>OY757309.1:59332595-59869744 GCA_963583905.1 Stenurella melanura
CACCATCTACACCTCCGACATGGCAAGAACCGCAAGGACCTCATTGGCGCTCGACGTAGATGACACGGCCATAATCGCAAGATCATGGAGTGCAAGACTTGCCACCCGCAACCTCCAGGAAGCAGCATCCCTCTTGGAAGAGTGGTGCAACAAGTGCAAAATCTAAATCAACGCGGAGAAGAGCAAAGCCATCTTCTTCAAGAGATTCAGACAGGCAACTGACTATGACCCCGACATTCCGAGGCACAAGAGGCCGATTCTCCAAATCCTGGATAATGGGTAAGTATAACTAACCCTTTAAGTATCTGTTTCAGCCCGATCTTCAAACCACACCGCAAGGAGAAAATGACCAAACACATACAATTACCCGAACCCGGGGGTACCAAGCAAACAATCAGCTCGGTACCCTTACCCTAGTCCGTGCCGGCCTCTGACGCTAAGAAAGCGTCTCTGGCCGAACACAATCCTGCGCTACACAGTTCACACTTCCTTCCGACGAAATCGGAGCACATGATGCCAATTAGCACCCTGGGCTTTCGACTAGTTAAATCCCCCAAATCCCTTTCAAACTCCGAGAGGACTCCGCCGTTCTCTCACGACAAACGAAAGACACTCCCGGGAGCCTATACATGCCAGCGAAGAAAGAAGACCAAGACAGAAGAGCGCCAGAAGAAAGGACCAGCTGGCAGGGTCCAACAGCCAGGACCAGGGGAGGTTTGCTAACATCGCATTTGCGGAGGGGACAGGAGGGCCCACCCCTTACGAGGCCGGTCCAGGTCTACAGCGATTATTGGAGCAAAGAGCTCAAACTCAACCCCTAATCATCCGAGATCGTCATCTTTACTCAAGAATATTGGGCGAGCAAGTGATAACCGCCCAGATAGGTTCAGGATAGGTTCCTGTGGAGTAACAAACAAGATGGTACCTTAGAGCCCTAACTTTTCACTTGAACAGAATTTGAAAAGACAGACACTTTAATATTGATATAATGATATTGATTCTACAACAAATGCGTCCCAAAAATTGAGTTACCATCATCGTTTTTTCCCAAATCCTCCTATTTCTTGAAGAGAAGTTAACATAAAACGGTTTATAGCTGCGACAAAACTAGATGGAGAGAGACAAAAACCTAAAGGGAGCTTTAGGAATTCTGTTCGCTTAACAGATTTAGCCGTGACAGACAACGTAATGCCCTCTAACGTACCTTACAGCAAACGAAGGCCAACTAGGATAATTTATGGATCATAAAATGTCTGGTAAGGCGTTAAGGAAGAAAATTATAAGGCTGTATTTATCTGGGCACATCCGTCAATATATAGACTTTTGTAAAGTATTTATTATTGCTGAGAGAAACCAGTTTATCCAATTAAATGAAATTTTGTGGAATTTAAAATGTGCTCTTTCAATGAAGTTAAATAAAAATTCTTTCTAAAGAGGAGAAACGTATTCACGTTAAAAGTAATTTAATTTGAAAGTTTAATTAAATTACTTAAATTTTTAAGTTGTATTTAATTTCTAATTAATAACGAAAGTATGTAAACATTATATTATGCACCAGTTTGTTAGTTTTTATACAGAAAAATTTGCGCATTGGTATGATTTTTAAGCAAAATTGATGAAAGATAATTAATGCTATAAATAATAAGTTTCAATACAAATTTGACAATGATATAGGCTAGGTTTATGTATTTGTTCATTGAAATATTATGGTTAAAGCCTTGTTTTACGAAGATATGCAATATATCAGGTTCGAACGAACTTTGCGCAGATTATTAGGTGCATAAGTCAGTGAATGTTTTAGTCGGTCGTTGAAGCTTGCGAGTGCATATTCAAGATTTAAAAAAATAAATAAAAAAAACTTTTTAAAAACAAGCTTTTGTTAAAATGCACTAATACGAAGAAAATAAAATATCACCTGAGTTAGTTAGAAAAAATCAGTAGCCCTTGCTGACCTAATGTGGATGGGAGGATGTTAACAAAGATCAAAATGATCTAAACAAACAAATCGCAGATCATTTTACAGATGTTCTCAATATATTATTACGCATTTGCACCCCCTAGGTGCTGGTAGCTCATGAGTAGCTTCAATTAAGTAGCTGCGATGATAGGCAACTGCATTAATTACCAGCATGTCGCATTCACTTCACAGAAACCTATAATGTGCGCCATCTCTGAGACACTAGTACTACGACTTTATTAGAAACTGGAAACTTTTAGAAAAGAAGATGGATCGAGACTTTGCTACATTGTTCTAGATACCGCACGAGAAGGTTAAGTATCTTACTAGAATTTTTGAGATGCATTTAGTGGGGTATATAAGGCGACGATTCACGTCGGGAATAGAATTTTTAAATGAATTGGAGTTGAGAAAAATTCGAAGTGATACAAAGTGAACAGTAGACTGAAAATATCAAGAAATAAACTTTATTTAATGTTTTGTTAGTTAGTAAACCTGTGCTGTAAATAATAAACGTATTGTGAGGTTAAGTTTAAAGTAAGCTGTTCAATAAATAATGTGTTAGTGTTTATTGTTAAAATTTTTAAATCCACGGATTAAGGGAAGTTTCCAAGGGGTGGAAACGTGACACTATCACGTAACAAGTACTTTCAATGAAAACTATAACGAACACTGAAGCATATATACTTCCCGTAAAAGAAATGAGAAACCGTTTTTATTACCTATATTCAACGAAAAATGTTGTCAAAGTGAAAGAAGCAGTTTCCATGATGAATTAAATGCGCATTCAATTCTAAAATAGCTAAGGAACGCAATTGTACATGCATAACTTGCTTATGATCGGTTTCCTTTGTTTATGTTATTTTTAAATTGAAAAAAAGTCTTTTGACTTGATTCGCTTCGAATTCCTGTTTTTGAGATTTTGGCGGCCGGTAAAAACTTACTTATCAACTGTACCTTTTTCTTTGTTATTCCTGTTATCTCCTTAAAAGATGTGCATAGTATTTTACCCTATCTCGCACATCCTCAGAACTCAAAATGTAAAATAATTACAATTTAACTATTGCAAATAATACATTTAATAAAGTATTAAATGTACATGCATCTGCAAACGTCCCCACACATAAGCCCTTAAGTGTACACGGCTGTTTATACGCCCTTAGAAACATATAAGATATCGAATTTATATCAAATTAAAAATGATATAATTATATAAAAAATTATAAACTATTATATGTATATTGTTATGAGCTACTCACGTCTAATTTAAAATTAAATTCTTAAATGTCATAAGACATAAATAATGATTGAAACTTCCAGGCAACATTTTCTTATCTCTACAAACATGAAGATATTATTATACGATATTATGGCATCGTGACCCATTTTTTATCACCTTGTCAATTATATAGGTGATGGTTTCGAAATGAAATCATCAACACTAGTCATGTTTTTAGACCTCAGTAAGGCATTTGATTGTGTATCTAGACCAATTCTATTACAGAAATTAGGTTTTTATGGCATTAATGGAGTAACTCTCCAATTAATATCACCTTATCTATCTGGAAGGCAACAGTGTGTAACAGGCAAAGGTGGAATAAGTAATTTATTACCTATAAAGCATGGCGTTCCACAGGGCAGTATATTGGGCCCACTATTATTTTTAATATATATTAATGACTTACCCGAAGTCTTACCACTATTTATGGTGTTATTTGCTGATGACACAACTGTCGCTAAGCAGATAAAAGACAGCAATGAGGAAACCATTAAGGAAGAATTAGATGAATTTAAACAATCACTCGACTGGTTTAATGCAAACATGCTATGCATAAATCAAAGCAAAACAAACTCAATGGTATTCTCTACTAAACCAGTTGCATCTGAAAGTGTTAAATTTTTAGGTTTAACCCTGGATAATCGGCTAGCATGGCATGCACGTGTTGACATATTGTCAACTAAATTATCTAAAAAAATACATGCTATAAGGCAAATCAAAATCAGAATTGGTATAACCTCAGCAATAGTCGCATACCATGCGTTATTCCATAGCTTGATGACATATGGTCTAATAAACTGGGGTACCTCTAATCATGTCCAGCAAGTTTTTACTGTTCAAAAGAGAGCAATTAGAACCTTATCAGGAATAAGTCAGTTAGACAGCTGTAAATAGTGGTTTATAGAATATAAAATAATGACTTTGCCATCTTGTATAATTTATTACAATTTAATATAGATCAAAGATCACCGCAATCGAAATGATATACAGATACCACAGCAAAGATTAACATATACAAAAAGAAACAATTTCAGAATTTCACTCTTCACTTCTAACTTATGCCTTGACTTAGTTAAATTTTTAACGTTATTTGTTATGTATGTTTTATGTTTGTTATATACACCTATGTGTAAGATTGTACATTTTTACAAATTATTTTTTATTATACCTATTTATTGTACTATTTGACGTGTCAACGCACCACGGTGCATTTTATGACCAATAAAATCTATCTATCTATCTATCGCACAATATGACAAATTTCCATTTAATTCATTGAAATGTTACAAAACTTTGGCCGAACCTTGCAGTTTGGGTAGGACAAGATTTTAACATTGGAAATGTTTATGTTCGTATGTGGGGGTTGAGTTACCATTTTTGTTCAAGGTCAAAAGGCAGCGGTGTCACGGTCGACTGAGACTGATGTATATGCAACGGCTGATATATGAAAATGTAGCTGTCGAAAAAGTTTATGTTTTACGTATGGTGTTATCATTTTCAATGTCCCGATAGTTGCAAAAATTGCGAAATCTGTGATTTTTTTCTTTTGATATTTAGAAGGGGTCAGTGTGAGTATAAAACTCGGTTTTCGGGGTTGAAAGCCCCCCATTTGGCCGCCATCTTGAAAAAGGGGGTGTAAACAGGTTTTCCGAGATATCTTGAAAACCGTAAGTCTCACAAAGAACAAAAGACTTTTTTGTAGAGAATTGAATTCTCTACAATCTTGGTCCAGATACCTACTACTTACCGTAAAATTGAAAATGAAAAAGTTATAATTAAAAATAGACTAAAATATTCAAGAAAAATATCATTTAAGGGTTATAACTTTTTTTCTATTAATTTTGTTGAAAATACACATCAGATATTTCCTGTACATAATTTTATTGCGAACAATTTTCTCTACAAATTTGTTAAATTTCTCTTTGGAGAGGTGTTAGGACGCTACAAATGGACAATTCTGAAAAAAAATTGAAAACATTCCTGGGATAATTCCAAACTTCTACTTTATCGAGTAAAATAATCACAAAGTTTTAAAATTTTAATCGCCGGATAACTAAAAAAATTACAGTTTCAGAAAAAATGCATCGAACAAAAGTAGTCTATTTTTAGTCAGATAATCCAAATTTGTAATAACTGCCTGTATCCAATTCTAATTTTTATTTGAAACATTTTTTCCTAGAGTGGTTATTACTCGAGATATTTGAAAGTTTCAGGTTAAAAAGATCACCCGGGTGATTTTTTTAACCTGAAACTCTCAAATGTCTCGAATAATAAGCACTCTATGAAAAAATATTTCAAATAAAAGTTGTAGGGGCAGTTCGGCGGTATATTTCACTTTGACTTTGGGTGGAAGGGTTAAAGTTACTCTAAGTCAAATTCGTTTTCTTAAATGAGAACTTCTATTTTTTCATTGAATATTCGGATTGTCTCACTAAAAATAGACTACTTTTGTTCGAAACATTTTTTCTGAAATTATCATTTTTCTTAGTTATTCGGCGTAGAAAAACCAAAATTTTAGAACTATTTTTACTCTAAAAAGAAGAAGTTTGGAAAAAACTACGGAGGCAAAACGAGTTTGGAATTATCCTAGCAATATTCTCAAATTTTCAGAGTTGTCCAATGCCCTTTTTGATGTACTTGATCCATTTGCAGCGCCCTAACACCTCTAAAAAAAAAACCGTTTACACCCCCTTTTTCAAGATGGTAGTAAAATAGGGGGGCCTTCAACCCAAAAAATCGAGTCTTATACTTACTCTGACCCCCCTAAACATCAACAGAAGGCAATTCCTACCCAAAATGCAACATTTCAATTTCAATTTTGAAGTGCTATTTTCTAATTTCATTTATTGTCGAGTTAAGACCAACAAAAGTAGATAATTTCCTTAATTCCATATTATTCCCATCGATAGCTTTTATCTTACAAACATAACAGTGGAGTAAATCTAAGGGTCTGAATTGCCTAGAATGGAATTGTCTTACTACAGCAATTTTTTTGCTTTAATTTGTTGAAGACATTTCAAGAAGTGTAGTAAAAAGTTTTGGATTGAAGCCCCGTGGCGGAAAGCACCAAAGAATGTTTAGAATCCTGTATCTTTGCAGTTTTGCTTAAATATCTCTGGTTGTATAACCCGTATCGCAAAAAATAAAGAGACACAAATTATTCAAAATGAAATTGCGAAGAAAACTAGATTTGTCCGAAACTTTTTGGTCAATATGCCAAGTCGTAAAATGAAAATATTTTACTGACGCCATTTTGAAACAATTGATGATAACTTGAACAATAATGCACATATTCTAACGAAACTTTAGAGCAGTATACCCCTTGTGGGGTTAAATCATCAAGCCAAGTTTCAAGTTAAAATGTTTGCAATAACTCCTAAAAAACAATTGCAAATTCGAAAATCGAATCGTCGATTGTTTGTGGGCATCAAGTCGTATTTCAAAAATTTGAATTTCAGTATAGTTGTTCTTACTTTCGTTGTGGTGGTATAAACAAAAATAAATTTTAAATTTTTTGTGTTCGTCATTATGTCTGTTAGTTTGCTTATAAATGGTCATAATGCAATAAAATGTCATATCTAGGGCCCAATTGCCGAAGATAAAATTACTTTTTTTTAATAGCTCGTTTTTTATGTACTTTTAAGACGTATCAATAATTATTATTTTTGGGCAAAATGTTTTTGAGTAAAATTCATTTCTTAAAAAAAAAAGAAAATAGAAGAATTGAATAAAATTGACGTTAAAAAATTTAAAATATATTTTTGTTTATGCCACCACAAACATCGATGGATTCTATTTTCGATTTTGAAATTACTTTTTAGGAGTTATCGTAAACATTTTAACTTGAAACTTGGCTTGATGGTTCACACGGGGTATACTGTTCTAAAGTTTCGTTAGAATGTGTGCATTATTGTTCAAGTTATCATTAATTGTTTCAAAATGACCTCCCTAAAATGTCTTCATGTTTTGCGACTTGGCATATTTACCAAAAAGTTTCGGACAAATATAGTTCTCTTCGCAATTTCATTTTGAATAATTTGTGTCTTTCTCTTTTTTTCCATACGGGTTATACAACCAGAGATATTTAAGAAAAACTGCGAAGAAACAAGATTCTGGACATTCTTTTGTTTAAACAAAAGCTTTGCGTCACACGGATTTAATCCAAAACTTTTCGCTACACTTCTTGAAATGTTTTCAACAAATTCCAGCAAAAAAATTGCTAGAGTAAGACAATTCCCTAGAAATTTTAGTTTTACTCCATTATAATTCAAAATGACACTTCGAGTCATATTGTGGTATTCTGTAATATTGAGAAACTTTGATAATTTTAGCGTTCCTTTCTTTACATGTTTGAATATATTTACAGAAGTGGCAAAATACCCAACAAAAAGTAAGAAGGTAATAAAAGTTCATCTAACAACTTATATACAGAAACATAACATAAATCCACTCCAAAACTGATTGTGACTCGCACAATATCTTTAAAACAGAGTAATTATAACAATTTAGTAATGTATTATAATAAAGAAACTCAAGAAGTAGGTATGCGTAAAGGCCATAAATTGATACGCATGCTAAAAATGTTGTTAAATGAAACGACTTCATTGGCATGTCATTCAGTCGATTATACTTCATGCATCGATTGCCAAAAACAATAACTGTGTAATGCGATAATACAACAAGCGAGGGGGCAAAAGGAAACGTGGTTCTCGAGCGTAGATTAAAGCCTGGATGGCCTCTTCAAAGGGTGCTGACCGTACTGTTTGCAGCTCGCAGATGGCAGCAGCAGCGGTAACGGGTAAAGACAATGGATACTTGGATGAGTGCTCCACACAATGCCTATTGTGCCTCCTGCAACGAAAGCCAGGGGTGGATAGGATGTGGAGGGTATGAAATTGAAAAATAATTGCTTTGCCAAATACAGTCATTAACAGGTGGAAACTTTTAGCAATCGAATACGTATAAACATTACTAACAAGAACTTTGTTAAAAAATATAATTTGGATTCATTTAATAAACACGAGTGCAATGAGTTTTAAAAATAGCAAATAAACCGTGAAAGATATTATACTATATGTCGGTAGCCAACATTTTTTGACTGTGTTAAAATGATGGTAATGAAATAAATGTCTTGGAAACGTGAAACAATGCAAAGAAAAAATTAAAATTTAGTGTAATAGTTTATTATACAGGGTGGGGCAATAGCGCGTCGGACCTCAATATTTGGAGTTCTACGATAGCTAGAAATTTTTTAAAAAATTTCAAGAAAACTAGATAAGAAAGTCTATAACTGAAAATTATTTTCGAACATACAGGGCGAGCCAAGACGAAATAACAGGACCAAGTGTCTTTTTTTAATGGAATGTTATATATATCGGTACATTTTTTGAAGCCTCTTTCTAGGCTCTATTCATTCCTATATTAGCATTGAATACCTACCAACCACTTGGATGTAACGTATTTTGTTGTTGAAATAATTCAATCTGCAGATGGATATTAAAAAAATCATTAAAGGCATTTACACAGAACTTTCCTCTTCATTTGTGTATGGCGATCACTAAAAATTTAATAATTACGAAATGACATTGAAAATAATAATGGGAATATAGTTATCACTGTTATTATAAAGAAAACCTGATAAGCTTTGGTAAAAAAAATATACAGTGTGCTCATAAGAGCAGTCTTTGGACTGAACGCCGCCTAATAAACTATTATTATTATTATTGTTATTACATATTATGGAAGTCTTGTGCAAATACCTTTACAAATGTCCACCATGACGGAATTATTTCTTGGGATGACCACCCTGTACATTTTTCAATAAAAGTATAATAGCATATGCCAAATATTATTTCATTTTCCTTTGAAATATTTCAAAAATGTTGGTAAAAAAATTTTCAATTTTTTTTTTTAAATAGGTTTAGAATGCCACGAAACGTGAAAATTTTTAATTTTTTTGGTATAAAATTTTTCAAAAATGGTAAAAACATGTAAATTTTTTTTAAATAGGTTTAGAACATTATGAAAGGTGGAAATTTGAAATTTGAACAAAGAAAAAAAAATTTCCATCGATTTAAGTGGTAAAATTTTTTTCAAAAATATTGTTAAAGAAAAAATGTATATATATATTTTTTAAATAGGTTTAGAATGCCATGAAACGTGGAAATTTTAAATTTGAACTAAAATAATTTTCATATATTTTAGTGGTAAAAAATTATTAAAAAATGTTGGTGAAAAAAATTTTCAAAAATTTCTTTTTTCTGAAATAGGTTTAGCATGTCATGAAACGCGGAAATTTTAAATACGCCCAAAAAAAATGTTTTTCATTATTTACTCCCTTTCCACGGTCCACCCTGTATATTTTCCAGTGAAAGTTTAGCCATTTTTTCGCTGACAGTAGGGTCAACTACCTACCACATTTGACTGCTCTCCGTCAAGTAGTTTTTTTAGCTAATGCACCAACAGACAGACAGACAGACCGACGCAATTGCAAAATCTGTATTTTCGTAATTTACGTGATCTGAAACGTCAAAATCCGAAAAAATCTCGGAGGGTGATTTTTTCTCCAATACAATACTTCGGTATGCGAGGGAAGTAAATATCACCACAATCACAATTATGGGCTTTAAGAAAAACATATGTGAATAGCAGTTACCAGACATCTAATTAATATTTTTGAATCATTTTCATTTCCTAAAACTGTACAGGGCGGTCAAAAATTATTTTTCAATTAAGAACTTTTGAAATTGAATTTTCTCAATTTTTTCAAATGGAATACCCTATATATTTTTCAACAATGTGATGTAGAAACGAAAAACGAACATTTTTTGTAAGTACATCCCTATCGCTAATTGCAACCAATTTCGTTTCATTGGGCAATAATTACAAAATTCAAATATAAACTTAAAAAAAGAGGCTTCTTCAAATAACTCAGTAGAAAAAATTATAATAAATTTTGATTGACACACATTTATGCGCTTTTGAAATAAGGTTCCCACTGTTCCTAAAACTGCCGGTGTGATAGATCTAAAGGCAGTTATCATTCTTTCTTTCATATTTTGTACTGTTGTTGGTGTGTCTCTATAAACAATTTCCTTCACGTATCTCCATAAAAAGGAATCCATTTTTGTAAGATCTAGCGATCTAGCAGGCCATTCAGTGGGTCCATTTCTTCCAATCCATTGATGAGGGTAGGTATTATTTAAGTGGTCTCTAACTGCATTTAAAGAATGTGGTGGAGCACCATCTTGCTGAAACCACATCCTATTTCGAATACATTCAGGGAGATTTACCAATAATCGTGGCAGACGGTTTTCCAAAAAATGACGATAAATAGCTCTAGTCAAAGTACCATCAAAGAAATGTAGCACTATTACATGTTGTCCAATAATTCCTCCCCAAACGTTTATGGAACATCTGTGTTGGTTATCAACTTGAATAAAAATTGGTCCTATTAACAAATCAATGAAAAGTTGCCTCATCAGTGAAAACATTATTGAAGAAGTTGACATCATCTTGCATTTTACCTCTGGCCCAATTACAAAATTGTAGGCTCTTTTGAAAACTGTCATCGGATAATTCCTGGTGCATTTGAATGTGATATGCATGCAACTTATTTGTTTTTAAGATTCGACCCACAGTCCGTCTACTTATTCTTACTAATGAGCTCACTTCTCTTTGACTAACATGGGGATTCTCGGCCGTTGCCAGCACCACAGAAAACTCATTTTCTTCGTTCACATGTTTTATTCTTTCACTTTCTTTAAATTCGACATTTTCAGT
This sequence comes from Stenurella melanura, assembly GCA_963583905.1. Lineage (NCBI taxonomy): Eukaryota > Metazoa > Arthropoda > Insecta > Coleoptera > Cerambycidae > Stenurella > Stenurella melanura. Next base: position 59,343,614 of record OY757309.1, read on the forward strand.
TTCCAGAAATCTATCGAGAAGGTTTGAAAGCTGCTAACATCAGGAATCCGTCTTTCAGGATATCGTTGGTGATAAATTCTATTAGCAAGCAAACAATTTCTGTCTGACTCACCCAAAACAAACGTCATGTCTACAAGTTCCACTTTATTAAAATTCATATTGTAAAATTCCAAATATTTTAAATTCAATACAAATTGTAACTAACGACCGATAAGTGTGATAAATGCTCCATTGTACACTATAATTTATACCAAACTGAGGTTTTGTTGCTTGTCGAATAACGAATAACGAAAACGCCAAAAAAATGTACAAGAAAACATTACAGTAAAGGACCTGTTAAATACGATTTACTCATTTCAATGGATTGGAAGAAATGGTCCCAATAAATGGTCTCATTTCAAAATTGCATAAAGATGTGTGTCAATTAAAATGGGCAACACGTTGAACACTTTTCTTTTGTTTGTTTTCTTTTTCTCTTCAAGTTTAGTTCTAGGTCAGTAAGTAGGTTTAGGGCCACGAACACGCCAGGGGACCTACAAACTACGCGCCGACCGAGGTAGGCACACGGATCTCCGCAGGGGAAGAACCACGACAGGGAGGGCATCAGGACGAACACCCAGTTAGGAGAAAGATCCAGTGGAAAAACAGGCGTATATGGTCCTTACGCATTCACAGAGAACTTACACGTACTGATGAGTTTCAGGTTCCACACCCCCACTACCGTTGGACCGATGAGGAGAGCCAGGTTCCGCAAGGAGGACGCCACGAGGTCCAGGGGAAGACCACCGACCGCGTCCAGAGCCACCGCCAACGAGTAGCCACGGAGAGCAATCCAGGGGGACAGAGCCAGTTTCAAAGCAGGACGATTCGACCAGCGAGAGACGGGTTGCAGTAACCAATGACGACAACGAGTACTGCCAAAAATGTGGTTGCCCATCCGCGAAGACGACATCAGGTGACTGTCCGGGCTTTAGACTTGGTGTGCAGCGACGGAACTCAATGTAAGTGTCAGTGAACAAGTTACTCAGTGATCGTGACGGGAATCGCGGGGACCCTAGTAGATAATTAATTTTAAACTTTTGTAATCAACCTATACTGGGATCGAATCAATTGTTTTAGTCATGAAAACCAATATGTTTCAATCTAAGGGGGGGGGGTAATGTAACAAAAGTCAAATTAAGGGAGCCAAGTCCGGCCCTGTCTCATAGAACCACCGTATTTTCTTACTGCTGATCTTGGTAACATTTTAAGGGTCGAAACTTTAGTAAACTATCGTAAAATAGCGGTCATAGATACATCTGTTTTATGTTATTTTAGAGTCCAGGAAACGTGCTTTGTTAACTTTACTCTTTATTAGATAGTAGACGTTAGCCACTTGTAAACAATAAATAAGCATCCAAATTATTTTATGTCCAATTTGCTTTGCCCACTTGAAGTTAAGGGCACTTGTTGAAATACCCAGGGGGTATAGTTAAAATTTTCTAGACTAAGGCAGTTGAAATGGGATTCCAGGAACATATGTAATAGACTAAGATAGATAGACCAAAGAAGGCAGATTTTTTCCCCTATACAAAGGCAAAGCAAGGAACAAAAGGGGTTTTTTTCCATCTGCTGGACTGGTATTAAAAATGTTAAAGATAGGCCATATGATAAATACCATGGTCCGTTAGGTAATTTCAAATGCGTACGGTTTAAAGTAAAGAAGCCGGTTTTAATAAGTTGAAAATTAATGTGTTGTAATTGATCTAGGAATATTCGGTCGCGATTCAGCTAAAAGATTTGAACTTGCCGCGGAACATTTCATTTCTTAATATTGTGTAATTACTGTTTGTTAATTTATTTAATCGTGTTTAAGTGTTTGAAATTGTCATTCTCATTTGTTTTCATTTTTTTCTGTAAATATAGTGGTTTAAGTGTTTTGAGAAATCACGTGTTTTATTTGCTTGTCATGAAATTAAGTTCATTTTATATTCAGTAAAGTTTGTTGTGAAGTAACCTGGTTGATGGACACCAAAAAGGATAAAATCACCTAGAAAGCAAAGGGTAAGCACAGTTTTGTTTTCGATGGCTATACTATAATGTCGACGGAGTCTGCAAAGTGATTGGGACACTCCGTACTATACCAATGGTAATGTCTGATTAAATTATGTAATTAGGGGAATAAAACCCCAGTTATTACAATACATTAAACCTACCTCCTTCACTTACATTTTTATGTTTTAGTATTAAATATATACTTTTTCAACTTTACGATTTTTTTTAGAAATTGTGCATCTCATTAGGCAAGATTCAATATTCTATCTTTTTATGACATTCAGTTTTAATTTTCAATATCAGACAAATAATTATTTTGAATCATTCTATGATTTTGTCTTTTGAATTTCCCGGCCTCTCCCACTTAAAAGAGATTACACGCCCCAATGGTCTGCGCCCGCGCTGTGAACGCCCGCATGCTGCATACACTTGTCGCCATTGTCTTGTCGGCGTCATTTACTGTTTAAAACAGGTGTTTAAGATCTAATTTAGTTAAATATCATTTCTGTGTGGCGTTGTGATAGTTAAAAAAAGGTGGTGTTGTTAATAAATCTTGAGATTCATTCAGGTAAAATTATTATTTTTTACTGTCATATTCTTGACAAAAGTTGGAATATCGTAACCTCACATTTTCACTTATATTTTTCATTAAGTTTGTATTTCAATGAAACTATTTATGCAACAAAAATAATGAAATACACATACCTACCCATCTTACTTTCTTTATGACGTACCCTAATAATTGACAATTATTATTACTCTACAATAAACGGCACTTAACTGGATAGCGGTAGGTAGGACCCATTACCCCTTAAGAAACCTGTAGAAATTCATTGCTAGTTATTTAATTGAATTTTTTAAATCTATGGTATTTTCCTTGCAATGCCTGAAATACCAAGAGTTATACAACGATTATACAACGTATAAACAAAAGTTAAGAATATTTATGCTAGGTATAGGTAGGTAGGACAAATATCTTCATATCCATTGTTAAGAGCTGTTTATATAGACAGTGATAAAATAACTTGAAACCAAATAGACCATAATAGAATGGTCTGTTATATACATCATTTAAATTTCACAGGTATGGCTTTCGTAGGAATCGAATTCCAAGAAAACGATGGTGGTGGTATCGCGTTAGTATCACAGGAGTGGATAACATTCCGAAAATCTGAGGTATTTTGGCCCCCATTCAAAAACAAGGAGAGATATTATGAAGCTTTGAAAAGTGGGGAGACTCCAGATGAAAACACTTGGGATTTATACAAGATATCGAGAAAATTTTTTTGCAGTTGGTTAGTAAAAAATAAATACTTATTAAAGAATTTGTTGCCAAATGTTTATTTATATTAGTAAATATTTTTTTCAAATCGAAGTAATAGGTAGTATTATTTATTATTTTTTATTAATATAAAATTATTTGTTTCTCTATTACAGATTTGATTTAATTTATTTGTGTTTCTTATGTAGATGAGTATGAAAAAGCACTAAAAAAAAAATAGAAAATGCGGAAGTAACTTCTGATCTCCAATCAGAATTAGATGAGAGAACCTCCCAGGGACCAAAGAAGAAAAAAAGAAGTAAAAAATTGGATGACAACAGTAGCAGCGATGTGGATGTAGTAGGCGGACTTCTTGAACGTCCCCCCAGCAATAAAGAAAAAATCCATTACAATATTTTCTGGTAAATAATATTGTTTTTAATGATAGTCATTGTCTAACTTAATTTTTTGTTCCAGACAAGTGTGTACATTCACCCAAAACATCTTTTTTGAGCAGTACAGCTTATTCATCGCAGCAGAAATTCACCTATTTTGGGACAGGTGCTTAAATTATATTTTATTACATGGAATTTGGAATTTTTTTTCTACGTGTAAATAGAGTATTTATTTTGATTATGGCAATATACAGTGTGTCCCAGGATAGATGTAACAAAAGGTGTAATGGACCAAAAATTTTGGAATTTTGGAATGGTATTTGGAAATTGAGTCCTGCTTGTTGTAAAACTAAAGTGTACCAAAAATGACTTGATTTGGTGTTCTACAGGGTGTTTTATAAGCAAAGTTGTAAAAATCACTACTAATAAAGTACCTTTATTTTTCAAAATATGAAAAAATTCCACTAAGAAAAATTATTTAGAATGCAATTTTATACCTCTGTACCAAATTTCAGGAATATAAAATTATTTTTTTGAAACTTCCCATTTTTTGCAAATTAAGAGTTGAATTCATATTTAAAGTTGTGTAGGAGCAAACGTTAATCATCTCAAAAAGTAGGCTATTGGTAAATAAAAAATTGAATTCTCATAGCCTACTTTTAGCTTCTACATAACTTTAAATATTAATTTAAAAAAACCATTTCTATGCAGTTTTAATTGAATGGTTCAAAATAAAATACTAATTTACTGAAAAAATGTTTAAAGTTTAAAAAAAATAATTTCATATTCCTGAAATTTGGCACAGGGGTATAAGATTGCATTCTAAATAACTTTTCTTAGTGGAATTTTTTCATATTTTGAAAAATAAAGGTACCTTATTAGTGGTGATTTTTACAACTTTGCTTATAAACACCCTGTAGAACACCAAATTAAGACATTTTTGGTATACTTTAGTTTTACAACAAGCAGGACTCAATCCCCAAATACCGTTCCAAAATTTCAAAATTTTTTGTTACGTCTATCCTGGGACACACTGTATAATAGTTCTATTTTTTGAAAATTATTGAAATATGTTTATTCAAATAATTGATTCAATAATGTAAGTATTTAAGTATTTCCAATTAATAGTATAATAAATATTTCAAAATAGGTCATATTTGTATTATTTCATACGTCTGTACGACGTCATTAGCTGACGTTAATTTGACGTAAAAATTTGACGTCAATGAGCTGTGACATTAGACCGTCATTTTTACGTAAAAATGACGGAAAAAATGACGTTAATCTGACCAGCTAGTGACCAAAAAATGACGTCAATAATACGTGACATTGCTGCCTGGCTTGTTCATTTGTGTTGATTTATGGCAACTTTGAAACACGTTATCTCTCTCTCACACTCACATTATTTGTGATAGTGCTATCTTTATATAACTGCTTGAAGTTGCTTTAAATCAACACAAATGAACAAACCTTACATCTCACTAAAAACTTGATGTAGATGATCGATCTAGGTCTCAATTTGAAAATGGAGATTATGCCAATCTCTCATTTTCATCTACGTAGTGTGTATTCTGGGTTAAATCGAAAATTTTCTGTAGTTTTGTGCGAAATAAAGATATTTTCGTAAAAATTGAAAAAGCTCATGACGAAAATATGTGACGTTTCCCGGTTCCACGTTGCAACATGGAAGTTTCTGTGTTGTGTCAAAAAAAATTCTCATTAAAGAGATAGCTGACGTTCGTTAGTGAATTATAAGAAACCCTCTTCCCCTTTATCTACACCGACTGGGAGCCGAGATATGAAATTTTTTGCATTATGTCCATTTATAAACAAACTAAGTGACATAATTAATTACTTGAAATGTGCAATGAACATTTCCTCATATTTCAACTCTTTGCTGAACGTGTTACATAAACTGTTAGAAAATTATCAAATCGAAGTTGCTCTATAATGCACCCAAATGGAATTATATCGCGCACCGCCTTTCGTACTTTAAGACACTAGATAATTTTCCCGGCATAGTTAAACACTTCACCTTCGTTGTATCACTATGTAGGTACTTTATCTTTATAAGTAATTGTGTTTTCTTGTAGATTTTAGGTTTACTGTCATTTTAATTTTAGGGGTTTTGTGAAAAAATATATTTAACCACTACCTAATTAACCTAACACTTTTTGGGTTGGAAAGTGGGCATATGCCAACTTATGTTTTTTTACTGGTTTTCGGTTTTCTTTTAGTTGTAGGTAATATAAGTTATAGGACACTAGAGAGTAAGTTCATGTACTAACACAAACCTTGACACAGACGAATCAAAAGGTGCTACAAATGCTGAACAAATAAACTGAATAAATAATTATCTATATATTAAAAACTACACCACATTTTAGTCGAGTGCAATTAGACACAAAAAGTAGGAAATGACGGAACCCAGTTATAATGAATGGATTTTCATTATTTTCTTGTGTTGAGTTTCTAGTACTGAGTACAAAAAAGTATACCCTTTAAAAATGTTCACTTTTTACTTGGGGGTAGGGGGGGAGGTTGGCAAAAAAGTAAAATAATAACCATCGAATCTGAAGTAGAATCACTTGGTAGAAGAAAGAGGGTTTACAATTTTTCAAATATATTTTCCGAGTTATAACGATTTGAAGATTTCGATTTTAGCTTTAATAAGTTAGTACCTTCAGTCTGTTCTTCGTAAATAACTCAAAAGTCTTACATTTATGGAAAAAGTGGAAAAATTAGATTACGAAATTGCAAGTGTTTTTCTTAACTATTTTTAGTAGTGCCAATTGTCCATGTTATAACTTATATATAACTGTAGCGACCTATAGTGCATGTAGAATAGATTTATATGCATCTATTTTTACTTCATTAATGTAACGAGGTGAATTTTCCGTTGCCAAAAATGCAGTTTAAATTACCAATATACTTCGTTATTTGCTCCGCTTACATTCAAACATATGCATTGTAAATTATTATTATACACTTCTCCCAAATTTAGCTGGCTGAAACCGCGAAACAGATTTCTACTTTAAATAGGTAATTTGATAAACCTGGCAGTAAGAGGGCTGTCCATAATATTAACATTAATTACAAGATTTGATACTGAGGGCGTTGGTAAGTCAGCTGCGTAAATTAGTTTCATTAGAGCATATTTGAACTAATTTGAAGATCACTTCTGTCCGATCCGTCAAACAGCCCAGTCGGGTATTATTCCGTATAACCAGCACATGTAAGTACACCGTTTTATTACCGCCGCTGGTTTCTTGTCGACGTTTTTATATTAACACCGATAAGAATAATTCACTGAAATGTGTGTTTTAAAGCAATAATTTGAAACCGATTCCGTTTAAATGTATCAGAATATAATTATTATTTTCCGACTTTGCCGAAATTAAATGAATTTAAATTATTACAATAGTCAGAGAGTCCAAGTTAGGACCTGTCAACTTCTCCGATTTTATCCAAATAGCTATGTTCGCAAGAATTTCCAAATGGGAAAAAGAACATAGATGATATTTCGAGAGAAAACTGTGTACCGTTTACCGCTTATATTATTTTGATCCAGACCAATTGTGATGGTACTGTGATAGAATAATATGTTATTCTGCCAAATGGTAGAAGTTTTAATTACCGTATATTTTATTTTAGCTAGGTCGTAGCAAAATAAAATCTGTATTTGCAAAAATTATTTTTGTGAAATTTATTGTAGTGTTATTGTTAATTTACCGTTCATTTTGTTCCCAATATTTCGTATTGATACGAAATGGAACAAAATTCCTTACTTTGAAATAATTTATAGAAATTTATTATAGTCCGGGAATTGAGAATAAAATCTAGGCTACCGTAAATAAATTAACTAACATTATATTCTGATACATAGACATTTTCCGCATAAAATCCGACAAGATACCACGTGGCCGAACCGAAACGCATTTAATGAAGGCACCCAGCTGTGGGGTTTGAGGCACTTGGCAAACACCGCATCAAGTGTCGATGTAATTTCAACATTTCCGAACCGAACCGAAATACCACCATTCTGATTATTGCTGTCTGTCCGTCTAGGCGGAATAATCTCCGCCGTAAGCTGATACCAAATCCGATACCCGTTTTATTTTCCGAACCGAGTATAACCAAGGTTACACACCGCTCCGAATCCGATAACCGTTTTACTTTCCGAGCCGAGTGTTACTTAAGTTACATACCGCACCGAATCCGACAACCGTTTTATTTATTTGGTATCAGACTTATTTAGTTTTGCCAAGTTCTTCACACCCACACTCTAATGCAACATGTAGGCATGATTATTGCTGTAGATAACCGATTGCTTTTGCCTGGTATTTGCACGCTCTCCGTTTTTTTAAATTACTTACTTGTGTAGTTTTTTCCGTTTACTGTTTTTTTTTTATATACCGCTTTACTACTGTTGTTTTTCACCGCTTTCACCGTTTGCTTGCTTACCACGGCTTGCTTTCGCATTAATGAGTAGCTAACTAGCTTCTCACCGCCTGGTTACCCGTACGTCACAAAATGGCGCCCTACCTAATTCAAATTAAATTAAAATGACATATTTTTGTTATTGTATTTATCAGAAACTCCGTATTTTGGTACCTAACCGTTTTTTATTGTTTTGTAAAATTTCATTGTATGTTATTAAATTTTGTTATTTACCGACATCCGCCTTTTACTGTTGAATGTGAGTGAAAGTCTAATCTGCCGTCCGGACTCCTGGACATACCGTGTCTCCACTGTAGCTATCCCAGCCCTACTGCAACAGGCTGCGTTTAGGAGGCTAATGTGGGACCTTTGCCCCACGTAAAAATTGCAAAGGTCGCGCTCGAGATTACCGAATTTAACCGAAATATAGCTCGGCGCCAAAGTGACGCTTCCACTTGCCTATGCGCTAGGCAACTGGAAGAAAGCACGTCACATTAAATACAAAAAGTCCACTCAAAGCATTTGTGTGTCTTTTAAATTTTGATATAGTGCCTATCCAAAACCAAGTATGGTTTTATAACAATTCATTAAAACTTGAAAGTTTTCATAGTAGTTTTAAAAAGAGGCCTGTAGGCCCTTCTCTAGATGGTTTTAAATCGGCTTCATAGAGTCCATAAGTAGTCTTGAAAATAAGTTTTTAGGATAACTTACAGATTATTTTAAAACTACAAGTGTTACTTGGGTGGTTTCCTTTGTCTCACAAATAATAGCTATTTACGGCTTTTTGTTTCAATATTATCTAAATTTTACCACTCACCCCTATTGCATTTGTATTCTTCCAATAACCTTATTACAGAATAAACCTCATATCAATGAACGCACTGTATAAATAATAGATATATTTAAACAGACTCGTAAAACATTATGAAATGCCGTGCTTTTGGCACTATTATTATATAAGGTAAGTAATATTTCTATTACATAGTCTCTTTTCTCTTTCATCCTCGATGTAATTACTTCTCCGTCGATACAGAAGTTCAGTTATTTGCGATGTTCCAGTTGAGAGAAAGCAGAAAACAGTAACAGTGCGCACAGGAAGTTTTTCATTTGGCGAGTTTTGTAACGTAAAGCATCCAATTTCATGCCGAGAACGATCACATTCCTAAAATTTCATTTTTACACCAGATAGCATATGCGAGCTGAGCGCTCAGAAATCACATATTTCATGTAGTATGGAGTTTAATTATGTTGGGCATTGTTCAGTGGCTGGTTCGTGCCAAACGGTCGTTATCCCCCAGAAGTATTCCAGGTCCGTACCTTAATTATCTCATTTGAAACAACACGTTTAATAACGTTTGATAAAGTGACAAAATGGTATAAGATATTTGCCTCGTTTTACAAGTCTCTTATTGTGATGTGTATTTTATGATTTTATTTGTACAACCCGAAAAACAAAATTGCTTCTGTTTTTATTTTATTATACACACGCTGGAAAATTAAAAGGGACGGAAATAAATTGATATTTTTTTCTACATAATTTCTTCTTACCTAATAAATTTCAAGGTCTAGACAGCTATGAATTTCTTACTTTTTTGTTTTGAACATTTTTATCAAGATAGTCAATGTCAAACTCGGTGTCAACATGTAAAGAGCCGTTAGTCGTTGCATTTGAAACACGTATTTACTCTACATTTAAAGTTCGCTGTTTTTTCATAAGTAATTGCCTGAGCTTGTGTTGTTTTTGTTTACTATCCTCACCTCAATTGCGAAACACTCCATAATGGATGAATTAACATCGACTGATATCGCCAGGAATGCAGCAATTATCGACAATCGTTGATTTTTCAGTATATTACCGATATGTTTGGTAAATCAAATCCGATTATTCATTGTAATGTTACACGTTGGAGGCAATCTGTAGAACATATGAAAATACGAGGTCAAGACACAAGATGCTCAACCATGGCTATAGATGAAAGATTTATAAGGTTGAAAACACTCCAAAATAGACCTCGAACGGTAGTTTTTTTTACATTGCGACTTACGTCGATACAGCCACATGCGAAGTTAATATACTTATACTTATTCACTAATTATACCCTAATTTTAACCTACCCTATACCGCCGATCACCAGATAAAACAAGCACACTCTCTTCTCGCCCAGGGGTCTGCCAGAGCATTTTGCAAGGACACACAAAAAAAGTAAGACTACAGAAAGGAAGGAATATATATGATAGGATAAAAAGAAAAGGTGAGTTACCTAACCTAACCTAACCTATTCTAAATATTGAGTTTGAGTTTGAAATTCAAGAATCACGTGTTTTGTACTTTACGCAATCAAAAAACATATGATCTAAATCTTCAGTGACATTACATGTATCGCATAAGTCCGATTCTATTACTCCTATTTTCTTGTGATGCACCGGGTAACACCCGTGGCCAAACTTTAATCTGCTCAGTGTTGTTATGTCTTTTCTAGAATATATAAAATCGTTGTATTAATATCTAGCTGGAATATCTGGATGAATTGGTGTATAGCGAGTAGAATTTGTTATACCATATTCTGTCCATAACGCTGACCATGCTTTTTGCGTTTAACTTCGAGAATACTTATACAATCTTAGACATCTGGTCCGCTGTTGAAAATTTCTCCTTCATTAATACTTCTTTTTGCTATAATGTCTACCTCTTCATTGTGCTCTAAATCTGTATGTGCCTTAACCCAACCAAATTTTACTAACTTTCCTCGCTCTCTAAAATTATTTACTAAATGTTTAAATTTAACAATACAAGCATTAAGTGAAGACCTGACTATTATCGATAGTTTGAAGACAAGAGTGAGTGCAATAAAATCGTAGATTGCTGATGTTCAGATGTTCACAATCGTCGATGCATTCTAAGGCTTTAAGGATCGGCATACTTCGGCATTATAAAAAGAGGTATTTTTATTTAGTTTGAAAGATATTTATATGCCTAGGGCAGGTAAGCCGTATGCACAATCAACACCGTCAACACTTTTGGAGGCATCCGTATATACATCTATTGAATTCCCCGATCCTATGACAATATATAATAATACATTTATATCCATTTGATTTATTTACGAGTGTTGAGGTATGTCGACTGGTATCCTAGCTAAAGTAGCAAAAGTATCATAGCTTCTACAAATTATATTATTTTGATCAATTTCCTAAAAAACTTATATACTGCACATAGAGGAAGAAAGTTTTTCTATATCCCTCATTTGTTGGTATCTATTAAAGCAGATTTTTTCTTCTTGAACTTCAGTATTATTTTTTCCGATAGAAGTTGACCTCTCAAGTGTAATGGTTGGTTCTAAGGCTTCAACTCCCAATACTTCCATGGGAGTTGATTTCATTGCGTCTAAGCATGGACTGAGCTCGAACGACAGTTAAAACAAGAAATGATCTGAAAGAAGTTCGTGGAACTAGAATAAGTGAGCGTATAGTTCAGAGAAGATTCAAAGAAGTTGGTTGAAGTCGTACAGGTCAAAATAAGTCTTAAAACTTCATAGATGTAATCTAGTAAGACTAGCCCTTGATCGAGAACACCAATATTGAATTATAATCAGTGGGGAGTTTCAATCGCGGATGAGAGCCGTTTCCTTGTAAATTCGATTAATGGTGGGGGAAAGTGTGTATCGGCGTCAGGAATAACAAAAGGAACAATTCAATTTTACTCCTACTGTCTTCTTCGGCGGAGGCTCAATATGGTGTGGATGACAGATATTTATGGGTACGCACAAATCTGATGGTGTTTAACGTCAGAACTTTAACTGCAAACAGGGAGGTTCTGCAAAGATAATGTAATACCTTTCGCCCCACATATTGGAGTAGATTTCCTCTTAATTGAAGACAATGCTCACCCGTTGTGTAACAGACTTTTTAAGCCGAGTAGAAATATCAACAATAACGGACCTCCATATTCCTCGGACTTAAATACAATTGAACATGTATGGGAAATGTTAGGCAGACGATTAGGTAAAAAAGCGAGAATTGCGGTAATTAAAATATGGGAGAGTTTGCCTCAATAAATCATCGATAACGTCATCATAAATATTTTAAATTGTTTTAAAGTGTACGGTATAGGCTGTTCCAATTTTAATGGTAATTTTAGATCGCTGAGTTTTAATTGTTCTTAAATTATACTATTGAGCCGAACTGATCGCAATCCATCCAACCTCACATACACTGCAACGCTGTTCGCCGTGGTTGTCTGGTTGGCCCCGGCTCATGATCCGGATAGGCAATGTATGTATTGCCATTAATTGTAATATTTTTTTTATGATGATGATAATTATGAAAAGAAGGGCTCGTGAGGGGCACGTACGATGCTGGAAAAATAATCCTTGTAATTCTGATTAATCATTTAATTTTTATGAAACAAAGGTACACAAATCAAAATGTATTAACCATTATTTGTATTATGTATTTTAAACAGACTTCAAGATGACATTAAGTTTTAAAAGGCAGAATGCAATTAGGTAGTTATTAGTTAGTTTTCTCTTTTAAGAAATTCAATTCAAACCTAAGAGAAAAACAAATTATGCAAAAAAAGCCGATTAATCTACGTTCATTTTGCTGGTGTGTCAGTAATCATAGCGCGTGTAGTAAAATTAGTCGAGTCTATTACTTTGTCTTTTAAACTCTGAAATTGGGTGTCCAAGAAACATAATGCGGTAGAATTTTATATGAAAAAATTTCTCTTACGGATACTTAGATACATTTAGTGTATGACATGCTAGGACCAGTCTATAATTCTGTAGTATGTTGCAGATTTTCTTTTTAAAAATTTGGTATATGATCGAGTTAGAATTCACACATTCTTGGATGCCCAAATAAAGGACAGAAACGAAAAAAAGCTCAATTTCGAATGATTTTCCTACAAAAGTACCTGATTATTGGAGTATTATGGCATGAAAAACTCTACTAATAATCTCTTGATTATTCAGATTTACATGCTGATCACAGCGTAATTCTGCCGTGACTATACTATACTCACACTCGATATAAAATATTATATAATAAAATAAAATATTAAGCAACGACATTTGCGGTTAGTGTTTGGACGAATTATGTCTAAAGAAATGCAACGCTTCTAGGTGTTTGAATATCAGCGTATACGTAGATACTATACAAAACTAGGCGAGGATTGTACAATGGATGCACTGTCATTCGGAAGCGCTGTAAAGCTGCAGAACTCTTGACTGTTAGATGTTACGCAAGTAGTAGATAATTTAGTACTTATTTTCTAGAGCATTATTATCATTATATACTCAATGTTCTGGCATATGACTTTTTAATATCATTATTCATTATTTATTTCTTATGTTTTCAGAGCTTAATAATATTAATAATAATAATATTCTTTATTTCACTCAACTTTCAAGGAAAGCATTGGAATAGTCAAATAGAGTATTTAAACCACGACTACACTAATATAAAACAAGATGAACAAACTAATAAACATTTAGACGAGTTATATATATATATATAAAAAAACAAATTAAAACATCCAGTAAAATGTGATGAGAAACCAGAATAGATCAAAACATACTAAGGCAATATATATAAAGAACTGTCATGGTTGACGGCCAAAAAAGTTTTGAGAACGGAAGTAGATTCTCTTCCGAAACGTTAACTTCCTATAGCTTTGATTTTGAGTTTTTAGTTTATAACATTGTTCTAGTTTATATATTTTTAGGTGTGAGACTTTTTGAAACAGTCAAGTACTCAAGAACCAACCTCTGTCTGATCCGTTTGGCGCAGAGGTTTTTTCATTAAAATTTTTAAATATTTTTCAGTGGCAAAATACCCAATAAAAAGTAAGAAAATCTGAATATGCCACAAATAAATAATTACAGACAATATATATTAAGCCTTTATGGCTGTTATGAAAGATCAGTCTGCAAGTACTCTTCAAATGAGCAAAAAGGAAATTTTAGTAACAAGATTTCACTTCTCTCTTAAATAAGTGAATAATAATTATACCTTCTATATGCGATGGTAATTTATCTAATAGTTTTATAGGCGTTACTTTCGGACTTTTAGCTAGTGTAGATAAAGTATGAGGTGGAATATTAAGAGAGTACTTTTATCTGAGATTATGATCACTGTTGATAGGGGTGTCATTTCTACTACTGAACTTGTTCGAGCCACAGAGAAGTACTTACCAGAAATGTTCGTTTTTCATTTCTACATCACATCGTTGAAGAATGTACAGGGTGTTCCAGAAAAAATAGAGATAATTCTATTTAAAAAGTTCTTCATTGAAAAATACTTTTTGGCAACTCTGTACAGTTTTAGGAAATAAAAATGATTAAAAAACATTAACTAGATGGCTCGTAACTGGCATTCACATAAGTTTTTCTTAAAATCCATAATTGTGACTGTCGTCATTTTTTTAATATCCATCTGCAGATTGCATTATCTCGACAAAAAAATGCATTACATCCAAGCGGTCGGGAGATATTCAATGCAAATATAGGAATGAACAGAGCCTAGAAGGAGGCTTCAAAAAATGTACTGATATACATAGCATTCCATTAAAAAAAGGAACTTAGTCCTGTAATTTCGCCGTGGCTCGCCCTGTATGCTCGAAAATAATGTTCAGTTATAGAGTTTTTTTATCTAGTTTACTTGCAATTGTTTTTAAATTTCTAGCTATCGTAGAGCTCGAAATATCCAGGTCCGACGCAATATTGCCCTTCCCTGTATAATGACGGGGCTTAAACTTCCCAATTCACTACTAAGGTTTTTTGCATGAAATTTGCCGTGGTTTAAAGAGCATGGTACGGATTATTCTTTTTTAGAGAACAAAAAAAATACTAATATTCCACAAATCTACTCTACTTAATATTTTAGGCGGGACCTCGTTACACACGGAAGTATTTGATGTGGTATGTGGCATTTTTTTGAAAATTACGCGATAAACTTGTATATTAAGTGGTGTCTACATAGGCACTCCTTTGTGAATATTAAATTAATTTTAATTAAAGCTGGATTATAACTATGTAAATTATATGCGTGCGTGTATTATTTTGGATTATTTTAATTATTCATGGAGATTTTCTACTATACATTCAGCATGTATATCAACACATTAAGCTGTAAATTATGGAGTTTTCTACAAATCACCATACTAATACACCCGATCAAATATATTTTAAAAAATCGGTAAAATTATTTACACAAAACTTCCCTCGTTATTTGTGCATGACAGTCACTCAAAAAAATTATTAATTACGAAATGACATTGGGAATAATAATCGGAATATAATTATTGGTATTATCACAAAGAACACCTGATAACTTTTGGTCAAAAAAATATACAGAGTGTTCATCCAACAGCAAAAGTTCAATATACTAAATAACAGGTGCCAAATATGGGAGGCTTGCGCAAATACCTTTATAAATGTCCACCATGACTCAATTATTTCTTGGGATGCCATTATTCAATAAAAGTATATAATAGGATATGCCAAATATTATTGCCATCTCTCACATTTTCAATCCCACATTCACGTAATGGAGTGGAAGTATAGTGGTGATTAAAATATAGAACAAATTTTCAAAAATGTTTTCTGTCTATTCTAGTGTTAAATTTTTTTCCAAATTGGTGAAAATATATTGCAAATTTTTTTTCCGAAATAGGTTTAGAATGTTATGAAACGTGGAAATTTTAAATTTGAGCAAAAAAAATATTTCGTCTATTCTATAATGGTAATAAATAGATTACATAAACATGTTTTCATTTTTCTTAAAATTTTTCTAAAACATTTTTAAATTTGTTTTAATAAATTTGGAATGCCATGGAAACGTGGAAATTTTAAATCTGAAAAAAAAAATTCCATCTATTTGTGGCAAAATTTTTTCAAAAATTTTTAATTTTTTTTTTATTTTTATTTAAATAGATTTAGAACGCTATGAAACGTGGAAATTTTAAATTTTGAGAAAAAAAAAATCCATCTATTTTGGCTGTAAAATTTTTTTCAAAAATGGTAAAAAAATTTCAACTTTTTTTTTCTTTTAAATAGGTTTAGAATGCCATGAAACGTGGAAATTTTAAATTTGAACAATGAAAAAAATTTTTTTTAGTGGTAAAAATTTTTTCAAAAATGATTGAAAAAATTTTCAAAAATTTTTTTTTTCTGAAAAAGGTTTAGCACGTCATGAAACGTGGGAATTTTAAATTTGAGCAAAAAAAAATTTTTTTCACTATTTATGTCCAAATGTTGGTAAAAAAAATATATATATATTTTTTTATAGTTTTAGAATGCCATGAAACGTAGAAATTTTAAATTTGAGCAATAAAAAAAAAATTTCATCTTGGTAAAAAATTTTTCAAAAATGGTGAAAAAAATTTTCAATTTTTTTTTTTTTCAGAAATAGGTTTAGCGTGTCATGAAACGTGGAAATTTTAAATTTGAACAAAAAAAAATTTTTTTATCTTGGTAAAAATTTTTTCAAAAATGTTGGTGAAAAAAATTTTCAAAAATTTTTTTTCCCGAAATAGGATTAGCGCGTCATGAAACGTGGAAATTTTAAATTTGAGCGAAAAAAAATTTTTTTCACTATTTATTCCGTTTAGACGGTCCACCCTGTATATTTTCCAGTGAAATTTCTACCATTTCTGCGCTGACAGTAGCGTCAACTACCTGCCAAATTTGACTGCTCTCCGTCAAGTAGTTTTTTAGTAAATGCACCAACAGACAGACAGACAGACAGACCGACAGACAGACAGACAGACAGACAGGAATTGAAAAACCTATATTTTCGTAATCTCCGTGATCTGAAACGTCAGAATCTGTAAAAATCTCGGAGGGTGATTTTTTCTCGAATACAATACTTCCCTTCGGTATGCGAGGGAAATAAAAATGAAAACATACTTTTACGAAAAATTCACTAGAAAAAATCGGTAAAGGTATTTACACAGAACTTCCCTCGTTATTTGTGCATGGCAGTCACTCTAAAAAATTAATAATTACGAAATGGCATTGAGAATAATAATCGGAATAGAGTTATTGCTATTATTATTACCTCTGTCTGATCCGTTTGGCGCAGAGGTTTTTTCATTAAAATTTTTAAATATTTTTCAGTGGCAAAATACACAATAAAAAGTAAGAAAATCTGAATATGCCACAAATAAACAATTACAGACAATACAAAGAAAACTTGATGAGTTTTGGTCAAAAAACTATACAGATTGCTCATCCAACAGCAAAAGTTCAATACTAAATAGCAGGTGCCACATATGGCAGGTTTGCGCAAATACCTTTGCAAATGTCCACCATGACTGAATTATTTCTTGTACATTTTTCAATAAAAGTATAATAGGTGCATATGCCAGATATTATTGCCATCTGTCACATTTTCAATCCAACATTCACGTAATGGAGTGGAAGTATAGTGGTGGTTAAAAAATTTAATTTTTTAAAAAATTTTTAAATTTTTTTTTTTTGAATCGGGCTTAGAATGCCATGAAACGTGGAAATTTGAAATTTGAAGAAATAAAAAAAAATTATTTCATTTTAGTAGTAAAAATTTGTTCAAAAATATGGGTGAAATTTTTTATTTTTTTTTTAAATATGTTAAGCGTGTCATGAAACGTAGACATTTTAAATTTGAGCAAAAAAAAAATTTTTTCATCTTGGTAGAAATTTTTTCAAAAATGTTTCAAAAAAATTTTCAAAAATTTTTTTTTTCTGAAATAGGTTTAGCGCGTCATGAAACGTGGAAATTTTAAATTTGAGCAAAAAAAAAAATTTTTCACTATGTATTCCGTTTAGACGGTCCACCCTGTATATTTTCCAGTGAAATTTCTACCATTTCTTCGCAGTCAGTAGCGTCAACTACCTACCAAATGTGACTGCTCTCCGTCAAGTAGTTTTTTAGTAAATGCACCAACAGGCAGACAGACAGACAGACAGACAGACAGACAGACAGACTGACGGAATTGAAAAACCTATATTTTCGGAATCTACGTGTTCTGAAACGTCAGAATCCGAAAAAATCTCGGAGGGTGATTTTTTCTCGAATACAATACTTCCCTTCGGTATGCGAGGGAAGTAAAAAAAAAAGCTAACCATTATACTCGTTGATGATTTATTGCACTTTTTATATAATTGTTGCACATTCTAGAGAATACTCTTCGCAGTTTTTTGTAAATAACATTAGCTTTAGACATTTTTTATTTAATTACAAAACATTTTTCGTTTTAAATTTAAAAATGAATAACTTTTTTATTTATTGATTGATTTTGTTCAATAGGGTTCCTTTTCTAGCTGGCACTAACTTATTTTCCAAATTTCAATACAATTGGACTTTTCGTTCTTAAGTTATCAGATAGACGGACAAACAGACGGAAGGACAGACGGACGGACGGACATTTTAAAAGTTGTTCAGAATTCGATCACTAACACAGTAATATGACATTTTTTTCTCTACTAGCAATATTGACGGTTTTAGAAATGTGCCGACTGAATGCAATATACACTTCGTTTTGTATTTTCAAAGAGTATAATAATGTGTGTTTCCGGCATCATAATATTTTCACGCTTACTTGAATGAATTACAGTACACCAAATAACAAGAGTAAACCAAAGAAAGACTTTCTGCGACTGATGTTCAAAAAACTCTCTACAAAATTAAATCATATTTTCTGGCAACTTCCTGATTTTTCGATTATACAGGAACAATTGTGATAATATGATAATAAAAACTAAAAATGACGTATTTCTTCACATTTCGGCTATACTCACTATTAAAATTAAGTGACTCATACTCTAAAAACCCCTAGTTCTAAAATTCAGTATCTTAGGTATATATTATAGGAAAGGGTATATTTTCTGGATAAATCATTATCAAATCATAGTGAGTAATCGTATTTATACCTAACACAGTCCCTATTAATTCAACAGCAATAATCAATACAAATTTCATCAATTTATTCAGGATTCCTTTGACGGAATTGCTAGTCATGAAGTGAACAAGGATTAGTATTGAGGCGTTAACAGCAATAAGATATTACCCTGGCATGTATTGAATAGATTCCATTTTAGAGAAACCGCACTTTGCTGATCTGAATATTGATGTAGTCGGCGCGTTCACACCAGAAGGATTTAATAAAAGCTTTTTAAAATGGCTGATTTTAGCAGACAATGCACCCTTTAGGGATTTATTTTGTGTTGCATATTTTTTTGCCTATATTAGTCGTACATTACAGGATGTAGCAAATTTCGGAATTTATTGAACAACAAACAGTATTTACTCAAATGAAATCAATTGAACCACTTTGGGCTTTCACCGATAATGGTAGCCATTACTTCAAAATTGGCACTAGACAGTGAAAATTTCTAATGATTGTAATAATAATAATGTCTTAATTTCTTTTTTCGTTTAAACTTAATAAAAAAAATTGAAGATATAAATTGGGTGACGACCTTCATATCTTCCAGTTAACCACCATTTAGTAAGTAATCATGAATAATGTGATAAAATATGAGAAAAAATTGCACAGCTAAAACAACTAACACAGAAAAATTAATATGTATTTACACAATGCGCTTATTAATCAAGGTTGTGATTTGTTTTCTAAATTTAACAACATTACCGCAGGATTTTATATTATGCGAAATAGAATTATACAGTATGCGCCAGAAAGTCTGCACCATATGGAAAAGTTTTTTTATTCAGTTGTTTTCTTAAACGGGTTTTAGCATGATTAATAACCACAAAAATGTCAAAAATATTTGTCATGTCATAACTATACATCCCCAAAATGTCTTTAGAAATTTTAGAAATGCCCTTATTTATCAAAATATGGAACAGTACCATAAGAAAAAGTTGTTTGTAATTACATTAAGAATATAAAAGTGAAGTTTGGTTTGAAAAATTCAGTGTTTTAGTTCTTTCTTTTTTTTTCAAACATTGTATGTAACAATTGATTATTTGTCTAAATTTTGAAATATTTCAATACAAAAAAAAATGTTGCATTTCATTCATGTACTTCTTAATGGCAATACGGACAATTTTTTAAATCAATCTTTCAAATTCCTACTAGTGACATGGAGCATCTTGAAACAAAACCTACAGAAAAATCGAAGGAATCAATAGCCCCATTCTTCTGAAAAATATATTCGATTTCATTAAAAAGAGGGGAAGTATTTGAAGATATACAAGAAAATTTCACAAGATGTTCTAAAATTGTGTCCATCTTCAGATACTTCCCGCATATTACGTTAAAACATTAATTTAACATATACACATGAATTTAAAAATTCTTCAACACTGTAAAAATTACGTTCCCACAGAAAATTAAAGACTTGCTTTTTATATATTCTCATATTAGCAATATTTTTTATTTAAAGTGGCAGTTTATTAAAACATTTAATTCCCATGTAAGTTGGTCAATTTTCAAATAACTTTAAATCATGTGAATGCAAAGTTAAATCCGTATTAAACCTGGTATCGTACTCGTGAAAACAGTTGTTTGATAAAAAGTTTTGTTAATTACTCTTGACATACTCTAAACATACAGCAGAATTTGGTATATAAAAGTAAATTTAATAAATTTAATTCTTTAAAAATGGTCCTACATGATTGCAGTCTTGAAGTGCCAACGATTGTTCTAACTATTCTTTTCTGAAGTTTAAACAGTCTATTAAAGTGACCTGACATACCCCAAAATATTATACCATACCTCAACCTAGATAAAACACTAGAATAATAAATAACTAAACAAACGGATCTATTTGTGATATCTCTAAGACGAAACAATGCGTAACACAACGGAGAAAATTTACTGCATAAATAATCAATGTGATTCTGTCAAGTTAATTTATTATCTATATACATATTCCAAGAAATGTTGTTGAGGTTACTTGTTCAATGGATTTTGACTCAATTTTAATTAAATGTGACTCACTATTATTTTGGAGTAAAATTAATGAAATATGTCGTAGATATAGTTAAATGTTGCTTGTTAGATGTGAACCAGTTGGTGAAACAGTTAATCATAGTCTGCAATTTTATTAGAGCGTCCTTGGTATTAGAGTCTATGCATAAATAGTTATTATCATCTGCAAACATTATTAGATTTTATCTTCATCAATTTCTGGCAAGGCATTTATAAATATTAAAAATAACAAGGGTCCCAGAATGGACCCTTGTGGTACACCTATTTTAAAATCACGTTCGTATGACCATATTCCATTGATTTCCACTACTTGTTTCCTGCGTGATAGGTAAGAGTTAATCCACTTACCAATTTTACCCCTAAGACCATGTTCGTTAAGTTTTTCCATAAGAAAATCGTGGTTGACCAAGTCAAAAGCTTTACTTAGATCCATGAATAGACCGAAACATTTTTTATTTAAATCAAGGTCATTGTACAGTTTATTTAAGAAATTAAGTAATGCTGATTGTGTGTTCCTACCCTTCCTAAAACCATGTTGTGCATTATTTAAAATATTATGTCTTTGAAAAAAAAATTATTATTTTACCAAACATAATTTTCTCCAGTATCTTTGAGATAGAATTCAATAAAGATACTGGTCTATAATTCTCCATACAAGTATTGTCCCCTTGTGTACTGGTATAACTTTAGCTACTTTAAATATATCGGGAAATACACCATCAGATATTGAACGATTTATTAAAAACGTTAAAGCATATGTTATGAAATTTACAACAGACTTTAATACATTAGAACAAATGCAATCCAGCTCAGATGAATTGGATTTATGCAAATAATTTATTAATGATTAATAATACTATTCTATTGAATATCTCATTTTCTGAAACAGGTTCAAGAAACATGGTCGGGTAAGTACTTTTTTTTTAAATTAAAATTATTAGTTTGACTAGAAAATATGGCATTCAAGTTATTAGGCATTTCTATAAAAAGTTATTAAAATTAATAGCGATTTCTTTGGCATCATGAATCCACTACCTTTATCTCACTCTTCTTTTTTATTCTTATTTGCATCTACCGTATCCTTAATTAATTTCCATATTGACTCATTTCCTAAACGTTCATATACCTTAGCATTATATAACTTCTTTGCTTCTTTAACTACCTTCTTATATATTTTATTATATTTTTTATAAAAATTGGCAAGTTCTAAATTTCCTGTCTGAGTTATCAGGTTGTAAATAGATTTTAAATTTTGAGCTGAAACTCTAATACCCATGGTAACCCATTGATTTTTTGCTTTATGACTTTGATTAATTTTTTTGTAAGGAAACGACATTTCAAAATAATGACTTATAAAATTAGCAAATTTTTCAAAACCATCATTGACTTACTCTCATATACATCTACCCAATTTCCCTTTCTTGAATATCAAAAAAAAAAATTATAATTGGCATTACTATACATCCTCGTATGCACAAAATTATCAGAGTTTTGCTCAAAATTCAACATCATACTCATGGTTTGTGATGTGTGATCCGACAGATAGTCGGGGCAAACTAACATAATTTTAATCAGAATACGGAAAAATAGAAACCAGAACTAGCCCAACGGGAAATGGTCGGGGGGGTTACTAACATGAAAAAAAAAATAAATGCAGTTACTGACCTTGGGGACTAACTTAAGGGGGGGGGGGGGTAAAGTGAAAAAAATTCAAAGTCAATAGTTTGGATGCGTATTACGAGAAAATTTGACGTCGGAGATAAAAATGTTCAACAGCAAAGTTGTAGGTAATAAAAAAATCTTTCATTTTTGTTAAGGGTACTTTTCATCATAACCTCAAAATTATCGAGAAATTTAAAAATTTTCCAAAAAATTATAAAATTTTCGTTTTTATATTTTAACTTTTATAAAAATTAATGAATTGTTATGAAACTTGGTGAAAAGATACCTTTATATATTATAAATAACCAAAAAAATTTTCAAAAGAAAATAATGGAAAATTTTTGATTTTGAATTTTTTCAAAAAAAAAAGTCCTTTTTTCAGACGAAAATTGTATGGTGGAAAATCATCGTAAATAGATTTTTCAAAGCTCATTTTGTTTGTTTTTTCGTCTACTTTTTGATAAATCAGAGACACAATATAGCTTCTATTTAAGAATATGCTAAAAAATGCAAAAAACGAAAAAAGTCAATTTTGAAAAAAAAAATTTTCAGTAATTGTCGATAATTTTGTTTAAATTTGAAAAAAATGTTAAAATTAATTTCACCAATCGATTCTACGTGAAAAAATATTTAAGAAACTGTATTTTGTTGTTAAAAATTACTCCAATATTTAGGGGTGGTAAAGGGTTGCTTCTGGAGGGTGAATAAAGTAATGATCGTTCTCATGCAATTTTCGGCTAAAATTGACGTTAAACAAAAAATTAGTAATCAATAAAAGTTGTAGATTTTGAAAAATTCTTCAAGTTTTGTAGAGGTCATTTTTACCATAATATCAAAATTAAAAAAAAAAATGCAAAAAATGTATTTTTTTACATTTTTTACTTTTTTAAACTTTCTTATTATTTCTTTTCTTCTCATTTTTGTGTACTTAGTAGACAAAATGTGTGGTTGAATAAAAGTATTATAGTTGTAACTTTAATTTGGAAAAAATGTTCAAGATTTTGAGGAAACTCATAGGAAGTTCATGAGGAAAATATGTATTTATTTTGTTAAAATATGATCAAAACTTAAAAAAAAGAACTTTTTATTATAAAAAAAATGATTAAATCTTAAAAATACACATTGCAAACTACTGAGAAACTGAGAACGCACGTGCTGGGACAGCTGCGTAGCAATGGTATGGCGGAAAATAAAAGCCTCGTGTATAACAAATACCCATAGAGCCTCTATGATTGAGAGATAGGTGTACTGTCTGTAGTTCTGATCATGCGCGTTAATCTTTCCGTATATTTTTTCTAATTTTTAAATTTTTCTAATATCATTACTATTATACTTTTATTCAACCACACATTTTGTCTACTAAGTACACAAAAATGAGAAGAAAAGAAATAATAAGAAAGTTTAAAAAAGTAAAAAATGTAAAAAAATACATTTTTTGCATTTTTTTTTTAATTTTGATATTATGGTAAAAATGACCTCTACAAAACTTGAAGAATTTTTCAAAATCTACAACTTTTATTGATTACTAATTTTTTGTTTAACGTCAATTTTAGCCGAAAATTGCATGAGAACGATCATTACTTTATTCACTCTCCAGAAGCAACCCTTTACCACCCCTAAATATTGGAGTAATTTTTAACAACAAAATACAGTTTCTTAAATATTTTTTCACGTAGAATCGATTGGTGAAATTAATTTTAACATTTTTTTGAAATTTAAACAAAATTATCGACAATTACTGAAAATTTTTTTTTTCAAAATTGACTTTTTTCGTTTTTTGCATTTTTTAGCATATTCTTAAATAGAAGCTATATTGTGTCTCTGATTTATCAAAAAGTAGACGAAAAAACAAACAAAATGAGCTTTGAAAAATCTATTTACGATGATTTTCCACCATACAATTTTCGTCTGAAAAAAGGACTTTTTTTTTGAAAAAATTCAAAATCAAAAATTTTCCATTATTTTCTTTAGAAAATTTTTTTGGTTATTTATAATATATAAAGGTATCTTTTCACCAAGTTTCATAACAATTCATTAATTTTTATAAAAGTTATAATATAAAAACGAAAATTTTATAATTTTTTGGAAAATTTTTAAATTTCTCGATAATTTTGAGGTTATGATGAAAAGTACCCTTAACAAAAATGAAAGATCTTTTTATTACCTACAACTTTGCTGTTGAACATTTTTATCTCCGACGTCAAATTTTCTCGTAATACGCATCCAAACTATTGACTTTGAATTTTTTTCACTTTACCCCCCCCCCTTCAGTTAGTCCCCAAGGTCAGTAACTGCATTTCTTTTTTTTTTCATGTTAGTAACCCCCCCAACCATTTCCCGTTGGGCTAGTTCTGGTTTCTATTTTTCCGTGCTCAAATTTAGTTTGCCCCGACTAAGACCATTATGTGAGATATTACAAAATATTTCATGATCTTTAATCTCAAAATTTGTACACATATAATAAATTGCACTTAAAAAATTTGTAGCGTATTTAGTAGGTTCGTTGACAAGGACATTAACATCACATGATTAAAATAAACCTACCAGTTCATTGCGAATATCTGAATTAAAGGAATAATGTTTTGATTTTTGCTTTTACAATGATTATTCAATAGTTTTTCTAATTCCTTCAAGAATAATTTTTCACAAGCTGGTGGTGATCCATATAAAGTAAATATTTTTAATCATAGTTTATTTTTTAAAAGAATTTCTATGCCACATATTTCAAAAGTCGCTTGATAGTCTGTCAATATATTTATTTTCTTCTATAAAAAGATTTAAATAATTTTTACAAAAGATTGCAACTCCTCCATGTTGAAATTGCTTCCTACAAAAAACACTGGCTAAACTGTACCCAGAGATACTCACAAACACAGATTCAACCTCAGATAACCAATGTTCACTAATGCATACTATGTCAATGCCATTGTCATCTAAAACTACTTCCAGCGGCTCAATCTTATTTTTTAGAGACTTAGAGACTGCATTTTTGATGGAAAATATTGATTTTCATTTTATTTACCTTGCTTGATTGCTATTGTTCTACATTGTATTTGATCTTTTGTTTTTCACTAAAAATTCTTTTTGCAATACCGGACACGAATAGTCAAACATCGAGTGCCTTAGTATCTAACTCCATACTTAGTTTTTGATTCGCCCTTAAAATATTATTCCTGTAATTCCATTTAAGAAAGACAATACCCTAAACGATGCATCAAGGATAGTTTAATAAAAATTGATTTAAGCGTTGTGTATCGTATGAATGCACGTGGTAAACCTGGAATTTTAAGTAAATTTGTTTTACTTTATTTTTAAATTGTAAAAATAAATGCAAGAGCTGAGACTCTTAAGACAAATGAGCTTACCAAGTTTGGTTATAATAAATCTGTTATTCTTAACAAGCTTTCCTTCGTCTGGCGTGAAGCCCTTATCATCCATCACACAAAAACCACTGCCGTGGGGCTGCCACGCAATTAGACGCAGCATGAGAGTTTCCATAGAAAATAGATAACATGGAAAATTCTCGTATATTTATTGAATGTGATATTCCTTGCAATAAAGCAATTTAAATTTTCAGATGTGTGTCTTGAAATGAAATTGTTAAACACATTTCACCTTTAACTATAATTGCTTCATTTATTATTGACCTTTCTTTCTAACCTCGATGGATGTGATGCGGTTCTAATTAGATATTGAAACACGTATGTGTTTACCTCCCCACCCTTCCGGTGAAGGGTTGGGGGAAAATAAGTAAAGCAAGCTGGTAAGAGTCCAGACATTTGGTATTTCGTGTATATACCAGAAGCCAGGGCCTGAACATTTTTTTATAACATTTTTGCTATATTTACTTACCTATACTGTATATTGTTTACAGTAGGAAACCCTCGGCGTGGTGTCTAATTCACATATAGCCGGTATTTTTCTCGTAAAAATCAACAATACTGTAGGGTGATTTTGTAGTTTTCATAGAGCGGAACAGTTTTAAGGGCCGTTTATTATATATAATTTATATTTTATATTTAAATATGTGACTTATTCCCTTGTAATATACTTGTGTCTGTTTATCATACAGTCACATATACGGTGTTTTATAATAACCTCTAACTTAGTTATTTCTGGGGCAATTCTAAAATGTCAAAAACCAAATTTAATAATTTTTTAGCAAGTTTTTATACGTCATTTTGTTCTGATTTCAAAAATATACTATTTTACATGGCTATGACCAGATTTTAAGTAGGGATTGAAAACAAAACACCCAAATGTCAATCTGAACTATAACAGTAATTTTATATTATCGAAAGAGAAAATTTACTGTCATCGATAAAAAATGCCCTATTATAGATGATGATATTAGGTATATTAACGGTATATCTCAGCAATAAACATGCTAAATCTTCACTTAGATAGTATAGGAGACTATAAATTATGCTGAGAAAGCACAGGAAAAATCCACTAGTTTTCTAAAGTATTTTTTGGACCGATGAGGCGTCATTCAGCACGTCTTGAAGAATCATTCGTAAATTTCCTTCTAGTGGAATAAGTCTATACATACATTTGTGGGCTTACATATTCTATAATGTGGTAGTATATGCAATGTTCTCATTTTAAATCAGATTTATGCCAAAATCAATAACTGGGAGGCAGCGGCGGTAATTTCCTGCGACTTATCGAAAGCCTTTGATGATGTCCAGCATAAAATATTGTTACGAAAGCTTGAGCATTATGGTTTTCGAAGCACCACCCTAAAGTGGTTTCAATCATACCTATCAAACCGTAGCCAAATAGTTAGAAATCCAAATTATTCTAATAAACCAAATATAAAGTATGGGGTACCCTAAGGTTCTGTATTTGGCCCAATTCTTTTTTATTATATATAAACGATCTAACAAAAATTAATATTGAAGGAAAATTAACTTTATTTGCTGACGACAGCACCATAGTGTGGCACAATAAAGATGCTATTGTCCTTCAGCAAATGGTGTCCGGCGATATAAGCAAAGTCAAAGAGTGGTGTGACTCCAATTTGCTTTCATTTAACATTAACAAAACAAACATAGCTACATTTCATTGCAATTTAACGAACATCTCCCTAGGCAACCATTTTCTTGAAAATAAACCCTGCTCAAAATTTCTTGGACTAGACATTGACTGCAAGTTAAAATTCAACGAACACATTCAAATACTTAATAAACAAACTTAACAAACTAGTATCCGGATCCTACGCTATCAGAGTGATCACAAATGAACTGGGTTATGCAGCTGCTAAGACTGTTTATTTTTCACTAATCGAATTACACTTAAGGTACGGCATTGCCTTCTGGGGAGCATGCAGTAAATATCTTACACAAACAATATTGGTATTTCAAAAACGTACTATTCGGTACCTGCACAAAACTGGAATTCGTGAATCATGTAAGCCACTGTTCTGGACGCGTGAATTTCTCACTATGATATCCATTTACATTGTAGAAACAGTTTGTTCTGTTCAAGCATAGAAGTAATATCATAGATACTTCCTCCATACATGTAACTCGGCAAGTCAATAAGTGCTCTGCCAATTCCCAGATCCACTCTTGTCAAAGACTCAATTATTTACAATGGCTATAAGATGTTCAATCACTTACCAAATAATATTAAAGAAATGAGCTCAAATACAAATTTCAGAAAGGAGGTTAAAAGCCTGTTAATTGTTAAACCCTATTATAATTTAGACGGGTACTATAATGACACATTCTAATTAGGCATTTACTACTACCTCATCTTATCGTCTTTTCTGACTTTCTATATTAGCTATTATAATTATTATATTAACATTTATATGTAATCTATGTTTTGTATTTATGTAATGTAGGTACACTGTGTAAACTAAATATGATATGGCCCTATGCTTATTTACTTTGTTAAATAAGAAACTGTTTCTTCTGAACAATAAATTATATTTTGATTTGATTTGATTGATATATAAATTTTTTGAGGCGAATATGAATGACGTTAAATATTTAGATATATTAAGAGAAATGATCGAAAATAGCGTAGATAATCTTCTTCTGAATCAAATATTAGAATCATCTGGCAGCAAGATGGAGTCCGTTATCACAATAATGTTAATGTAACAACATTGTTGAACCAGAGGTTCAACGAATGGATAGGTAGACATGGACCTATAACGTGGCCACCTAGTTGTCCCGACTTTACGCCGCTTGACCTTTTTGGGGGCTATATGAAATATGAAGTGTACAAAACAAGATCTGATAATATCGATGAGTTAATGAAAATAATCATTGAAGTAATTGATCACATCAATACGAACAATATTTTGGAAAATGTATCCAGACATTTTATTAAAAGAATGAACTTGTGTGTGAACAATGACGGTTCCCACATATATCAATTTTTATAATTTTTCGGTTCTTCAATAAATTTCTTGTTTTATGTTCAAAATAACTCAATTTTTTGTGTAGCGTCATGAAATAAAATTTATTATGCATTAATAATAACAAAAAGTATCTTTCTGACATTCCACTCCTGACTTGACCTATTATCTGCGACGCTAAGCGCCATGGATGTCGGAGAACTGGTCGAAAGAGGAGAGACAAATAAAATAATTGAAAAATGCTTCATCGTTGTCAATGCTTACGTGGCGCGTGATGTTTCCGTTATATCTCACCGTCACATCATTTGGTCAACTAAGTATATATACGAACCACCATATTGAGTTTGTTGGAAGAGCGTATAAGACTGTGGCTACTCCAACCTTAGTGATGAGTTCACAGAGTAGGAACGAAACGTTAACATTTTTCTAAGTCCACATTGGTAACCACGACGTGATTTGAACATGCAACGTGATGTACGACGTAGTCTACACCTACTCTACACACTACGAAAACACGCGCACAAGCATATTTGAGTTCGAGAATTGCATTGCTTAGCCGTTCTTCTTTGGTTGTACTGGTGCGGGTAGAGTGCGTCGAATAAAGAGTGGGGTACTTACTTCGTTTCGATACAGCTCTAATTCGCTCTTCTTCTACCATCATGTTTCTCGTGACTTTCTCACTGGCGAGGGAATGTTATGTCGTGTGACGTTTCCCTTACATCTCGCCGTCACATCATTTGGCCCACTAAGTATATATACGAACCACCAGATTGAGTTCGTTGGAGGAGCGTATAAGGCAGTGGCTACTCCAGGCTTACTGATTGAGTTCACTTTTAACCAAAACTTTTTTCTATCATACACTTTTCACCACCATAATTTTATTCTGTACTTATCCTCTTTCTCCTTCTTATTGTTTGTCACTGGCTTGTATTTTTGTAATTTTTTATTATTATATCCCTTTTGTCGTAAAATTCCCTTTTGGCCAAGAAACTTTATAAAATTCAAACTACTTTAAAACTCAATTTTGTGTTATACTAACCACAACTTGCCAACGGCGAGCAGACTGTTGACGCAGAATTGCTTCGAATGAGTTTTTTCCATTTAGTTTTTTCCCGTCTCAGCAACCAAAATGAAATCAGTGTTTTCCCCATCTAATTCCAGTGTTTTTAAATTGAAGTCCTAAATGGGTATAATTTTAATGACGTTTTTAAACCGCCACAGGCGGCAGGAGTTTTGTCTGTTCTTACATTAATTTTATTGAGTCGAACCGGTCGCGATCCGCCCAACCGTACTAACACCACGGCGCTGCGCGACGTGGTTGTGCGGTTGACTCCGGATTTCGATCCGGGGAGGCAATGTTATATTTTAATACCTTGCCCTGTGCTAACATTTTTCTAACTCCACAGCCTACTTAAAATTTTCTGGTCAGTTTGTAATTTATAAATTCTTAACGTTCTTGTAAATATTAGAAAAACTATAGTAGACTACTATGTGAAATATTATATTTTTGTACTTAGAGCAAAATGAGGATTACGATTTTCGTAATGCCCTGTATGCTGCTAGATTTGGACGACATAATTTTCTCAACATGGTGCGTAAAAACTTGCTAAAACATTATTTGATTTGGTTTTTGAAATTCTCGAATTGGTCCAGAAATAACCAAGTGAGAGGGGAATATATTTATGGTGAATCACCCTGTACAATTGTCATTTTATTGCTGATATTTATTAAATTCCTTTTAAGTTTTTCATCATTTAAATTTTTCATTACATCTTGATATTTCTTTAGTTCAGGGAGAGTTTTTATCAGATTATGAATTTGGGAAAATGAAATAATGATCAGTAAATATTAAGTTTTATTACTATAAATTTATTATAAATTGACTATTTTCAATAAATGTATACACAAAATTCAGCTTTAACTTTTATGATCTCGATTGATACCGCATATATCCTCGATTAAAACACTTTATTAGGTGGCACCTGAAATTTCAATACCTTGCCCTGTGCTGACTAAGTAAAGGAAAAAGGAATTTTTATGAAAACCTACACAACTACGCACCTCGAGACTGGCTAATAAATTCCTTAAGCACACGTGATATTTCCATAGCGTGTTAAAAGCGACACCGACGCCTCTGGTGTTGCTGAATATACCCGGATGTTAACTGCCCTTATCTAATACAGACTCCGAGTGTTCGTTTATCAACGGGAGTGTCTGTCGTATTCAGCATTATCTTTGGTCTGGCTGTCACCGCAAGCCAGCTTTAATCTGCAAACTTACAACAAAAGCACTTTACGGTATAATTGCACGCCAATGAAACTAGAATCAATTAGAGCTCTTAATTAGACAATAGATTTTGTATCCTAGTTCATTTAACAAGTTTATAGACTCGAACATACAAATGTTTCCCTCTTCTTATTTCCGTCTTGGGAGAGGCGCTGTGATATAGGCATTATTTCAATTGATCACTTTTTGCTGTATAGAACGTCCGAAGGCATCAAGTTGTCCCTCGCGGTTGCTCGTTAGGCCTATGGTTTCACCAAAGCCCTTTCCCATCAGTCCCTTGGTAACAACATTACAACATTTTAGGAGACATTTTCATCGTCGGCTACCATCTGGTTTTCCATTGACCATTGATTGTTGATGGAGAATTGTGGGCATCCTTCCCGGAGAATGGTGCTGTTGTACTGCAATAACAAACAATCGAAAGCATCTCTCTGCCATCTCTCTGCCCTCTCAACGTTCCATCTATCAGAGATATAAAGGAAGATTGAGAGAAATAGAGCTTTACACATATTTTTGAAATATTTCTATCACATCCATATATTTCTGCCAGCTATTTTCTTTTGTAATTAGCATTATGGTTCATGTAGAAACTTTTTAGAAAGAAATACTAAGTTACACCTGCCTAAGCGATCAATCAAAAGCGACGAGCACTATTATATTAGTCAAAGCACTATGCAGGTTGGTATCAAATCATAATTTGATTAGTAACCCAAATGTTCCAAATTTCGTCTTTTTCCGACTGCGTTATCTCCAGAGTGAAATTAAAAAAGTTTTGTTTCACATCCCTTTAATGGAATGTAGCTGGACAGGAAAGACTTAATATGAAATATTTTACATCAAGAACCCACCTTCATTTTCGATAAGGAATTTGTAGTTAAATTTCTTACACGTTATTACGGGACATCCTGTAGACGGCAAATAATGAAAACCGCAATTTACTATTTTCCACATTGTCAAAAGCCTTAGGGTAGTTTACGAAGCACAAAAGCTATATAGACACGTATGTAGGCAATCAAATTATAAATAAAGAAATCAAAAATAAAAATTGTCACGAAATACTTAATTATATAATATATGAACAAATATTTACTCAATAATACCCAGGGTGGCAAATGAAAATCATTCAGGCACTACTTCCACATCCAGATTTTTCATTCAAGTCACTTTAAAAGTAAACATCTTGACTAGATTTCCACTCTAGTATGTGGAAATTATTGGTCACATAGAATTTTAATAATATTTGGGGTAGATGTCATAGAAAAGTTTCAGGCGTTGGTTTCTACCATATACGTTAAAAATTAAGTTTGTAGTTTACCCTACTTATTTTCCCCTATTCACAACCTACCACCTCCTACCCCTTCAATGGAATCATCTCAATCAGATGTCATTACAATACATGCGCGTACTAACTTTCAAGTGAATATCTCAATTTGGCGTTATCAATTCCATTAATAATGGAGCGGAGGTGGTGGGGTTTGAGAAATATTTGAAAGAAATTGGAGGCTTTGGTTTCTAGCATATACACCAAATCCAAAATTTTTGTACTCTTACCAGTTTGATTTACTAATTTCCCCATATTTACACCTACTTAACCCCCAACCCTTTAACGGAATCATGTCAAAATATAATCTAATCCCAGATGTCGTTATAATACATACGTCTACCAAGTTTCAAGTGAATATCTCAATTTTATTTTATCAACCCCTTTACTAATGGAGTAAGGGTAGTGGGGGGTTGAAAAATATTATTAAAAAATCTGAGGCCTTGGCTTCTAGAACATAAACCGAATTTCAAGTTTCATAAAATAAAGACCCCAAATAACAAAATCGATCCTAACCAGTGGTACTAT
The DNA here is from genome assembly GCA_963583905.1 of Stenurella melanura. NCBI lineage: Eukaryota > Metazoa > Arthropoda > Insecta > Coleoptera > Cerambycidae > Stenurella > Stenurella melanura. Next base: position 59,376,851 of record OY757309.1, read on the forward strand.
TGTTTTCGAGAATGTCATGACTACGTACCAGACAATGGCAGAAGCGGCACCTATCTATGAACTCATATGAATCACTTATATCAATCCAAAGTAGGGGTTGTCGACTACTGAATGCGGTTCTGATTACGTACTGCAAAATGTTACTGTTTCAAGTATTAATTTACTAGTTCTGGAAGCCCAGAGGAAGCCCAAGAGTCTAGGAGTAAGAACATAAAAGCATACAGAGAACGTTATTCTCTAAAGCTCTCTCTAACTCAAAATATGAAAGATGTGGTCTAAAATTTCTTCGTTTCCTCAGATCATTTCATTATGGATATTTCGAAAAAAAAACCCAAAACAAAGCGCAATAGTAAGGAAATATCATAGCGAACCATAAGAGTTATTTGAGTTATTTACCCTCTTAATAAATATCCATAATAAATGCATTCAAAATGTATTTTTCTGTTCTATTTGTCAGTTTAACCCGAAATCCCATTAGTATCAATTATTTACTTTTAATTTATAAAACGTTCTTAGCTGTTTCACATAGCTAATATGTTTTGGCCAGGATTTTAGGAAATTTCGCTTGTGTGGAGGATGAGGTTTGACGAGGACTACAGATGAAGAGATCGGTAACTTCCCACTTGAGCAATATTTGGTGTGGCAGGAATATTGCGAGACGCACAAAGATCAGACTTGCTAACGCAATCTATCTTAAAAATTTGAAATTAAATCAGAAATTAAATAGAGCGATTCAAAAGACATATTATTAGAAAATCATAGTCTCTTGTTCGCACGTAAGACAATTTTCTGTCATATTATTGGTGTACCAGAAACCAGTAATTTCTAGTAACCAATTAAAAAAGAAACTGTAAATTGTTCAGCAGTAGCAAACGCCATGCCTCTCCCCAATCTACCTCCTGAATACGGATCTGTGTGAAACACAAGGAGCAGCATCACCGCACCTCATTTTCCGAAGACTTAACTATATTATAAAACTTTGGTGATTAATAATTCCTTGCTAGTCATATACCATCAAATTTTTTGTTTCTAGCATATAAAAACACATTAATCAGAAGTTGTTATCGATATCAATCTATTTATTTTAGCCCTGTAATGTACAAGTTTGCATTACACGGCGCATTTCTCTGACTATTATTAATAGCTTTATGTCGACCTCCTTATTTATAGGGTGCTTTGGAGAATTGTATAAGATTGAATTTGACTGGAATTTAATATTTAAAAAATAAAAGATCGAGTTTATTGATGCAAAACTGCCCTAAATGTATGATTATATACTTGTGTGAATAATATAATAATTATAATCGTCTTACTAAGGCAAACAAACGATTGCACTGCCCTACGGAATGTTGTTCGTCGTTCGTTTGTTGTTATATTATTGTTGTTTAAACCATACCCCTTGGACTGTCGTTGGTGTTAGAATAATAAAAAATTCGAAATTTTGGATCAAGTTCACGTTTCTAATTATTTTTAGAACATCTTCAAGTCCAAAAATACAGATAATAACGTGAAGACATTTCATTTTATAAATATGAACCAAATTAATATTTTAAAAGCATACAAAATTATCAAAATGCAAAAATATACATATGTAAACAACATATAATTAAAATAAGACAAAAATTAAAGCAATGTAATATACAAACCTGAAGGCAAAGGCCAAATTTAAGAATGATGGTAAGACACATAGAAGATAATAAATTCAGCAAGATAATCATTACAAATTAGTCTTCTTGCTGTGTAGGAATTCATTCATGAGATTGGTTAAAAATATAACGAAGCATTCTCGATATGGTTCTCAGAAAACGCAAGAATTTTTTTTTTTTTTCTAAATACTAATGACTGTGTTTATTATATAATTATAAATAATGCATTAACTTCCTGTGTCTGGTTCTTTTAGTCCGTGCAGGGAACTTACCACCTTTCCAAAAATTTGAGGCCTTGGGTTCTAATATATACACCAAATCCCAAGTTTCTGGACTCTTACCAGCTTGATTTACTTATTTTCCCCCATTTACCCTCCACTCCTTCAACGGAATTATCACTAAATATAATCGAGTTCCATATGTCGTTATAATACATACGTGCAGCAAATTTCAATTTTCTGTACTCTTACCAGCTTCCTTTACTTATTTTGCCATATTTGCCCCTATTTAACCCCCAACCCTTCAACGGTACCATCTTAAAATATAATCTACTTCCAGATATCGATATAATACATACGTGTACCACATTATTTCAATTTTATGTTATCAACCCCTTTAATAATGGAGTAGGGAGGGTGGTGGGTTGAAAAACAATTTACAAAAATCTGAGGCCTTTATTTCTAGTATATACACAAAACCCCAAGTTTCTGGACTCTTACCAGTTAGCTTTACTTATCTTTCCTTATTTGCTCCTATTTCATCCCCAACCTTTCAACGAAGTTAGCGCAAAATATAATCTAGTTCCAGATCTCGTCGTGATACATATGTGTACCAAATTTCAATATCTTAAACTGTTCTTGAGAAAACGTGTGTATAGAAAAGTTACTGACCGATCGATCTACTGACCCACAGACCGACCGACAGACTCTCCCCTCCACTATATGAATGTGGAAGTAAACTCAAAATGCAAAATGAATTTCACAAATTTAAGATAACACTAGCTGCATTTTTTTTCAAAATGTCTGTCTCCAACATCTACACAGTATTCTAATAATGTAACACAACCATGTGGTTAGTTTTTTAGCGCATATTTAATGATTCTAGAATTAACAGCTAAGTTTCACAATAAATTGATTTGAACAATATTGTAAGGCTTGATAAACATTTAGAGTACCTGTCAAAAATATTAGTTACGCGAAACACCACGAAACACCCTGTATACATCAAGTCCCAAGTTTCTGAACTCTTACCGTCTTGTTTTATTTATTTTTCCATATTTATTCTTATGTACCCAAAACCCTTCATCGAAATGACCTCAAAATATAATCTAGTTCCAGATCTCGTTTTATTTCGCACGTGTACCAAATTTTTAAACCGTTCCAGAAAAAACGTGCGCACAAAAAAATTACAGACGGACATACCGACCGACCAACAAACAGACAGGTCAACATACAGACCGCCAGACATAAATCTTTTCCGCTCAAATTTAAAATATTAATGTTTCATTCTAAACCTATTTCTACGAAAAAAAAAAAAAATGTTTTTTTAAGATTACTATACTTTCTCTCCACTACGTGGATGTGGAGATACTAATAAACAAGGGCTAACAATATCAAAATTATTTTTGGGGTAGGGCGGGGGGTCAACTTTAAAATCTTAAATGGCTACCCCTATTTTCTATTGCAGAATCGGATATTCTGAGTGAGAATAGACCATGCTTTTGTTTGAAATATTTTTTCTGACATTGTCATTTTTTAGTTATCCGGCGAGTAAAAATCTAAATTTTTGAAATTTCTGATTTTTTTTTTACTTGAAAAGGAAGTAGTTTGGACAAAAATTGCAAGATGCTGAAAGAGTTTGGAATTATCTCGGGATTATTATCAATTTTTTTCGGAATTGTCCAATGACCTTTGCAGAAAGGAGTATGTTGGTTGCAATAAGTCGTGGTATATGAGGCTTTTTGGAAGTTGTTTGAATACATCCATTCAAAGGATAGAAAAGGATAGAAAAATTAACTGTTATTAAATATTATTATGGATAGACTTGAACACAAGTGCGTGTGCTTCTTAGGTACTTAATCTGTTAAAATAATTTAAGAGATAGATCGTGTTAAAAATTGGCCGCAAAATATAAAATATCCCAACAAATGGCTCCAGGTGTACGCACAAGGATGTTTTGGAATCAGGTTGATATTCTCCATCTCCCCACAGAGCTATGTACAGTAACTGACGGATCACCCTGTATAAATTTGATAACTGAGATTTCAGAAAAATGTCCATTGTACAGTGCATGTACACAGTTGTAGTTTTATATTTAATTACTACTCCTGAGAATCACAATTCAGAATTTTATGAAAAGTGTAAAGACTATGTCTGGAATTGTAATATATTGCATTAAGATTTTATCAACAAACTGGGAATTATGCGGATTACCACGCCCAGATTGAAAAATGAGAGTGCGAGTCTCACGCACGTTAAAATGTTTTTACAGGCTCGTAAAGCGAACCGTTAGAGTATCCCGGGACAAACCAAACATATCAAACTTAATTCTGAGCTTTAACTCATCTGTTTTTCAAGCTGTGTTGGAAAAAGCATGGTATTAAGAGCGCTAAGTTGTTGATTTGATCTGAAAACTGTAATTTTCTTGTTTTGTACATTGCGATGCAAATTGACGGAAACATATAAATTGCTATTAAATGTGCCACATACTAGAAACAGTATTCATAACTGTAAGTTTATATTTTTTCCTTAACTTATGTTGTTTAGTTTTGGTACTAACAATTATTACAAATCCATTTCAAAAGTTACCAGTCAGTGCCGACAAGGGACAATAATTTCAAAATGGCTGTGAATGTAATTATATTCAAATATGGCAGTTACTGAAAGTGACAGGAACCTTCGCACCAAATGTTTACGAAAATTCTTTAATTTAGTTACTAACCGAACTTGTCATCGCTAAGCTATGCAGTGCCGGCCTCCATTCCACCGAGGCAGGATTTGGAAATTGTATATCCAGCCAAAATTTGGTTTTTAAGAACAATTTAAAAATTACAAAGGCATTTTCACAACACAGGAAAAGACCGTCGCATATACTCTAGAAGTACAATAAAAAAAGATGCAATTTTCAAATATATAGCGACATTTTTATGTTTTGCATCAACATCAAAATCATAGGTTAAAACCGATTTCTTGTAAAAACTCGGGAACTACTAAATTTTTCTTAATAAATGGAATAGTACTTCAAGAAATGCTTAACTGAATTACATGCAGTTCTGCCGTTACTTACGTATTATTACCACATCCACGTTGTGGATTGGAAGTATTGTAATCGTAAAAAAAAATTTCAAAATTGTTTTTTCTTGAAACGGGTTTAGAATATCATGGAACGTCTGTCTATCGGTCTGCCTGTTTGTCTGTGACCATTTTTCTTCTCCGCACGTTTTCTCCGGGACGGTTTAAGATATTGACTTGAAATTTTGTACACATGTACCTACATTTTATAACGATATTTGAAACTGGATTGCTTTTTGAACATATCCGGTGAAGGGTTGGGGGGTAAATAGCGGGAACTAAGTAAGGCAAGCTAGTAAGCGGACAGAAACTTGAAATTTGGTATATGTACTATTAGTCAGCTCAACATTTTTTATAATATTTTTCAGCAAGCTGTTAACAGTACAAAAACTTGAAATTCGGTGTATGTACTAGAAGCCAAGGTTTTTATAATATTTTTCAACCCCCCACCACCCCTACTCCATTTTTAAAGGGGTTGATAAAACAAAATTGAGATATTCACTTAAAATTTTGTACACGTATGTATTATAACGGCATCTGGAACTAGATTATATTTTGAGATGTTTCAGTTTTTTTTGTCGTGAATTTAGGAAACAGAAATTTTGTTACTTTCTAATGATATCATTTTGTATTTATAAATATGAAACTAAAATTTCTTAAAATTAAATTATTCTAATAGTTCTGCTTTTTACGTAAAGAGTGGTATCAAATATGCGCACTTTTTAGTCCAATACAAAAAACTGCTGCCTAAACTACTTCCACATCCAAATTTTTCATTGAAGTTACTTGAAAAATATTGGAAAGAAATCTGAGGCCTTGGTTTCTAGTATATACACCAAATCTCAAGTTTCTGTACTCTTACAGCTTGCCTTACTTATTTTCCCCTATTTACCTCTACTTCCCCCCACTCTTTCAACGGAATCATAACAAATTATAATCTAGTTTCAGATGTCGTTATAATACATACGTGTACTAAATTTCAAGCAAAAATTTCAATTTAATTTTATCAACACTTTTAATAAGGGAGTGGGGGATTGCTTCTGGTATATACACCAAATCCTCTTACCAGCTCTCTTTACTTATTTTAATCTATTTACCCTTATTTAACCCCAACCCTTCATCGGAATCATCTCAAAATGTAATCTAGTTCCAGATGTTATGATACATACAATAATGAAGTAGGGGTGGTGGGAGGTTTAAAAATATAATAAAAAAATCTGAGGGCTTAGCTTCTAGTACATACACCAAATTTCAAGTTTCTGTACTCTTACCAGCTTGCTTTACTTATTTTCCCATATTTACCCCTATTTAACCCCCAACCATTCAACGGAATAATCCCAAAATATAATCTAGTCCCTAATGTCATATAATAATATATACGTATACTACATTTCAAGTGAATATCTCAATTTTATTTTACCAACCCCTTTAATAATGGAGTGGGGGTGTGATGGGGGCATAAAAATATTATAAATAAATTTCAGGCCTTGGCTTCTAGTACATACACCGAATTTCAAGTTTCTTTGCTCTTACCACCTTACTTTACTTATCTCCCACTATTAACCCCTATTTACCAGCCAACCCTTTACCGGATATGTTCAAAAGCCCAGTTCCAGATCTTGTGATAATATACATACATATTGGTGTACTAAAAGTCAATATCTTAAACCGTTCCGGAGAAAACGTGCGAACAAAGAAAAGTTACAAACAGACAGACAGACAGACAGGCAGGCAGACCGACAGACAGACCGACAGACAGACAGACATACAGACAGACAGACCGATAGACAGACAAGCAGACAGAAATCTTTTTTTGCTAAAATTTAAAATTTTGGCCATTCATGACACTAAACCTATTTCAAGAAATAGAAAATTTGAAATTTTTTTTTACGATTATTATACTTCCAATCCACCACGTGAATATGGAAGTAAATATCCACTTCAAATACAATAGGAATATGTTAATTTCACGACTAACCTAAGCCAGGCAGATGTACAGGGTGGGCAACTAAGAATGGAGGTCGGCCATATCTCAGAAACCAAGCATCGCACAAATTTTGGAAAAAAATTACCTTACGTAAAGTGGCCACGAAAAATCGCTGGAAAATATTTTCGAGTTTCTAAAATGGCCGCTAGGGAGCGTAACAGCCACAGCAGAATAGAAAATCAGGTTTTTCTCAGTATTTTGCTCAATTAAGTGGTATTGAAAATACATGCATCGTAATCCTAGGACAATTTTGAATCTTTTTAGTTTTCCATTTTTTTTGTATCTTCAAGAATAAAGTGGTGGGGAGATGCCAAAAATACATTTTTAAGCTGTGAAAATGACACAATGAAGAAACAACATATTATGTCAAAATATTTAACTTGTCATTATTGTTATTTTGTGCAGTATTTAGTTTTTTATTTGAATTTGTTTTCGTTTTGGAATTAATTTTTCAAATTATAATGATTCTTACAAATGAAGCATTTGACATGTTAGCGATTTAGTTCGAATGCATGAGACATGCAACTCTTGCTGCCAGAGTCTATGCAGTGCAATATCCTGAAAGACGTCATCCAAGTGAAAAAGTTTTTATTCGACTGGCACATGGTTTTTGAAGTTACGAAACGTCCCAATTTTCATAACTGTCAGTTTCATTACATAACTAGTGATGTAATGAATTTTAATTAAACTGTTATTATTAAACCCATCATTTAGAGAAAAGACATTAAGGCACAAAAAACACTTTATTAATAAAATGCAAATAGAAACATTCCGTCATCTGCATTTTTAACAAAACATTTAAAGTTTTCTTCTGTTAAAATAATAAATTTCTTAGCGTGGTAACCTGAAGATCTTCTCTTTAAAAATGGTATTAATATGGTATATTTTTTGTCAATGTTTCTTTTGGCATTTAATTCTTTAATATTGATTCCTACTCAATATTCATATCGTGACGCTTTATAATTTTTCATCGTTTCGAAATACGCTAAGAGAATCTTTTCACATACATCTTTTTATTCACTTTTGTTGACACCAGTTTTCAAATTTCGTATATTATACTTCCTCATATATGCTTTTTGATTTACCAGGTAAGTATTATTGAATTTACTGCTACTCTTTTATATCAGATGGAATATCCACATCTAAATCAACAATTTCTGACTAAATTTGCTTAAAAAAATTTAGCAGATTGACAACTGAACTTTGTTATGACAAATGTCAACCTATACCTACTAATGCTCAGGTACGGCGATAAACACAAAATTCATTTGTACCACTGTAGGTGTAACAATGTTTGAAACCGCAAAATAAAATTCAATATAAATTGCAATTTCTTTTCTATTTTAGAGCAGGATTAGATAAAAACGTTATGAAACAGTAATTTTACTTGACTCGCGTAATTTGCAAATATTGCATTCGTCAAGTAAAATTAGTCTTTTCATAACTGTCTACATAAATATATTGTTATTATTATTATTAGAATTGTTGTCTGTTATTAATTACTAATTTTTATATTATGTAATATATTCTACTCGATATGTTTGATATATGTTGTTTCTTCATTGTGTCATTTTCACAGCTTACTTGTTTTCAACAGCTACTTTGCAAATCTCGTCGGCAAGATCTGATAATTCATAATTTCAACTTTGTTTGCTAATATCTTCCGTTAGAGAAAAGTTATCTAGTTGCGGTTTTCACTGATATCTGAGGCTTTTAATTCTCTATTTTACCGTGTAAAAATAAATATACCATTCCATTTAAATTTTTTAAGAAAAAGCGCGATATTTGTTGTCATGTCAAATAACGGCCTCTAACGGCGACAGTAATAATCAAATGGAAATAGCACAACATGCACTCGATAGACCAAGAAAAGCACTTTCCAATGAGACCAAGTTTGTTAAATTCCGTTAAGGCTAATCGGAGTAATCGACATTTGAAAAAATGTATTTTTGGCATCTCCCCACCACTTTATTCTTGAAGATACAAAAAAAATGGAAAACTGAAAAGATTCAAAATTGTCCTAGGATTACGATGCATGTATTTTCAATACCACTTAATTGAGCAAAATACTGAGAAAAACCTGATTTTCTATTCTGCTGTGGCTGTTACGCCCCCTAGCGGCCATTTTAGAAACTCGAAAATATTTTCCAGCGATTTTTCATGACCACTTTACTCAAGGTAATTTTTTCCCTAAACTTGTGCGATGCTTGGTTTCTGAGATATGGCCGACCTCCATTCTTAGTTGCCCACCCTGTACATAGGTATGTTACTTTAATAATAATATGTTTTAAAAGCAACATCGCCTTGTGAAATGTGTAAAACAACATTCTATCCGTAGTGACGTCACCGGTATAGTTTCTCAGCTTAATGTTATAAAACATTCACTCCCAAAATTGGTAAATTCAGCAAGAGCTTATTTGGAAGGCTTCGGTCGATGTTCATCAAAATTATTATTCAATATTTCTGCTGCAATCATCGATTCCTTTTTAAATTTCATCTGCTGACTTTTCCGATACGAGAACATGTCCATGTAGGAAATAATTTAATAATTTCTGCAAAACGTCATAAAACTAACAGACCGTGAAGCTCGATACCATAATCGAATGAAAAATAAAAGATTTAATGTTACCTTTCAGGAAAATATTTTAAAGTATTACCTGCTGACGTTGATGGAGATACATTGATGCCATTTATTTGGAAAATTTATTTTCAGCTGAGACATTTTATTAATATATTACCTTGGACTTAGAATATGCACATGTCTGGTTTCATTACCTGTAACAAAAATAAAATTTATTTTCAAACAGCAGCACACTTAGCGCAGTGGAAAATTCCACTACGTTTGTACACATATAGTACAAATTCACTTTAGAATCCATTAAACGAAAGGTATAAAAGGGTAAAAATATTTATATCCCGCATATTCTCGGTAGTGCGCTAAAAGTGCCTTACATTCCTCACATTCTCACCAATGCGTATAGGTATACGAGACAAAACAAATAGATACGCAGAATGTAAAATTTGAAACAGCTTGTATTTTAAAAACCTTTTTTATAGTTTCCCTGTTGGACTGTTTTCCCAAAGGCTCCAGCTCTACACCCCCGTTCTGTTTCACCATGAGACTAAAACCCCTGCACCATTAAACCCCTCCAAACAAGTGATTAAATTATACAGGGTGATTTGGCTAAAACTCACCAGGCTGATTTGTGGGCAAGTAAAAACTCATTGAATTTCGGTAGTGAATAGTTACTCCCTTGATGTTCTAAAACGTTAGCAATGCTACAAGTAATATTAAGACTTCAAATATGAAGTTATATTTGTATATTCTAATGACTTCGGATGTCTAGCGTTTAAATGAGTTGCGTCTAAAAAATCAAAACACGTTTTTAAAATTATTAACATCTGATATTTAGGTCTGCCATACGAAATCTGGTATTATTACATTGGGTTGATTCTGCGGTTGATTCTTTGTGAAACATTCTTCAATAATTTAAATATACAGGAAATTATGCTTTTTAATGTTTCAAAAGGTTTTATTAAAACTCTACACGTGTTTCGGCTTATTGGGCCATTATCAAGAGTACAAGATATTACTAAATTTAAAATGTATTCCTTACTTATTTATACCTAATGGAAAGGTATAAATTATGCAAAGCGTTTAGTCTATTTATTATATGCAAAATAGTTACATGATTCCTATCCTATGGAAATATACTACAAATAGGTTCTTAATGTTAAATTATTTTTTCTAGAATATTATGACCCATAAATAATGTTTGATCATTAGTTACATTGTTATGCTTTCTTACAGCTTTCATAATCTCAGATTGTTCTAGTAAATCTAACTCCTTTCCTTTATTTTCTGCATGGAGTAATTCGACTTCATTAAAATTAACAAAATGATTATTTTCTATACAGTGTGTTGACATACCGGTGCTATGTATACCGTTCGTTATTGATTTTTTATGTTCAGCGAGACGGTTTTTTAATTTACGACCAGTTTGACCGATATATATATAGTCGCAGTCATTACATTTTAATTGATATACACCTGTTTTTTCTAATAAATCTCTTTTACCTTTATTATTAACTAACATTTTCCCTAGATTATTTTTATTAACAGAGATAGTTTTACATCCTAGTTTTTTAAGTTTATGACTAATAGAGCACTAGCAGTGACGTCACAATTATGCCAGCTGTCACGTGATTGGTTGACAAACTCCGAAATTTGACATATGAGTAGGTGTTAGTTTTCGCTTGATAAAAAATAAAGTGGAGGATTTCTGAATATCAGCTATGTGTAGTGATGTTTGTTAATGTTTTTCTAAAAGCCTAGCGTGAGAAAGAATTGTATATATACTTTATTAGTGTTGTTTTTACAAGTGTAAAATTTGACGTCAAATAGGTTGACATCTTTGTGAACCCATAATATAGTGAAAATAAAGATTATATTGGATTTTTGAATTTTTTTGTACATATATAATATCACGACATATTTCAATAAATGTTTAATTAATACAGGCTCAGTTACAGCTAAGCATAGGTTAAAAATTGTCACAACATTCATGGATTCATGCCAATATATCAATCATATATTAATGGTTTTATAAACCTGTTGTGAAATTTACGTTTTTAGACAATTCAAACCATTTCCCATCAACTTTTTATTGATTATATCTTACTTTCATTTGGCTCAACAGGTTCTAATAAGTTTAATTGTTTAACACATTAGTAACAATAATCAGAGGTTTGTATTGTGAAATACAGAAGTAATAGTAAATCTAATATATAGATAGGACTGTGAGATCATTTCAGTTTCCATTTAATTAAAATCATAAACGAATATGCAAAGTAATATGCTCGAAATACATTATACGTAAGTATACTTACTTAGTTTGGTATTTGTTTTGATCCTTACAACTATAATCACAGATGTTTAAAATATTGATAATGCTTACAAATAAAATATCAATGAAGATGAGTGAGCTAAAACATGACAGAACTTAAAAAATAACACACTTTTAACGGGAGTAAAATAAAGTTCTTCAAAATGATGCTTATAAACATAACAACCATAATAGGATGTTTAAGATCGTACACATTATAGATAATAATAAAGGTAAGTATGAATAATAACAGTCTTATAGTATAGATAGCATTTTTATTTCCAAGAACAGTCACAACGGTTCATTAATTCAATACTATGTTGGAAGCAGTATGAATCTTCCACTTTTAAATCGTATAGGTTAACTCCATTAATATATTTCAACTTAGAAATGTTACGAGGTGACTCCTAAAATGTAGAATATAAATAAAATTATAATAAATTCACTAAAATTCACTTACCATATGGAAAAGAAATAACTTTTGACATGTGAACAAGATGATATGCCTATTCGAACATATAAATAAAGCATTAGATAAAAGTCAGTTCAGCAAATCACGCAATGTATAATAGATAAAGAACACTAACAATAAATTTGACACAAGAAAAAGGTTAAAAAATGCACAAAAAACACTTTAAAAACTCAAATTATTTTATATGGTCACAGATGCAAAACTAGGTTATTGTCAACCAAACAGCTGTGGCGACCATGTTGTCATGTCAGCTGCTACTGCTCTATTTTATCCCTAATCTTAGCCCTATAATTAATACATTTATATATGTCAGTTCTCTGTGGAGTATCAGCATAAAATTCTTTAAGTAACTTTTTCTTTTGTTTACGCCGCAAGGAGACAATGACCAAAAACACACAAATCACCCTATCCCGGGCGTACGAAGCAAACAACCAGCTCGGTACCCTTACCTTAGCCCGTGCCGGCCTCTGACGCTAAAATAAGCGTCTCCGAACGAACACAATCTTTAAGCTACACAGTTGACACTTCCTTCCGATGGAATCGGAGCACATGATGTCAATTAGTACCTTGGGTTTCCGACTAGTCAACGCCTACCAAACCCCTCCAAGCTCCGAGAGGGCTCGGAAACAGCCATTTCCCTCTCACTACAGATGAAATACGCTCCCGGGAGCCGACATGCCTGCGAAGAACGAAAACCAAGACAGAAGAGCGCCAGAAGAAACGGCCCAGCTGGCCAGCTGGCAGGGTCCAACAGTCAGGACCAGGGGAGGCCGGTCCAGGTCTACAGCGATGATTGGGGCAAATAGCTCAAGCTCGACCCCTAATCATCCGAGACCGTCATCTTTAGTCAACAATATTGGCGCACGCATCTATTTAGTACTTAAACATAAGGAATTTTTTACTATGCAACATTGGTCAAGTGAATATACTTTTCAATTGCCTGTCAATTCATTGACTTTTAAAGTAAGAGAATATAAAACTACACAAAAATGTAGCGAATTTCCTTACCTATAATTTCACCATAGTAAATTTCTTTTTTATGTTAATTTTGTCTTTTTTTTCAGTTTAGAAACATCCAGTGACTGTAGTGTCCTTTCAGTTATCGTTTAGTTATAGTATATTTTAAGGTAGGCATTCTCTTCTTAAATATATGAATATGGAACATTTTTTCATGTATACGTCCTGACATAAAACTGTCAATTTTGGCCACTGTTATTGTCATAATTTGGCGTAACTGGCCTTAGTACAAAGTTAAAATAAATTTGCTTTAAAATTTATTTGTGTAAATACTGATGATTAAACAAATTTTAGCAACATTGGCAATTTTTTCGTGAAAAAATGGCAACATTTCTTAAAATTGCAAATAACTCATTAATAAGTATATTCCACAACAAGTTATGTAATGGCCCATATTCCACACGAGCGAAAAGTTTGTAGTCCGAGCCGAAGGTGGGGACTATGGTTCGTGAGTGTGTTTTGTGCCGTTCCAGACATATTGTAGCCTATACTTTCTCTAACGAGATTTCAGATATTATACAGGAGAACCTCAAAACTGCTCAAAACGTTACATGCGAAGCAAGAAATAAATACCTTTTGGTCGCCGTAACTGTAGCAAATGAACCATTAAATGTCGCTTAACGGCTTCTGATTTGTCGAAAGCCGTGAGGTATTATTCCAGCAAGTGTCTTGGAATGATACTTGTTCTGACACAATTTTTAGTTGTGGAATTTGTAGTTTCTTAATTAGTGTTAGAGAATAGTTATATTCTACAACAAGTTCTGGAATAGCCCCTATTCCACACGAGCGAAAAGTTTGTAGTCAGAGCCGAAGGCGAGGGCTACGGTTCGCGAGTGTGGGATATGCCATTACAAACGTGTTGTAGACTATACTGTCTCTAACAAGATTTTAGAAATTATGCAAAAAAACTTCGAAACGGCGTAAAACGTCAAATGCGAAGCTAGACGTAACCATAGCAACTGAACCACTAAGTGAGGGTTAACGGCTTCTGATTTGTCGAAATCCGTGCGGTATTATACCATAGCAATGTGTTGGAATGATGTTCCGACACAATATTTTGTTGTGGAATTTGTAGTTTCTGAAATATTGTTAGAGAAAGATAATTACACTTACAATTTAACTCGTTTTTTAAATAAATAATCAGCAATGCAATTTTGGATTCTACAATGCATGAAATATTTTTTTCTATCTTTTACTAGGTACTTCTGTTTGCAGTTAGTAGGACATAATTGATATAAATGTTCTTTGTCATAAATCGGCTGCGCATATTTCAATGGGAAAAGAGAAATTGAAGCTGTTTTGATAACCTACCATTAACGAAGTAATATTTCTTGTAGATCATTTTTTAAATCATTTTCCAGTAACTACTTTTTTCCGAAAATATTCAAATAATTGAATTTTGGTCAAGTTCTACCCAACTATTTATTTTTATGTAACTAAAAATTACTTTTCCTATACCAATAACAGAATGTTGTGTTTGGTAGGCACCAACCACTGATTTTTAGCAAACTGGTATAATATTAATACTCAACGCAGTCTAGGCCTCATATCTTCGAGTACCCCAATTATTATAATGGCCGAATATCCCATCGTTGATCAAGGCATAGAGGCTTGACAATCGAGAATGAATAATTCAATCAATTCGCTACTTCAGTACCTAATACGAGTGCCGCAGCTGGTAATACAGAACTTGTTATGTCGTCTTATACCGGTGGATTTATGTGTAAATCGTATTAATAAGATATGTGGAAAATAAATACATGCGGGATTTCAATAGTTTACCGTAAGTTCTGGGTCAGCTTTTCGGGCCACAATGCCCAAACGAGAGAACTTATTATGACTGATTGACTGGCAAGCGGGTACGATATCAATCCTGACGGCAGCCTAAGTCGCAAACCTTCGAGAACCTTAATTATATGAATCATTGAATGTCCCACCTGATGCTCTAAAGTTAGTTGCTTGACAATCAAAACTGAGTAATTCAATAAATCTAGTCCTTTAGCGCTCAATAGGAATGTCATACTTAGCAATATAACTATAAGAGATTTTTAATAGCGTCTTATGTTGATAAATGTAGGTGTACACCATGGTAATAAGATATGTAGAAAGTAAATTCATGAGGAATTCCAGTCTGATAATGAGTTCTAGAAACCATCCTTGCGGGCGACTATGCAGACCCACAGAATTGCAGATCTCGACTTAAGGTGGCCATTCCCTAGAAGGACGCATCCGATAGGGAAATATTTATTATTTTTGCCCATTACTTTTTTTTCTCACTACGTATATTTAAAATAACTATAAGAGTACCTAAGGAGAACCATAACAAGACTATTACTATGAATTTTCACTAAATAACTTCAGTCGTTTGCAAAATAGCTAGAAAATAGGAAGATTAACATAATTTTTAAATTTAAATCAAGCTATTTTGCAAACGACCGAAATTATTGAGCGATAGTTCATAGCAATAGTCTTGCTATGGTTCTACATAGGTACTCTTATAGTTTTTTTAAATATACGTACTAAGAAAAAAAAGTTATGTCGAAAAATAACAAATATTTCCCTATCCCTATATCTCTTTCTAGGGAATGGCCACCTTAAGTGTATTTAGAAGACGTACCATCTCAACATTTTTCTTTGCATTAACTTATGCTAGCCGAAATTTGAAGGAAATTTAATTTATGAGCAGCAATACGAATACTTTTAAGTATTACTTTAAAAACAGTTTTCTGTAGGGAGCTTTCCTGTTTTACATTCACGTATAAAGGTGGGTATAACAAGAAATGCCTTAAAGTTCTCTGGATAAAGGATTTCTCGACCCACACCTTTGTCAAGTATTTTACCAGCCTTATCGTCTAGCTTACTTCAAGTAGGTATATTTAAAATTAAAAATGTAATAGATGTTTTATTAATACGCGCTGGCGCGGCATATGGTTATTTTATGTAAATGGTTTTCACGGACGTGTTGGAGCCTTTTTTCCAACCCGTTAAGCATTATACTAGTCCTAGGGCAATGAATTTATCTAAAGTAATAAGATGGATACATGTATATACTGCAGTATTTAGTATATTCGAATTGTAGATTTTCCTGAATTCTGTCTATAAGTAGCTACAATAAAAGAATAAATGAGAAAGTACGTATGCAAAATTTTCTGAAATATGTTTTTAATATTTATTCAATATAACGTATGCTGCTGAAGTGTGAAATATATTGAGTTTTTCGTGAACAGACTATTTTCGAAAAACGTCCTCAAACGGAATGATTTTTATATTTATACGTTGATATGCTATCGAAATTATGACGTCATCTGGATCAAAGTTGTGACGTCATCCATATTTCTTTAAACAGTAACATGAATCATATAAAACCTTTTATGGAAGAGTTTTAGGTATTCATTTTAAAAACCAGTCGGCAAAGATGATTACAAGGGAAGTTGCTTCATTCTTGGGATGTGCTCAGTAGGGTGGGCCGAATTTTAACAATTTCGGAATTTCGATTTGGAATAGTGAGGGAAAGTTGCGTTTTGCCAATATAAAGAAAATGTTTATTTTCGATTTTTTTGTCAATTTAGTTTTTTCACCCTCTACCGAGGGTTAAAAAATTTGACAATTTTGAAAAACCGAAATTTGCAAATTTGAACTTGGAATAGGGCGGAAAAGTTTCCTTTTGACAAAGGAAAGAAAATATCTATTTTTAATTTTTTTATCAATTTTCGTTTTCCACCCTCTACAAGGGGTTAAAAAATTAAAAACAACGATACAATTCAGATTTCCGAGTTTACCAAAGAATAGCGTGAATCATATTCCGTATTTTGATCCATTTACCTCTATTATTCCCTAACAGTTCTTAAAAATTTAGCGGGGTGTTAGAAAGATGGTGATTGGGTCTGTCGATTCTAACGAAACAAAAAAATTATTGAACAAAAGTCTTAGATTGGAAAGAGAATCACAAAATAAGAATTTAAACATCGAAAATAAAAAGAAAATAGTTCTACAAGAAATACATCAGACATGCGCCAGTCAAACTTCTCAATTGTGAGCGACTTGCCATCCACCTCCGCGGAAATTGGCGAAATATTAAAGGTACCTCTAAATACTGTAAGGCTTCCTACGGTTGCTAAAATTTGTGACAGATTTGGTTTGTCAGATAGATCTGCAGCTGCAGTCGCTACAGCAGTATTACAAGATTTTGGAATCCTTTCAAAGGATGACACTATGCATGTGATAGACAAAAATAAATTGAGGCGGGCAAGAGAAAAATCCTATTCTGAACAACAAGATGTATCTCTCAAAGCAATATGTTTTGATGGGAGAATGGTGGAAAAAGTCGAAGAAAAATATCACCGACGGGCAGTTGTTCAGGAGCACATTACTTTAGTACAAGAACCAGGCTCCATCTTTTTGGGCCATACGGTGCCTTCTAATGGATCAGCAAGAGGTATGTCAAAGTATTTTAACATTTTTACAAAAAAAGAGCTGTGATATAAGTGACTTGCTTGTGGTTGGTTGTGACGGGACTGTAGTGAATACCGGGTTAAAGAATGGTGTAATTGCCCAACTTGAAGTAAAATTAGGTCGTCCATTACAGCATTTCGTGTGCCAGCTGCATGCTAATGAACTTCCTCTTAGACATATCTTCCATCATATTAATGTACAAACAAGTAGTCCTATAGCATTTGCGGGTCCATTGGGAAAGCAAATACAATACTGCGAAACTTTACCAGTTGTAAAATATCAAAAAATTTACTGTATGCTACCTCCTGTGACTTGTAGTAACCTCAGTACAAATCAAAAATATTTATACGAAATCTAAAGCAATTTCCTCAGGCGTCTGTTCCACGGACTTAGCCAATCGAAATCCCGGTAAATTAAGCCATTCCCGATGGCTAACTTTAGCTAATCGTATCTTACGCATGTATGCCGACACAGAAAATCCCAATACAAATTTAAAGCAGTTGACTATTTTTATTTTAAAAGTATATGCTCCTATGTGGTTTCTAATAAAATATAATCCATCATTTAAACATGGAGCAAAGCATATTTTTCAAACTAAGGTGAGTCGATATTTAAGCCAAGAATTAAAAAGTGTTATTGACCCTGTGATCCAGAGCAACTCATATTGTGCACATCCAGAGAACATTTTGTTGTGTATGTTATGCGATTCTCGTCAGTTAGAGAACTTGCTCTTAGACGAATTATCAATGCGAAAAATTAAAAAAAAACTAATAAAGATAATAATCAACATAATATTCGGATTTTTACAATACCAAAACTTAATTTTGACGCTGATGATTACATCGATTTGATTGACTGTCAGGAAAATGAGATTACCTGTCCCCCGATATTACAAAGCATGAGCGCTGAAGATATCAAGCATTTCATAAATGATCCTGAGAAAATTTTAGAATTTGACTCATATCCATGTCACACTACAGCGGTGGAACGATATGTAAAATTAGTGACGGAAGCTTCATGTTTAGTTGTTGGCATAGATAAAAGGGATGGTTTTATTAAAGCAAATATAGATTCACGAAGATCAATGCCACAGTTTGAAACTAAACAAGACTTTAACCAATAAATAACTTGAGTTTAGGAAGAGGGAGGGTGGGATGGAACTAGCTAAGCAGCCACCTCCCCGCGGTGAGTTCTGGATTTTTTAATATGTATTATTGGCCTAACACATGTTAAAAAAGCCAAGAGCTGCTCCATAAGCATCATTTTTAAGGGTTGGTAACGGATAATAAAGCCAAATGTATAAAAATATGGAATATAATTCATGCTATTCTTTGGTAAATTCGGAAATCTGAATTGTATCGTTGTTTTAAATTCTTTAACTCCCTGTAGAGGGTGGAAAACGCAAATCGATGAAAAAATTAAAGATAGACATTTTCTTTCCTTTGTCAAAAGGAAACTTTTCTGCCCATTCCAAGACAAATTTGCAAATTTCAGTTTTTCAAAATTTTCAAATTTTTTAACCCTCGGTAGAGGGTGAAAAAACTAATGTGACAAAAAAATCGAAAATAAACATTTTCTTTGTATTGCTAAAACGCAACTTTCCCTCGCTATTCCAAATCAAAATTCCGAAATTGTTAAAATTCGGCCCACCCTAGTGCTCAGTTAACGCTCGATCGTTAGAATACTCTCGAGTTAAAAGAAAATATCGCCGTAAAAATATATATAAGAATATAATAACTAGGAATTGTTAGAATCTTCCATTTTATAAATTTTTCTTTTGCATTTTATTTAAACGTCAATTGGGTAATTATTCTCATATCACGTCTCTGCAGTGAGAATATTCTGAACAAGTGTGAGGCATGTCCCCAGACAAGTATAGCATAAGAGAATACAGTTAGAAATAAAGTAAAATATACTGTTTTAACAACATTTTGAAGAAGCTCTGTCAATAAGTTTCTTATCAAGTACACAATATTTAGACAACTTGCCAAAAAGATAATCAACATAGCTGTGGATCCATTATTATAATAATAGTAATAATAATAATAAAAAATCGTCTTTATTTCTGTAAGTGAAATACAAAGAAAATGTATTTACAATATGTAAGAGATGTTGGAGGGTGCTCGGCGAAGTTTAACCAAAGGCTACTCTTACACTTAACCGATATTTTACATTTTGGGGATTGTTAAAATAATTTAGGCCCCAGGTTGAAAAAAATTAAGTTTGCCTCATTAAAATGAAACTTATTTGCACTATACCAGTCAGAAGGTTTTAATTGTGATAGCTGCATAGCCTACAATAGACTGTTTATATTGCCATTTATATTATGGTAGTGTCATCAGTAAACAATACTAATGAACTATTATTTACATGATAAGGCAAATCATTAACATATATTGAAAATAATAGTGGCCCAAGTACAGAACATTGGGATATTCCGAATTATATTTTTGTTAATGATGACGATACTCCATTGCATACAGTTAGTTGATCTCGGTCGGTAACACATGATTTATTGAAGTTTACAGCTGTAACGTTTGGCCGATATTTGTTAAGTTTATGAACCAGGATATCATGCTGCACACAGTCAAATGCTTTCGACAAAGCACGGAAGATAAGAAATAAGCAGAAGAGATTTTTATTCATCTGTCTAGGTACTTCCTTAGAATCATGAAATGTAGTGATTAAAAAAGGAACAAAAACCTTCTACCTCAAGTTGACGCATTCTGGCTTTTGGTTTAATACAGCTGCAAAGTTTCAGCCAATGTGTACTTTATTGCAATTGAAAATAATTTTTCCGATACTGCTAATATTTAGTTAAATTATAAAATCCATATACACGCTACATATTTGATGCATATTTTGATAAAAGCATATCCGACCTTGGCATTTTATTTTACCACAAAACAAGAAATTATCACAATCAATTCAAATACTTTTAAATGAAATAGAATCTACAAATAATTGCATTATTAGCTACTGTTGGATCAATTTATATATCCTAATATCAAAATGTCTGTCTGCTTTGGAATTGTATAACGAGAAATTTAAACAAATATCGTATTTATATTTCTATAAATCACTTCGTCTCTACTAACATTCCATAATGCGTTTTCTGTGACATGTGCCACAGGTCTCAGACGTATGCATTTAAAATGTCAAAAGCACAATTCTGAGAATAACAGTCAGCTGGCTATGATATGATAAATAGCAGGCAGAAACTTCTTTTCCAGATTTTAAACATGTATTCAAATAAATTATATCATTCGTTTTTATTTAACATACCTATATTAGTTCTAATTAACAATTTAGTTGATGACTTTTATATGTATGTATATTATTATATTAAATAATTATTGCATGGTTCTGTTGTTTGTTATAGTAACCATTAACTTATTCGACAGAAATTGAAGTGTTTAGGTATTTGAATAATATTGACAACATTTATTTATTCTACATATTGATTATTTTTTTCCTTCACTTTGTTAAAGCTAAAAATAATTTGATTTGTTTTAAATTTTACCTTAAATTTTCTGACATAGTCGCAGTTTGTCTTGCAAATAACAATAAAAAAGCTATTAGGTAATAGATATTAGGCAATGAGGTTCATTTGTCAATAACAGTGAAATATTATATCATAATTTTTGGTGACGGTTTTTTAAAAAATTGTTAAATTTTTTCAAATTTTTTTACAATTTTTTGTGGATAAATTTTATGTAAATATGCAGAAGTTATGCAATTATGGCAACTCTATTTGATTTTCCATTTTGGATGTTTAACTTTAAATGAGCTACTCTAAATGTACAAAACTATCACTTTCAACGCCATACGCATTCGCCATATTCTCGAATAAAACTACCTTTTTCGTTACGTTTTTATTATCACAAGCTTTTAATCAACTTCAGATTCTTGCCAGTTTGGGTGCATATTTTTCAATTGATTTATTGTCTTGAAATTTTACATGTGTGGTACCGCATGGATTAAAACGAATGAATATGTAATTTTTATTGTCTTTTAACTTCTGTAATATTATTTATCCTAGCAATTTTATATAACAAGCAAATGCAAATTATTGTCTTTATCTTTTAGGATAAAATTCATAAACCATTTACTATATAAGTCAAAAGAGCCGGTCGAGTGGATCGTGCTTGTATCACCGGCGACTCCGTCAAAAGTTAAAAAAGATATGTGGAATTAGATAAAGTAGGGGTTAGCACAGTCGTCAGGGGTTTTAAGTTGTCACTAAATGTTATAAAGCTGAATTTTTTAGAATAAGTAGTTTTGTTGATGTAGAATACGATGAAACAAGTACAGCAGTAAGATTCCTGCGACCTGACCCCTTAGAAAATCGAATATATTGGCCCCTCAATAGAGGGGAAAATTTCATATCAAAAGCGTATAAATTTTTTCTACGTTAAAAAATTTAGGCTCCAGATTTTTTTATCGCGCGAAAGTTTCAGATTTTTATCTTAAAAATTGTAGAAATTGCAGAGCTTTTACCGATTTCATCAAAAATCTCTTTATGTTCCGACTTCATATATGTACTATTCCTACAATTAATTCAAAAGTTACAACAAATTTAGTGTAGCGCGTCCGTGACCGCGCACGCTTCGCCATCCGTACTTATGTGTCGCCATGTTCCATTCTCGTGCGTTAAAAATCTGGAGCCTACATTTTTGGTCGTACAAAAAAATTTCAGGTACGTTTTTGATGCGAACTTTTCCCCTCTATCGACTAGTGCTATTAGTTTTTTGACACATATTTTTTATTTTTCGAGTTTATTGGCCAAAAACCGAATTTCGGCGAATATTTTCGATTTTTTAGGGGTCGCCGGCATCTTACAGCTGTAAACTTTCTTTTAACGTATTCTGCATCAACAAAAATACTTATTCTGAAAAATTCAGCCATATAATATTTAGTGACCGATTTTTATCAATTTCTGTCTCTGACAACTGGGCTAGGTATCAATGAACTGGGGAAATCGGTCACAATTTCATCAAAAACTGTTTTACTTAGCCATTTTCTAAACTCCTTACTATTTTTCAACAATATGGTATCCATTAATTAAGATAAAAGTGATTATAACTGTATATAGTCGTATTTTTTGTTGCGTACATCTGGCAACTTTAAGTAATTTTATTAAATTCTAGTAAACGTAATGAAATTTTGAGAAATATGAACAGGTATTTACCATACCCTAGTAACTAAAACGCCAGACATTAAATTATCTTAGGTAATCTGTTCAAATTTAGGAGTGTACACATTTATTATATTTTCATGTTTCAACCATTTAACTCTTTTTGTATTTCAGTTTTTGCTAACAGCTCTCGTAGAACACAGAGGCTTCGATCGAATAGTAGATATATCTCTATTTCACAGCACCTATTTCTTAATTATTGGTTAAACCAAATATACCGCAGGAAGTATTGTGGGTTGCATAGAACAACGCGGACCCAAATTCTTAGTAATTTTTAGTTTATAGTATGGTAATATGTTAATTGAGACTTGAGAGGGGATATCACTTTTATTAGCTGGCTGATAGCAGAATTGGCGATTTCTATAGCAAATCCTGTAGCAGCATATACTTAGACTTAAAGTTTTTGATAATCATTCAGTCACGGGTTGTGTCACTTCTGCTATTATCAAACTTTCTCTTAGTGATCTGTCTAATAAAAGGTAATTACGTTTATTTAATTGATTCCTCTCATTAGTATTTAACGGCCTTCAGCCATATTTTTCATTTCTGCTAACTAAACATAACCATAATTCTGAAACACGTGCTAATAATATTTTTTCTTCTTCCCAAACGTAGAGTTTTGATGTCAAATAATTTTTCCACATAATTTACCTATATAAATTATGTACATAATTTATCCACATAATTTATCCACATAAATTACACAAATAAGGTACTTAAGGTTAAATGCCTGCTGGACTTCATAAGATAGATAGTCCAGTCAAAAACAGTTTAGTCAAGTTCAGCATTCATAGTCTAGTCAAATTCCGTTTCGTCAAGTCCAGTTTAGTCCAGTCAATCCAAACCAACAGCAAAACCCTAGCGTTATACAGGTTAGCAAGACGTCAAACCACGTCGAGGCGCTGTCTGTGTTCGGAGGGGCTGTTAGGAAAAGCTACCAGAACTCACCAGGAGCCCTCATCAACTATCAATACATCGTCAGAAGGATTGGTGAGATTCTGAGAATTTCATTGATTTTTTTTTTCTGCAACATTTATTGTATAACTTTTATTGCATAAAGTATTTCTCTTCTATTAATTATAAGTTAATTAAGCTATAAATATTTTCTTTTGGAAATTATGGCAATATTACTTATTATACTTATTATATTATTGAATTCGTTGACTTTTTCATATGCTGATGATTTTTCTAAAGTTATTAATAAATAAATATATTTTATCGTAAAATTCAATTTTTCATTTTTTCTGTTTGTCTGTCTGTCATAAGATCAAATCTTTCCACGACAGTTGGTTTCACCATCACAGGGGTAGCAATAACTGTCAAATGTTTTTGTGGATGGCGCCCCTAATATTTACATCATTTTAAGCTACCTCTGAGTGTTGGAACAAACTAGCTTAGTAAAATATCACAAAAATATTGATTCAACCTCTGGCTGATTTAAAATATATATATATTAATTGAACCCACGAAATCCCAGCCACGCACCAGATCAGCTAGCCATTCGCCGTCACTACTTGTGTGGTGATTGAATTGCCTTTGGTTATCACCTTAACCGGTGATACCATCGTTAATTTTTCTAGGGCCAAGTAGTGATGTAACATTTTCTAGGGAAGCATACATCGTAAAATGTATCCAATCAACATTTTATTAAAGAATACCCTGTTTCAGACTTTCCTGCGACTTGTACACGCATTTTAGCGCTCTCTTCGTTGTTTTATGCATTATCTTATTATCTGGAACGTAAAGTACAACATACAGAAAAAATGTTGTTGCTAAAATAATGCGCTTATCGAGCGGATTTTCTTAGCTTGTCGATACCCCTTTGCTTACATTATAGTCCAATCAACGAAGGAAAAGAAGGGAAATAATTCGTGTAGCTGCCAATTTCTGTATAGGAGTATATTCAGAACAACATACTAAATGTTGGTGGATGCTCTGCTGGGGGATAGGGGGTAGTTTAAAAGTCCCCCCCTTTCACGTTTTTCTGGAACAACTCGAAAACCACGCCCTCTAGCGAAAAAGTATTTATATACAATATTATTTATAATAAATGAAATTTCGAACAATTAAGATCCTACCATTTTTTTTTTCTAGGGTCAATACTTTACGAGATACAGAGGGTGGAAAAATCGCATACCGAAGGGAAATATTTTTTCCGAGAAAGAATCACCCTTCGAGATTTTTTCGGATTTTCATATTTCAGATCATGCAGATTACAAAAAAATTGGATTTTCAATTTCGCCTGTCTGTCCGTTTGTCTATTTGTCTGTCGGTCTGTCTGTTGGTGCATTAACTAAAAAAACTATTTGACGAAGAACAGTTAAATTTGGTACATAGCTGCTGCCACAGAAGAAATGGTTAAACTTTCACTGGAAAATATGCAAGGTGGGCTGTCTAAAGGGAACAGATACTAAAAAAAATGTTCCACTCAAATTTAAAGTTTTCGCGTTTCATGACATTCTAAACCTATTTATAAAAAAAAAAAATTTAACTACTGCTATAAAATAGACGATGGAAAAAAACTGGAAAAAGTATTGATCCTAGAAAAAAATTAATAGAAACTTATTTGTAGGAAATTTCATGTTGTTTAATACTGTATATAGACACTTTTTCGCTAGAGTGCGTGATAGGAGTTGATAAAATAAAGTTGAGATATTTACTTGAAATTTGGTATACGTATATATTAGAATGACATCTGGAACCAGATTGTATTTTGGGATTATTCCGTTGAAGGGTTGGAGCTTAGATAGGGGTAAATAGGGGAAAATAAGTAAAGCAAGCTGGTAAAAGTGCAGAAACCTGAAATACTGTGTATGTACTAGAAGCCAAAAACTCAGATTTTGTTATAATATTTTTCAACCCACCACCCCCATAATTAAATTAATTGAAAACATTTTTATCATACACAATATGACGAAATTAGACGAAAATAGTTACTCGGGGGTTTTAGGGTAGCTGGTCACCAATCTGAATTTGGGAAATTCAAAGTAGCGAACCGAAAATCGGGCCATTTTCCGTAAGAAATGAGAATGTATATCTTGGCCTTGAAAATCTGTGCTCGAAGGTTTTCGAGGTCGCTGATTACGAATCCGAGGTCTGATTTGGTAAATTCAAAATGGCGGACTGGCAGTAGGGTCAATTTATCAGGAGAAGCTCGTATTTTTTCGTTTTTGGGGTGAAAATGAGTAATCTAGGGTTTTTGAGGTCACTGATTACGAATCAGGGGTCTAATTTACGAAACTCAAAATGGCGGACCGTCAGTTTGTCCGGAAGCTCGTATTCTTTTCTTTTTTGGGCTGAAAATGGGAACTCGGGGTTTCTCGTTATCGCTGATAACGAATCTGATGTCCAATTAGGGAGAATCTTGTGTATAACAAATTTTTCAACTAATTTAATTAAATTGGCCTTTAATATTGGCCAATTATTGGACCTAAAATGAAACCAAACATTTCCGCCATAAAATAAAAGGTACTGCTTTTTTTAAATGCCTTTCTGAACTCTTTGCAACAAAAATGAAGTCATTTGACCCTGTACCTTTTTTTAGAGGTAAAATGCCAAAATGACGCGATTAATGGTCCTGTCTCGATCAATCACATAATCCTGTAATATTTATTTTCTTCGTTATAGTACATTTTAATGAAAACTCATTTTTAAAAAGTTTTCCTTTACTTATGTCATAACGGTTCAGACACGGAAGAGTCTCATATTTAGTTGGACAAAAATACTCAAGTTTCAATAATCAGTATATTGCGTGTTGTTTGATCTTGTGCACCATTTCTGTATATAATTAGGCGGAATTGTTGAATTTCTGAATAAGCAGAAGCTTTTTAAAGTTTTTTTTTACAAAAAAAAACAATTTTGTTTTTTTTCTCGGTTACTTTCCTTGAAATATTATCGGTAATATTTCCCCACTCTTCTTTCCCCACTTCGAAGTAAAATGGGAAGTACCCACAAAACCAAGATTTTATTTATTGTTAGTAAGATAAGTTGTCATTATTATTCGTGTAGTTAGTTATGGCACAGATGAGAAGGATTCTTAGCAAAATATGAATAACAAAAATAGATATTTTAAACGGTAGATGTTTATTTTTAGATGGTCTTAGCTTACTCTTTCTATACTGTTTGGTCAAACCTTTTAACATGTTTCTCACTTGAATTATCTTCATTAACTTGAAAGCAAAACGTTAATGAAATTACAGAACATTGTTTTTATTTAACCGGTACTCTACTGGCCGTCATCAACCAGATAATAATACATGGGATACGTTATATATTATTCCGCTCCATTTAAGAATTTTGGTTCTGACTTAGCATAAAAATAAAATTCAATAGTCCACATAAACTGAGTATAAAAGTATAATTTGACTTTCATACGAAATATATTCATATATGTAAATGCAGGCACATTTTTAACACTTGATTTCTGAAATAAAATATAATATTTTCAGGAAAGTATACAAATATATCTAAAAATGTTTGGCCTTTTTGAAAAACATCATCACGGCGGCTACCAAAAATACAAACAACCCTAGATATTCAAATCAGATTTCCGTAATGCCTTCCACAGCTTCTACAAATTTAATTCCATCGTCAGCTGCATTCCAGACATCTGTGAATAACTTACTCGCACCACAATGCACACTCAGTACGAATATCTGTCTCGTTCTATTTGGAAATAAAATGGGAAGTCGTCAAGTTGCTTGTAAGATTAATGCAGTTTGGAGAGGGTTTTATGTTAGGCATCGGGAGTGGATTTCAAATTTTGTCGACTTAAACGAGGTATGTAGATATGCTTTAAAGCCTTTTCAGGGGTGGCTTTAAGGTTGCAGTAACTAAAATGGTATTTTGTATTGAACATACATTTGTCAACTTATGGTAGAAGCATGTTAATAAATTCGTTATTTCTAAACGAATTCAACAAAGCGAAGATTGTATTATCAATACATTCACGAAATTGGCGAAGGCGCCGGGGACACTTAGTTTTCTATTATAATAAAATTGACAATTAAACGTTTTTCTTGTGATAGTTAATCATTTTTTCCAATTTTATTTAGCCATTGTTAATTGATATTAGCTAATTAATGAAAATCACAACATGCCGAGGTATAATAGTTTTGCAAACTCAAATATAAGAGATATAGACGGAGATTGGTAACGTTTTTACTTACGGTATTTCAGTAATAGTCCAGTCCGTAAAATAAAAAATACACCAGAAGCTCGCAAAAAATGTTATCTAAAACTTTCCTTCAGTAACTGTTAGAGGGAGGATTAAACATTTTACTGATAATTTGTTAAGCGTTGAAGATATAAAGAAGTTGCTCATCATAAAAAAGAAAGTTTGACTAATTGCTAAAAAAAAGTCCCGTTGTAATTTTCTTGTATATGCCATGGTTTTCGATAAAATCGACATTGACAAAAATTGCAAAATTTGTATTTTTAATGCGTGCGAATTTTCGTTTATTTGAAATTTTTTGCGCGTGACTTATAGAAAAATTAACAGATCTTGCAACTTTCGTAAGTATCTTAAGCATATTGAAAATACCAGATACAACTATACTGCTCTTGGAGTCCAAGAATGGATGCCTAGGATGATAGGTATTTTCAGCATTTGCAATAGGTACCATTAGCGATTAGTGATAAAAAAAATAAAAACTTTTATCAAATATAATATACCACTTGGGTTCATTGTAATTGGACTCATGTTCGTTGATAAAAAAATTTTAGATTAACCCAGCTATCTGTCAAATTTTGTTAGAATGCTTGTAGAACATCCTGTATGGTGCTTTCCTACTCTACTTTTTTATATATACTTAGATGTGTTTGAAAATTTTATTTACATAATTTTAAATATATTTTTCCATTCAATCAAATTAAGCTAGTCCATGTTTTATTGGGTTATTTTGTTTTTTTATTGTTAATTTGAAAGTGGCGGTGTTCTGTAAGAAATAACGCAAGTTATGCAAACTAAGTGACATATGATATGGCAGTGTCGGCATGTGTCACAAGAGACCATTAAGTTTAGGAGTGTTTATGTTTATATTTTAGTTTCGAGATACTGTTTGGATTGTTATTGAAACGTGATATTCCTAATAGCATGGCGTTGAGTGAACGATACGGCTACAAGGCCGGCATAGCGACCTCGACAGAATCTGTCGCTCTCGATACGTTTTTCGTACGATGGGTCCTATATCATGCGCCCAGTAGTATTTTCAATACTAAAAATTGAATTGCTCGAAAACCAAACAAGTCAGGCAGAAAAATCAAAATGGGTTTTAAAGTCGATATAAAATACTCTCTCGTGTTGCCATTTTTGATAGCCACTGATATTTATTAGTATATAAAAATCGAGATAAAAATAATAATATAATATAGTCATGTCTTGATTTTTCGTGCATTTAACTATTCACAGGCTCATAAAAAATAACTGACTTTAACATAAGTTATAAATGCATTATCTTTTAGTTCATGGTAGTACTTCAATGTAGCAAAAGTTGGCAATAAAAATATTCACATTTACCAGCATGTTGAAGTTAGCCAAAGAAAAACAAAAAAGGCTGCATATTCAATTTCTTGATATTTGTTTAGGCAATTTTTTAACTATTAAATAATTAGAGACAATAGCTATGTGATCTATAAATGCAAAGAAAATTTTTTGACCCAAATTTTCAATATGTTTGGGTCTTTTTTATTTTTAGGAAACAATAAAAAATTAGCCAAAATTTGGCTAACTTCAACATGCTGGTAAATTTGTAAATGTGGATATTTTTATTCTTAACTTTTTCTGCATTGAAGTGCTACCATGAACTAAAAGATAATGCATTTATAACTTATATTAAAGTCAGTTATTTTTTATGAGCCTGTGAATAGTTAACAGGTAACTGTATTGTATTATTATTTTTATATACTAATAGATATCAATTGCCATCAAAAATGGAAACTCAAAAGAGTATTTTATATCCACTTTAAAACCCATTTTGATATTTCTACCTAGTTTGTTTGGTTTTCGAGCAATCCAACTTTTGCTATAGGCTGCACGCAAAAAATGTCAAATAAACGAACATTAAAAATACAAATTTTGCAATTTTTTTCAATATCGATTTTATCGAAAATCATGGCATATAAAAGAAAATTACAAGAGGACTTTTTTTAGGAAATTAGTCCAGCTTTCTTTTTTACGATGGGCAATTTTTTTATATCTTCAACAGTTAACGAGTAAAATAGGGCCTTTTTCATCAAAGGTGTAGTTTTTTGGATGGTTGCGCGGCATCCCAGAACTGATTTTTGTGGTTTTGGGATGTGTAATCCCTCCACTAACAGATACTGAAGGAAAATCTCAGATAAAATTTTTTATTATGGAAATAATTATTGGACTATTAAAGCGTAATATTTTGTGGAGATTTTTTATTTTTCCAGTCGAAAATAAAATGGAGTATCTGGTACTTGCTGCCGGTGGCTTTAAGATCCACAATGTTGCAAAGGGGAGAGACAAAAATGGTCTTTATTATATGTTTTTTTTTGTTGGATAACCGCCTCGTATATACTATTAAATAGAGGTATGTCAGATTTTCACATTGATAATAGCAGCAACAAATATTAATTTCCACCAACGATACTTAATTAACTACTTTTTTCTACAACTGTCAAAAAAGGCTGTGTTTGCGCATCAGTGTCTAAAATGAGACATTTTTTCATTGACATTATTTTGTTTACGTTACTATAACAGCGCGCGCAAAATATTTTTCACATTAGGGTGCAAAATATTTTGCACATCACACATATTATTGCCTATTTTTTATAATTTTTAATGTATGCAGAAGAATTAAACAAACATCTAGATCAAGACTGTTTATTGTTGTATCAAATAAATCAACTGAAAGTAGAATTTTTTTAATTATTTTATTTATTATTTACAATATTAACGTTAATTGTGCAACCACTATAATTTAATCAAGTTAAAGTCGTTGTAGAAAAAATATTGTTTGCATCTCGTGTGCGAAATTCTTTGGTCATTTTCTGACACCGGATACTAATATTTGTCATGTAGTTGTCACAATTGCCAAGGAAGAAAGCTGCTACACTTATTGTAAAAATTACAGAGAGTGATCACTTAAATAATAATAAAATACAATTAGAAAAAGACAGGGGATAATATTTGGAATGTAATTGTCGCAAATGCTAAGAGGAACACTATTGGTAGAAATCATGAAGGATATTAGAAAACGACGGGGGACAATAATATTTGGAACGCCTATCATGGAGGAGGCCTGCTATACTTTTGTAAACAATTATACAGGGTTTGTCTGCTTTTGTAAACAATTCATGGTGGTCAATTTAAAAAATAATTAGTAATCGACGAATGACAAAATACTTTTCGGATGTACAATATTTCATTTTAAATAAATAATTCTTCTGAATGGTAAATACATGTTTTCTTAAAAATAAATTTTAATGTATACAGGGCGTAATTAGTTTCATGTTATTAAATAAACTGGTACACTTTAAAAAAAACTGACCTAGGTCGAGAACTTTCAATGTTAAGGTAGGAGACATTTGAGAACCACTGCTTTTCTGGGTCAATGGACGTATAGTTCCGAATCATAGAAGTCATACATACTTATTAACTCTAATCAATTTGGATTCCGCGAAGGGTTATCTACTGTAACTGACATAAATTAGTTTTTAAATCTACTGTATTCACTTCTAGATGGCAGTGAAAAATCTGTTGGTGTTTTCTTGGATTTAAGCAAAGCCTTCGTCTTTGTAAGCCATGAAACTCTAATTAATGTGTGGTATTTGTGGCATGATGTGGAATGTCTATGTGGTTATCCTCAGAAGCATCAAATCCTCCAACTCTAATTAATAAAATTGAAAAGATACGGCTTAAAAGCAAAACTCTAGACTAGCCGAAAACTATCTAAAAGAAAAGACTCAGTTTGTTGATATTCATAACATAAGATCCTCCCATCTGTAAACTGATGTGGGAGTTTCACAAGAATCAGTGTTTGGTCCGTTACTATTCATAATTCATGTTAATTATAAGAAATGTTCGTATCGTGATGTTTGCAGATGATATGTCACTACTTGGTACCAGCAAGAAACCTAGATAACACTATCAACACAAATAAACAACTATCAGATATTCATACACTATTAGTTGACACTAAATTGGTATCGAATAATGATATCTGTCTTTATTTATTTCATCTATATTAACAATAGTGATAAAAGTTTATTAATAAAATGTAATAAGGGTTCATTTAAATAGGTCTCTAGCACAAAATTCTTGGGCATACATTTATCTGAGGATTGTAGTCCACATCGAAATAGTATAAAAAAAATTGCGCCAATCTGCTATTGTATAAGTCAACTACGGTACAAAGTTAATTCAGAGTTACTAAAAATGTACTACTATGCACATCTTCATTCAATTACCTCATATGGGATCATTGCTTGGGGATGCTCCATTGAAAGGTTAAGGGTATTTATACTACAAAAGAAACCAATGCAATATATGGTTGGTGTGAATGCACGAGTAAGCTGTCGAGCCCATTTTAAAAATTTGGGAATTTTACCACTGCCATCTATCTTTATGTTAAAATTTACCTCTACTGTATGAAGATAATCCTTACAATTGCAGATACCTTACCACAGAACTTCTTTTTATGAACGATGTCCTAAGTACCTAGCAATTAAAGCTTTTAATAAACTGCCTAGTGCCTAATAAATATAAATCTCATATTGAAACACAATTTAAGAAAAAGGTAAGAAATTTCTTACATGACAAATGTTATTACTCCTTTACTGAGTATTTAGAGAATAAATTAACTTGTTCTGTTTGCCCTCTTCCAGATATAATTATGGCATATGTAATTTTTGGATGTATTATTTTACTGTTTCGTTATTCAGTTCTAGTTTGTCACTCGTTTTTACTTGTTGTTTTTATAATATTTTATTTTGTTTTCTAGTTTATTAATTATGCCTGACCAGCTACCTGTTTGTAGTTATTTTACTTCCACATCCACGTAGTGGATTGGAAGTATAGTAATCGCAAAAAAATTTTCAAAAATTTTTATTCGTGAAATAGGTTTAGAATGTCATGAAACGTCGAGATTTTAAATTTGAGCGAAAAAAAAATTTCTGTCTGTCGGTCTGTCTGTCTGTCGGTCTGTCGGTCTGTCTGTAACTTTTTTTTTTGTCCGCACGCTTTCTCCGGAACGGTTTAAGATATTGACCTGAAATTTTGTACACGTATATATTATAACGAGATCTGGAACTGGATTGTCTTTTGAGGAAATCCGGTGAAGGGTTGGGGGTTATATAGGGGTAAATAGGGGGAAATAAGTAAAGCAAGCTTGTAAGAGTACAGAAACTTGAAATTCGGTGTATGTACTAGAAGTTAAGGCCTCAGATTTTTTTATAATATTTTTCAACCCCCACCACCCCTACCCCATTAAAGGGGTTGATAAAATAAAGTTGAGATATTCATTTGAAATTTCGTACACGTATGTATTATAACGATGTCTAGAATTAGATTATATTTTGGGATGATTCCGTTGAAGGGTTGGGGGTTAATTTGGGGTAAATAGAGGAATATAAGTAAAACAAGTTGGTAAGAGTACAGAAACTTGAAATTCGGTGTATGTACTAGAAGCCAAAGCGTCAGATTTTTTAATAATATTTTTCAACCCCCAATTTGAAAAGGGTTGATAAAATAAAATTGAGATATTCATTTGAAATTTTCTACACGTATGTATTATAACGACATCTGGAACTAGATTATATTTTGAGATAATTCCGTTGAAGGGTTGGGGGTTAAATAGGGGTAAATAGGGGAAAATAAATAAAGCAAGCTGGTAAGACTACAGAAACTTGAAATTCGGTGTATGTACTAGAAGCCAAGGTCTCAGATTATTTATAATATTTTTCAACCCCCACCACCCCTACTTCATTATTAAAAGGGTTGATAAAATAAAATCGAGATATTCATTTGAAATTTGGTACGCGTATGAATTATAACGACATCTGGAACTAGATTATACTTTGAGATGATTCCGTTGAAGGGTTGGGGGTTATTTAGGGGTCAATAGTGGGAAATAAGTAAAGCAAGCTGGTATGAGTACAGAAACTTAAAATTCGGTGTATGTACAAGAAGTTAAGGCCTCAGATTTTTTCATAATATTTTTCAACCCCCCCACCACCCCTACCCCATTAATGGGGTTGACAAAATAAAGTTGAGATATTCATTTGAAATTTCGTACACGTATGTATTATAACGACGTCTGGAATTAGTTTATATTTTGAGATGATTCCGTTGAAGGGTTGGGGGTTAATTTGGGGTAAATAGAGGAATATAAGTAAAACGTTGGTAAGACTACAGAAACTTGAAATTCGGTGTATGTACTAGAAGCCACAGCGTCAGATTTTCTTATAATATTTTTTAACCCAACCACCCCTACTCCAATATGAAAAGGGTTGATAAAATAAAATTGAGATATTCATTTGAAATTTAGTACACGTATGTATTATAACGACGTCTGAAACTAGATCATAATTTGAGATGATGCCGTTGAAGGGTTGGGGGTTAAATAGGGGCAAATAGGGGAAAATAAGTAAAGCAAGCTGGTATGACTACAGAAATTTGGGATTCGGTGTATATACTAGAAACCAAGGCCTCAGATTTCGTTCTAATATTTTTCAAACTCTACCACCTCCGCTTCATTATTAATGGGATTGATAACATCAAATTGAGATATTCACTTGAAAGTTAGTACACGTATGTATTGTAGTGACATCTGATTGAGATGACTCCATTGAGGTGGTAGGTTGTAAATAGTGGAAAATAAGTACGGTAAACTAGAAACTTCATTTTTAACGTATATGGTAGAAACCAACTCCTCAAACTTTTCTATGACATCTACCCCAAATATTATTAAAATTCTATGACCAATAATTTCCACATACTAGAGTGCAAATATGGTCAAGATGTTTCCTTTAAAGTGACTTGGACGAATAATCTGGATGTGGAAGTAGTGATTCCTTAGGCAGCGGTTTTTTAAAATTGTTCTATGTACTACCTTTCGTGTTTTCTTTTTTATGTATTGCTTTATAAATTTATTATGTATTGACTTACTCTATATTGTGTAACCACAATCTACTGAATTAATAAATTATTCTCATTATTATTATTATTATTATACAAAATTGTAAAGGTTAGCAACTTGTGTCCTCGCCGTCGCGCGGTCTCACAGTAAGAAGGGCAGCATTATAATGGGATCGCTTCAATTGAACTTTTTATTCCAAAGCAGAGGTAAACAGAGGATTTGTTTATATGTGTGTGTTTTAATTTGGAGCAAAATTAGAGGAGCTTTTAATTTATAAAATTTAAATATGATTTATTAACACTTGTAAACTAAAATAAGTGTTCTGTGTTAAGAGCTTAAAAAATGAGTAATTATTTCACGAAACTGGAACGCGACCAGTCAGCCGTCTGAGACACGATAACAGAAAATACAAGTAAACCATTGTAGGATGGCCAACAGCCGCGCAGAGAGAGAAGACATATCGTCGCTGTTGAATAGAGACAAGTTTCTTAACTATGAACGTAGTACAGTCGGTGAAAGAAGTTTAAGTAAAAGGTGCTCTCTTATTCACCAACAATCCGGGTATATCGTAGGCCAATTGAAGTTTTCGATTGAACAACAGTTCTTTGTACGCGTAACATTAATGTTTATAAGTAGATACTTCTAATAGGTACCATGTATTAAATATAAGTTATACACTACAAGCACTTTTCTCAAGACTGTACCGATGTTTACACGAGGAAGGAACATAAACAAGTGAGCTTCGTAAAGGTGGGGTGGTTTCAACTACTGCGCATCCTAATCTCGTTGGCCATTCTAGGATGGTCGACCTTTTTTTGTAGTTTATGTATATTTTAAATTAGAAAATATCTTATTTTTAAACGAATTGTGCGCATATTTTTTTTTTCGATCAGGTATCGAAAACTAAAAATCTAGTCTTTGGTATCTATGGAAATCAATGTAAGCAATAATAAACAGATCATAAAAAGACAGCGAATACGAGTAGTAATAACAATAATAACTTTATGACCCAACCGAAAACACTCTATAACAGAACAATTCTTTTGAACTTGTCACAGAAATTGTTGAAATGACCTCCATCTCCATCAATACATATTTCGGCAAATCGAACCAAGGACATACGCACTCCGTTCAACACATTTGGCAAATTACCACACTAAACTATCAACTAACGTTATCAATAAAAAGAAGAAAAAGTAGAGTCTGTACGTAACTAAGTACTTAACAACTTGAACGGTAGGGTCAATAAAATAAATCTTAAGGGGCCCAAAATTCGAAAAGATCAAAAGCAACATACAAAAACAACGAACGGGTAGGTCGCTTGTACGTTCTTAACCAAGTTACGGCATATTGCTTGAGAATATCACAAGGGGGAACACCTGTCTACATACATGTTAGAGTATCATAAGGGGCCAGGTGCGGGGACATTGGGGGTGACCCCAATATACCAGCAGTTCTCATACAATAGTTATTAAATATTTTCGAAATTTTGGGCCTTAACATATTATATATGGTGTTTTGTTTATCTAGTCGATCCCCACCACCAGCTTTTTTTATTGATATTGTCGTAATATATTCGAATTTTAAGTTAGAAATCAAATATTTTGTCACGGTGAAAGTAAAGAGATCGCATAGTGTACAGGCAGCGGATGTAACATTAGATTTCCGTTGCCTATGCAATCCATCACATATCTATTGGTGTTTTTCTAAAAATCATTGCACTAACAATTGCTGAGTCAGGAAGAACGCGGATAGATATTAATGGTAAACTGCAGAGAGCAAATCAATTGTTGTGAAGCCTCCGCAAGAAAAACAATTGTGGTCGACCCTCCGCAAGGAGAACAATTGTTGGCAAGCCTCCGCAAGGAGAGGTCAAAATTGTGTTACCCAATTAATCAATCGGGTGTATAGGGAAAGAAAGTCCCGAAAGGATGAAGGTAGTTGCCTCTCTTCGGCTGGCGCGTGGAGGTTCAGCCATCATCCAAGGATGAGGGCCGTACTTATGTAAGTACTGTTTATTAATTTCTTATTTGTTAATATATATTTTTTTTATCGTTAATTTGGGCATTCTCTTCGTATGTGTATGTATGTAGCCCTAGTAAACTTCACTCTGCGACGTTAGAGGATCGACCTAGTCTCTTGCAAATTAAGTCGAGCACCAAGCGAGTACCCCAATAAAACGGGCTCGACAATATGAAACTAATAATATGTTCTATCTAGCTGATTTAGATGGCTGCACCGCCCCAAGCTATTACTCCGTTTGTCAGGTGAATTCCTACCAGAGCCAAAATAAGGTTCTTATCTGCACTGTATTTAACTTTAAATACTTATTAGATTAAATCTAGTATGTCTATTAATCGAAGAAATCAAAGTAACTGAGGCGATAACATCTAAAAACAATTAGGTTCCTCTGGTCATTTAAAAACTGTTGATACTAAAATCAATAATCGAAATAATATAATTGTGACATTGGACAGAACTTCAGATGATTTCGTTTATCTGAGTCATAAATAAACGTCAGACTTACTTATTCAATACAGAACAAGATAAAGATTACCATAAAACTGTTCTATTCCACTAAACCTTAAATGACATTATCATAGCAATTTTACACATCAAAGAAACTCTACAAATTACATCGACTATCTTATTTATTCGTCCTTCCGATATATATCACAGAACATTTTTCTCTCCGTTTGATTAAACTCAATCAGAGTCGTAAAGTTAACCCTCTTGGAATTTTTGCATGTTTATTTATTTAGCCCCTATGTAAATATTGATTCACTCCGATTGAAGAACTCTGACATCCCATTTCAAAGTAAATGGACGCAAACAGGACACGAAGTAAGAGCTGACAGGTTACTTCGTGCCCACCATATAAACTAGGTGGTAGAAATTGGACGCAATACCGATAAAACGATGCAAATGGGCCCTCCAGACACACTTATGGCGCACAATGGTGCAATCTGAAACTCGCATACAAGTTCTAGCCGTGCGTTATACCAGGAGCGGCCCTAGAAAGTTATTTTCGATTTTTTGGCGAAGGCGCGGGCGTGCTGAATTTTGAATGTTGATTACCAAATTAATTGAACATTGCTTATGTCTTTGTTCCTGAAAATACTCGACTTGGTAATGAGTACAACCACGTATAGCTACTTATCAACTTGAGCTCCTAATAATATTACATCCTTAGAATTGACTTATTCTCAGATACGAGAGAGTCGATGTGAAATACGCCATTGGCTTCAATCTTGTTAGAAGCATTATTTTATTTCTTCTTCAATCTTCTTGTTCACATACCTTCTTTAATAAAATTCATGTATTATTTTAGGTTTCCACTATTTGCTGTATAAACTGTCATATTTCTTGGCCAAAATATATATAACTCATTTACAGATCAATCAAATTTAGTTACAGATCAGTTTATTGAAAATAACTGTATATTACAACATGATAAAATGAAATTTAATAAAATAAATGTTGGTAACTACAGATGTACTAAGGCCGTAACATAAATAAAAAACAAGTACTTGTGAATATATAACTAAATAAAACTCTAGATTGAAATTGAAATTTGATACACGTATGTATTATAATAACACCTGGCACTAGATTATATTTTGAGATGATTCCGTTGAAGGGTCGGATATTAAATAGGGGTAAATACGGAAAAATAATTAAAGCAAGCTGGTTAGAGTACAGAAATATGGGACGTGATATATATACAGATTTTTTAAATAGTATTTTCCATCTTATTATCCCATATTAAAAGAGGTGATAAAATTAAATTGCGATTTTCACTTGAAATTTTGTACACATATGTATTATAACGACATCTGAAACTAGATTATATTTTGACACGATTCCGTTGAAGGAGTGGGGGGGGGGGGGAAGTGGGGATAAATATGGAAACATAAGTAAAGCAAGCAGGTAAGAGTACAAGAACTTGGGATTTGGTGTATATACTAGAAACCAGGGCCTCAGATTTCTTTCTAATATTTTTCAACCCTACTTCAACCCCTACTTCATTATTAAAGGGGTTGATAAAATAAAATTGAGATATTCACTTGATATTTGATACACGTATGTATTATAATAACATCTGGCACTAGATTATATTTTTAGATGATTCCGTTGAAGGGTCAATCAATAAATCTGGAAAATATGTAAGTTCCTAACCTTAATTTCACTTGGTTTTTGGCTTCTATTTTGTGGGTTATATTTTCTCGTTTACATGTTATCTCTTCAAGTATTTATTGTAAGCTGATTTTCTATTTCAAGCTTTTTATTGGATAAATTTTCATATTTTCATCTATTTCCATTAGCTGGAGTTTTTTATTTAAAATTTATTTTAATAAATTTTTTTAACTATTTCATTTTGCATGTACTGACATATTACATTTAAAAGTTTAAAATCTAATTATAACAAAAATATTCTAGATTAAAATAGAATACTATATAATATATAATAGATATAGGTCAATAGTTTTCTTAGTTTAAATCACTTAAATACATACAACAGAATATAATCTTTCAGATTGACATACTACTAAAAATTGGTCTACTAAACTAAACAACAGCCTTAATATCTCAATAAACATTTTACTATCATGATATAAAGTCCATTCTCATTTCAGTCCTACGTTCTGAAGCAACCACGCTGCAATGCAACTATTGTTAATTGTCTTTTATTTGGGATATATTCTTTGTAGTTCAAAATGTTTTTACAGAATATTTTATATATTCATCCCTAAGTTTTGACATTGGTTGTCATATATTAGAAATTTGTATTTCTGGTTTTAAAAATCTATTCTAAATTATTTTAGCTAGGCTGATGTTCTCTAAAAGTTCATTCCTTATATAATAGTAGTTTAAATTTTAAAACTAAATTAACTGTGTTTTTCGTTTATTTTTAGGTTCACCAATTTCTGTTGATACCTTGTGGATATACATTGTGTGGCCACCACAGTTCACTACGTTATGGTCTTCTCAGTACCTACGATGAAATTCTTAACTTATTTTAATTTTGTGTTAGTAAAATTATTAAAATTACTCTGCTCGAATCAACACTAAGTTTCATTTACCGTACCCTACTTGCTTCATGCAAATGAACTAGAATCAAACTATCAAGTAACAGGCATGCATGCTTCTGTATATTTTAATATATAATAACTGTTATGGTTGTATTCCAATGTTATACAAATTTGTAAACTTTATTCATGTTTTCAAACATACTAATTGGAGGGTCTTGTTTGGTGTGCTTGTCATTATACTATATAGACAATATTTCTCCGAGAAGATCGACTTTTTTTCCAAAAGATGAGGTGATTCTATACTACTACGCATCTCATCCGGTGCGACTGCCTGTTAGGCGTATGGCCCTACTAAATCTCTTTCATATGACCTCCTTGGTGACATCAGTTCAACTGAATTTCTCATTAGTAGCATACGTTACCATTTGAGGTCCCAGGAACACATAAAAATATATCTTAACAAATGTCTGCATGTGTGTGTATGTATGTGTTTATTCTGTTTATGAATGAAATCTGTAACGAAGTGAATTTTTCCGTTGCCAAAAATGAAATTTAAATTACTAATATACTTCGTTATTTGCTCCGCTTACATTCGAATCTATGTATTGTAAATTATTATTATATGTAGATTTCTCCTAAGTTAACTAGTTGAAACCGCGATATGGGATTCTGTTTTATATAGAAAATTTGATAAACCCGGCCGTGAGAGGGCTGTCCGTAACATTAACCATAATTACAAAAATTAATATTGAGGGCGTTGGTAAGTGAGCTGCGTAAATTAGTTTCATTAGAGCAGATTTGAAAATCACTTCTGTCCGATCCGTCAAGCCCAGTCGAGCATTATTCCGTATATTCACCACATGTAAGTACACCGTTTTATCATCGCCGCTGGTTTCTTGTCGTGGTTTTTATGATAAAACCGATAAGATTAATTCCCTGAAATGCCTGTTTTAAAGAAATAAATTGAAACCGATTCCGTTTAAATGTATCAGAATATAATTATCATTTTCCGACTTAGCCGAAATTAAATAAATTTAAATTATTACAAGAGTAAGTGAGTCCGAGTTAGGACCTGTTAACTTCTCCGATTTTATCCAAATAGCTATGTTTTCAAGAATTTCCAGATGGGAAAAAGAACATAGATTACATGTCGAGAGAAAGCCAGTATACCGTTTACTGTTTATATTATTTTAATCGAGACCATTTGTAATGGTGCTGCGTTAAAATAATATCTGTTGCTCTACCAAAGGTGTAGAAGTTATAATTACCGTATATTTTATTTTAGCTAGTTCGTAGCAAAATAAAATCTGTCTTTGCAAAAATAATTTTTGTGAAATTTGTTACAGTGCTATTGTTCAACTGAAAGAGTAGAAATTTTAGTTTACCGTTTATTTCGTACTGATACGAATTTAAACAAAATTGATTACTTTGAAATAATTTATTATAGTCCGGGAATTGAGAATAAAATCTAGGCTACCGTAAATAAATTAACTAGCATTATATTCTGATACATAGAAATTTTCCGCATCAAATCCGACAAGATACCACGTGGCCGAACCGAAATGCATTTAATGAAGGCACCCAGCTGTGGGGTTTGAGGCGCTTGGCAAACACCGCATCAAGTGTTGATGCAATTTGAACATTTCCGAACCGAACCTAATCTAAATACCATCGTTCTGCTTATCGCTGTCTGCCCGTCTAGGCAGAATAATCTCCACCGTAAGCTGATACCAAATCCGATAACCGCT
Organism: Stenurella melanura; assembly: GCA_963583905.1. Taxonomy (NCBI): domain Eukaryota; kingdom Metazoa; phylum Arthropoda; class Insecta; order Coleoptera; family Cerambycidae; genus Stenurella; species Stenurella melanura. Next base: position 59,418,680 of record OY757309.1, read on the forward strand.
TTATTTTCCGAACCTAGTGTAACCAAGGTTACACACCGCTCCGAATCCGATAACCGTTTTATTTTCCAATCCGAGTGTGACTTAAGTTACACACCGCACCGAATGCGAAAACCGTTTTATTTATTTGGTATTAGTTTTATTTAATTTTGCCAAGTTCTTCACACCTACACTCTAATGCATCATGTGGGCATGATTATTGCTGTAGATAACCGCTTGCTTTTGCCTGGTACTTGCACGCTGTCAGTTTTTTTTTTTTAATTACTTACTTGTGTAGTTTTTTCCGGTTTCCGGTTTTTTTACACCACTTTTATTACTGTTTTTTACCGCTCTCACCGTTTGCTTGCTTACCACCGCTTGCTTCCGCATTAATGAGTAACTAGTAGCTAACTAGCTTCTCACCGCCTGGTTACCCGTACGTCACAAAATAGCGCCCTACCTAAATCAAATTAAATTAAAATGACGTATCTTAAGTTTTTTATTTAATGTATAAAAAATTCTGTATTTTGGTCTTAACCGTTCTTTTACTGTTTTGTAAATTTTATTGTATGTTAATAAACTTTGCTATTTACCAACATCTGCCTTTTACTGTTGAATATGAGTGAAAGTCTAATCTGCCGTCCAGACCCTGGACATACCATGTCTCCACTGTAGCTATCCCAGCCCAACTGCAACAGGCTGCTTTTAGGAGATTAATGTGAGACCTTTGCCCCACGTAACAATTGCAAAGGTAGCGCTCGAGATAACCGAATTTAACCGAAATATAGCTCAGCGCTAAAGTGACGCTTCCACTTGCCCATGCGTTAGGCAACTGGAAGAAAGCAAATCACAAATCATAAACACTACGCTGTGTTTTCAGAAATTCTTTATACCATTCTACTTACACAGTAAATAGGCGATGGTATTTTCCTTTGTTATGCAAATGTTATTGTAACTTTTAAATTATTTTTAAAAATCAAATTCCGTCGAGATAAGCAAGTTCCGAGTTCTATAATTGCAGATCGTTAAGTATAGGTTCAAGTAACCGCGAAACGAAGATCTGCATCGTATATCTCCAGTTATTAACCAAATTAATGAATTGTCATAAACGTTTGGTGGAGAAGTTCCAGCCGCTGTAGCTGCTCATTTTTTATATATTTTACTATCTCGTTTGTCTCTCATAGTGTCAATTTGGTATGCCTTCTTTTAATTTGCTGTAAGTTACTCGAGTTACTTATTAATTTCAACATAATGTTAATGAACTTATTTGTTGCAAAATCAACATCGGCTACATATACATATTTCCAAGACTCACAGTTTAGAATATTTCGAATTTTACTACAACCTAATTTTACGTAGGTATATACATTATATACCTAGTATTATTGATACTAATGCTATTTTTTAATATATTTTGTACATATGACTTGGAACATTCGTTTGAAATATTATTGGTTATATTTTTTCATCGACTTTGTACGAATCTAATGATTACTTTGTAGTAGATCGATATTAACGCCCTCATAAAATATGTAATTTTATTAGCAAGAGTAGAGTCGAGAAATTCTTATTCATACTCAATATTTTGTTTATTATATACACCTATAATACCGTAAAATTAGTATTTACATTTTGTCCCCTTCCGAAAATATTTTTGTCGACGCCTATGCATAAAATAAATAACTTATAAACTACAGTAAACATTGGGCAGTTTATTTCTCGACCAATTTCGTTAGACGTGTCCAAAGAAACTTACATCTCCAAACTTTTTCAATTTACTCTGAGTATTTTTTAAATCTTAATTACAAAACATCCACTGTCTCTAATAATTACGGCTCTGCAGAACTCCAAGCCGGCTTAATGTATTCCTAAATTAATGAAAAAGTAGAAAACTTTTGTGGCAGTTCATCTCCCATTCATTGAACTCAAGTTAAGCTTGGCGTTCTCCAAAAAGCGCTGACATGCCGACTTCTTTTCAATTGACTTTGCTTGCTGTTTGCGAAGCAGAGCAAACTAGACTCAATAGGTCGAACGTGTTTGGAGAGGCCCTTTCTCTTCTGCAAGTAATCTGCATGCCACCCCGATCATTAATAGGCTTTCTAAATTGCTGATGCCTTACAGCGTAATCCCCTAAACACTTGGAGCAACTCTTTTTAATACGTATATATTTTTAATTAGGAAATAAGTAAATCTTAAAAAAATATAGTCAGGTCAAACTTACTATGTGAACTTTAATGAGTTTTAGCAACAAGCGGAGAGTCATTAATTATATTTTTATTCATATATTCGCTTTAATTAAAATGAGGTTACTTAAATCCAGATTTATTACGACCACGTATCTATATATTTTATAAGTCCTGCATTTTAGTTTAGTTAGAATCTAGCTTCTCAAAAGTTATTCCTAACGACTTGAATATATAGTTATGGAATAATACAAACATTATCTAAGTAGAATGATCTTACGGTTTTAATAAAAATATATACTTTATTAATAATATAAACATACTGACAAACTACAATGACAAATGTTTACAAAACAAACATATAAAAAAAAACAAATACACATGTATAAGAATAATTAAAAAAATAAGAAGTACCTACTTAAAATAAAAAATGTTATACAATTAATTATTATTAATAATTATATATTTTATTGCAGTTTTAAACCTCTCTAAACTAGGTAAATCTCTAACATTTTTAGGTATATTATTATATTCCTTAATTCCATTAATTAATAACGACTTTTGCCCCTTCGTGGTTTTTCTGTGATCTATATACAGATTACTTTTCCGTCTAGTATTATATGAATAAACATCTTTTACATATTTAATTAAATCACACAAATAAGTTGGTAACATATTATTGACAATTTTATAGATAAATGCCATAGTTTGTATATAAATGATATCATTAACTGAAAAAATGCCTAACACATTTAACATTAAGTGAATAGGTGTATATAGCGATCACATTTTAATATTGTTCGCATGCATTTATTTTGAGCAATTTGAAGATCGTTTTTCAAATTTTCATTTACTGAATGCAACACAGTAGTGCAATACATAAAATATGGCAATATTATGGTTTTATATATTGTAAGTTCAGTGGAAGTTGAAAGATCTTTGCCTACTCGTTTCAGAAAATAATTTTTTTTGTTAATTTTCTTTATTAAATATTCAACATGCTGCTTAAATGATAATTCGCTATCTAATATCACTCCTAGGTATTTATGTTGGCTTACAAGTTCAATTGTTTCGTTGTCCATTGTCACTATATGATTACTAGTATTATATATATATCAACTTGGTTTTTTGTTGATATTACCATACATTTACATTTTGATGAATTAATTTTTATTTTTTTTTGTGTTCAAAATTCCTAGATAAATTATACGAATCTTTAGTCAGTTCATTTGTTAATGTATTGTGGTTTTTACCAGTAATTGATAAAAGTGCATCATTGGCAAATAAATGTAGTTTACAATTTTTTATTATTTTATGCATATCATTTATATAAATCAAAAACAGTAAAGGACCCAACACCCTACCCTGCGGAATACCATAATTATTAACCATTTCTTCAGAAATTGTGCTATAAATGCAATTTTTTGAATTTTGCTCGCAGTTCTTATTTGTGTTGTTTATTTAAAAAAAAACAGCCTCTAACTGATCCTTTGACGTAAACGTGACAGGCGTAGAGGTTATTTACCAGTATCATACTGGTTAATTAAGATATATTTTGTAGATTGCTCTAGCACCGCTTGAAAAGAAAACATACATGTGGCAGGAAGTCCCAAAGAATTCAAGAAGGAAAAAGAAAATATTGTGTGATTTTCGCAAGCGCCCTCTATTTATATTTAGATGCACAAAGTCCAGATAATGTACATATTTTTCCGAAACTATGTTTTCGAGTCCACAACCTATGGTCGAATTTGTGACTCCTGATTTGTAACAATTGTGTACGAATTAATAATTTCATTGAATAAAATAACCACTTGCAATATATTTTTCTTTTTGCTGAAACACTACAATAAATATAACAAAATGTTTTGCAATGAACTCGAATACCATTTGTTTAAAAATTCTAACTTTCAAAATAACGTTTCTCGCCGCTGTTCTTAAATATATGGTTAATAAAAAATAAGATTAATAGTTTGGAAAATACTAAGAAGACTAGGTTTGTTAGAACTATTTTGGTCAAACATTGAGATTCGCCATTCTTAAACAACTGATGTTAAGCTAAACCAAAGTAAATATACTATTTCTTTATTGCTCTTTTACTTCCACATCCACGTAGTGGAGTGGAAATTAAAAAAAAATTGTTGAAATAGGTTTAGAATGCCATGATGCGTTGAGATTTTAAGTTTGAGCGAAAAAACTGTTCTGTTTGTCTGTCGGCGTGTAACTTTTTTTTTGTCCGCATGTTTTCTCTGGAACGGTTGAAGATATTGATTTTAAATTTTATAAACGTATGTACTATAACGAGATCTGGAACTGGATCGTTTTTTGACTTATACGGTGAAGGTTGGGGGGTAAATAGGAGTTAATAGAGGTAAATAGGGGGAAACAAGAAAAGCACGCTGGTAAGAGTACAATAACTTAGAATTTGCTGTATGTACTAGAAACCAAGGCCTCAGATTTTTTAATAATATTTCCTCTTTTGTCATCCCAACACGAAACCTGGAACTAGATTATATTTTGAGACGTTGTCCTTGAAGGGTTAGGGGTTAAATCAGAGTAATGGAAAAGTAAACTAATTTTTTACGTAATAAATGAATAAATGATTTAATAATTTACTCAAAACAAGATTTTTATTAATGGTTCTCTTGTATTACTTTGCAACCATAAATATTTCGAAAATGAAGATATTTTAATGCCGTCATTCTGTCTGTTTGTCTGTCCGCATGTATGCCTATCGCCTATCTGGTATCTATCTGCCTGTTGGTATTGTATCTACAAAACTATTTGACGGAGAAAAATAAGATTTGGTAGGTAAATGACGCTATTTCCAACTTCCACTATTTCTTTGTGTGTTAATAAGTACCGATAAGTTGATATCATGATTTTCTAAATTTTCTCACTGAAGAGAGTCTACGTCATAGAGAATCTCCAATTGTACTATATTGCTAGGAGATATCTTGGCACCAATGACAAATCGACCCAAAATGATCGTGAAAAACTGTTTTAATCGACTTCTCTTTGATACCATAGCATATTGGGTGTTTTGTCTGAAGGAAAGGAAAAAAAGTAAATTTGACATTAGCTGGCTTCCTCATTCGGTATGACCTACAATCTGTTCGATTCGATCACAGTACCCTAAAGTAGAGGTTTTTAAACTAATTCTGGATGAATGCTGGTCCGTTATGTGACAATGAGCTCACTATGTTGACATGTTTCTGGTAAAAACTCATCTGTATCATTTGAATTATGTTTAAAAGGAGAATCTAAATACATTAGTAAATTAGATGTTTTGCAGATCAACCAAAGCAAATCCAGGAAGCTTGGGGAGACTCTCAAAACACTGTTACTCGGTCATGTAACGTACAATTTTTTTTTCGACCGACACTGTGATACAAGAGCAATTTCTTATTACTTTTTTAATAAATTTTCTAACAAATACAACGACAAACAATAATAATGATTAGTTATCATTATTAAAATATAGTTTTGTCGCCGTCGTGGCTGCTTCCAAAATTTGTTTTGGAATTTCATTCTCAGCTCTTAACGCTTCAAATGTAACGCTTGTAAATGTTAAGCGTATTTATCTATTTGATACTTATCCCAATATTTAACACAAGTTCGTTTCCATAGCAACAAGAAAGCAAATCCACCTATACCAAAAATTGGAAGCATATTTTACCTTCATGGATTGGAAACGAGACTAACAGGGATCGGAAAAGCTTTTGCCGATCTCTGATATTCACTTTCCGGTCTAGTCCGGGAAATATTACTTTCTGTCAGAAAATTTCTTCAGAAATGATGTATTTTCTGTTCGGTCGAAAAAATAATAACACAACGAGTTTAAAAAAATTATAATATTACGTTTAAATGGGGTACCCTGTATATTTGGATATCTTTTAAAACTTTACATTTTCAAAATAAATAATATTCGTTGGCGATATAATTGTACCCGAATATCTTTTAGATCTACAGATAATAATGTTACATTACTTTATTATTTGATTTTTCAGAACCACTTTATGTGAGGGTACATGCGCTCCCATTAACAAAATTCAGCGTACAAGAGGAGCGAAGGCTGTCGGAAGCATTTAGCAAATGGGACGTGACACTTGACGTGTTCGGTCGTTTCCATCACTTTGCATAAAATATATATCGATCCTATTGAACAGTGGCGTTCAATAAGGGTAGGGATAATTTCAATTCAATTCAATTCAATTCAATTTATTTATGAGTTAAGATGTATCATGTTACAAAGAGATGGGCACCTAAATTGGGTAATTTGTCTTGTGCCCAGTGTTACAATAAACTAAACAAAATATACATTTTTATTAACAATGTAGACGACAGATAAAAAATGAAAAGAAAAAATGTTATGCCTAAATCATTTAAAAAGTATATCTAATTGTGTTACTATAAGTAAAATTGGTATTGATAGGAAAATAATAGAAAAAAGTGGAAAAAAAGGCTGAAATTGTATACATTAATTGTTGATAGAAAAATGACAGACTATTGGTATTTAACCTATTTTCATAAATATTTACAGACTGTTCCGAATATACTCTCTGGCCAGTGCCACAATTTTTTTTAAATTAATTGTGGATCTTATACTTGCTGGAAGTTTGTTATAGAATTTTAGTCCGGTAAATGATACGAAATGTTGGAAAATACTATATGTGCAAAGTTTTTGTTGAATGAAGCAGTTTGTAATTGTTCTTGTCTGGTATGAATGGTTGACATACTGTTTCTCGTTCATAGTGTGAATAAAAATACAACTTTGTACTGCATATATCTTTTTAACATTTAGCAAATTACTTTCCTTATATAGGTTTGTTGTGGAAAATATTTTCGGTTTTTTCAACATTATTTTTATAATTTTGTTTTGACTTGTTTCTAAATATTTTAATGTGGAGTCATAGATTCCCCCCATATTACTATAGCATATCTTAAGATAGACTCTACCAAAGCGTTGTATTTCATAATTAATTGTTTGATGCTTAATACATGTCTAATATTAAAAAGTACAGGGATTACTGTTTGTAATTTTGATGTTATAAATTCTACATGTTGTCTCCACTTTAAATAATAACGCCTAAGTACTTTATTTTTTCGACAGAAACAATACGGTTTCTGCAGGAGTAGTTATTGTAATGTTTGCAGTTATTTGTATGTAATGTTCTGTACTTTTGAGGATTACATCCAGCTTTTGATGGAGAGAAGGAAATAAACTTAGTTTTTGATGATTTAAAGTTAAGACACTCCGATCAAGCCATTTCAGTACTGTACTAAGTCCAGTTGAACTCTGATTACTAGTTGATTTCCAGTCTTTATTGTTGAATAGAAGCACCGTGTCATCTGCGTAAGATATTATTTTCAAGTTGTTATTATTTAACCTTGAGATCCTATTCATATATATTAAAAATAAAATTGGGCCCAGTACTGTACCTTGTGGTACACCTATTTCAACTGTACCTGGTTCACTAAGAGTATTATTAATTTTAACAAATTGTTTCCTATTTTGTAGGTAATTTTTAATCATCTCTAATGCAAGGCTCCTGATTCCAATTTTCTCAAGTCTTTCAATCAGTATACTATGAGATACCGTATCAAAGGCCTTGGAGAGATCTAAAAATACAGCTATACATTTTTTGTCTTCGTTAATGCTATTATTTATAAAATTAATTAATTCATAGATAGCCATTTCAGTATTTTTTCCCTTTCTGAAACCATATTGCGATTCTGATAATAATTTATTTTTATCTAAGAAATGTATGATTCTACTTTTAATACATTTTTCAAAAATTTTTGCAATGTTATTTATCAGTGAAATGGGCCTGTAATTTGCAATATTTGTATGACTTCCTACTTTGTAGATTGGTACCACTACAGATTGTTTAAAATGTGATGGCACAATACCCGTAGAGAATATAATATTTATAATATGTTGTAGAGGATTACTTATAAATTTATGTACTGTTTTTAACACCCCTGCAGTTATTCCATCCTCACCTGAACTACACTTAGTTTTTAATGATGCAATATGTAGGATTATTTCGTTTTGTTCTACCGGATACAGTACCAAGAAATTCTGTATGTGTTCTTCCTGGATTATAGAATCATTATTTTCATTATCAATTTTTTGCGCCATATCTAGACCTATGTTTAAAAAATATTTATTAAATACATCCGCTTTCCTTTTGTAATAATGAAATGATACTCCTAGGTTTTTATAAACCACTATTTCTATAATGCTCTCTTATCTTAGATTATTTTAAATCATATTAAACCATATTTATTTATTTATTGTATTTTATTGGTTTCACCACTAGGTCATCGACCGAGGTCACAATATTTATGTGTACCTATTGTATTTACTCTTCATGTTCCAGCACATACAATTTTCATCAGAGAGTCATTACTATGAGTCTCTTACAGCGTTCTATCAAGAGCCTGAATTCCTATTTGTGTGATATGGCACAGTCATTCCAAATAATAAGGGCTATAATATCGAGGAGCTCAACTAATGATGGATTACTTTCAACTATTGCAAAGCAAAAATAATAATATAAACACGACATGAGTAGTTGTTCCACCTTCCCACAATATTGCCGGAGAAGGTTCTAACCTTTTAGGGACTTTTACCGCCATTTTTATCCCCTTCGAGTTGTATGTTAAAGAGTTTTAAAACGTAAACACCTGCAAAGAGCAATGGTCAAAAACGGGCTTTTTTGGCCTATCAGGTGGTAAAGTGGCGAACCATCTATTTTACTAATATTGGGGTGCTAAAAACGAATCCGTCACCCGTTTTGGCAAAAAATCTCGAGGGCACACAACGATAAAAGCAACCCTTATTTGGGGGTGATATTGGAACTGATATTATAACTTCCCACTAGAATTGGAACTACAAGAGGTTGGGGATTAGGGATTTCTTTTGCAATTAAAACCAATAAAAATTTTAAAAAGATAAAATCCACCACCTTACTTGGTGGGGATGGGTGTCAGCGTATTCAGAAGTAATCACATTATAACCTGATAATAGCCATTTAACGAAGATTTTGTTTTTTTTTTTTAACATTTTTTTTTTAATAAATAACCGTATATTAGTTATAGTAATTTACACCGTCCTTATAACTGGTAAAAATAATCGTACATGTTTTCCACGTTACAATTCTTAGTACATTAATTTAATAAAGTTTTTCTAATTAAATAACAAAAAAGCAGAACTGTCTTTCACAATGCCAGAAAATTATTAAATCAGCAATAATTTACTAATTTCATTTCTAATCTCAATGTAGAAGCGTTAATCTACCTTAAAAAGGGTAGTAAATATCACGAAATTATAAATTGAATTTTAACTAACTCTCTACGAAGAAGAATCTTGGTGGCAGTACATTTCAAAGAAATTAAATTAATGAAACCGAACTTAAAGGCTCCAAGCACCGACCTATTTAATTTATGATCTCAATTATTTGATTCAATATAATTAAATTTTTCGTTTTCTTCCCGAAATTGCCTTAATTAAAAAAAAAGCATTTCCCTAATTACACAATGTTTGCACTATTGCCTCTGCAGCTGTTACTAATATCAAATGTTCAAGTAGCACTGGTTGAAATGGGATTACCTTCCATCAAATCCTAAAATTCTTTGTGTAACATTTCCGCTCTGGCGGATAATCTTGAATATTTGATGATTTCAAGTCATCTTAATTTACGAATCGTGATAAAACAGAACGTTTATGCGGGACAGTGATGCTGTAGGATTAAAATGGTTGGGATTCATCATATCTCGCGGGTCTGTTTCATTTGCAAAATTAAGTTAAACTTTTTCAGATACTGAGGTAAACATAAAAAGTGGAATAATGTATGCAGAGTACAGTTTACGGGTACACTAAATACCATCGTATAAAAACTTTAAAAACGTACATTTTTTAACTAATCAGTTTAATTAGCATCATAATACAACAACAGAGTTCAAAGATTTTAAAAAAGAAAGAGGTTCTCAGTTGCACTTGTTTTTAAAATAATAGAATGAAGAAATTATGCATATTTACAATCTGTTTCTATATACAAAGTATTAAGTAAATTCGATGAGTGAGTCTAGGTTGAAAGGGAAACTATTATGCGTTGCTTCTGCAGCCATACAAAAAAAAATTCTTTCTGACTTGGGGTCTGATCATGTATTTTATATGTTTTTGATATCGCTGACTCCGAATCCTAGGCCTGTTTAACCCCATTACATCAAGATTTTGCCATAACCTCAAAAAACCCATAATACAAGCGATTTCGACATCTCTTCACATAAATCGCTGTAACTTTTTCTAGATAATCATGAACCCCTCGTTTTTGTACTAGATCGATTGCAAATTAAATTTCCAATCCTATGATCTAGGGCACGATATTTTTTCGGCACTTTTTAAATGAGATATCGGCCACCAAAGTGAGAGGTCCGAAGATTTTGCTTCTCGAGCGACACGGGCCCAGCTTCGAGGGCCATTTCTGCCAAACGTAGCTAAAATAATCTAAAAAAGTTCAGAGGTACGTAAAGAGACATGAGAAATCAATTGGTGTAAATCGGAGGTCGGGGCGTTCCTTGGTTTTCGAGATATGACCGCTCGAGGTCACCGGAAGGTCACCGGAAGGTACCACTTTTCAAGGCGATATCTCGAAAACGAAATGAGATACTTAGCTGCGGTTTACGTCATTTCATTTTTCCAGCGTTCCTACGTATTCTTGTATTTTTTCTGATTTTTTCCCGTACTTTCATTTTTTTGCAAAATTCAGAGGTATGTAGGAAGGCAAGAGAAATCGAATAGCTTTTTATCTCGTTTAGTTTTCGAGATATAACCTCGGGAAGCGGTAAAAAAAACTCGATTTTCATCTTCCGGTGACTTCGAGCGGCCATATCTCAAAAAGCAAGGCACTCAACCACCTCTGATTTACGCGAATCGATTTCTCACGTCTTTTTTAATGGTTATGGTAGGTCTCAGGGTCATGTCTTCCGAAGTCTCCGATTGTTCGGTCCGTTATTGTAAAGTTGGTCAATTAAAGGGTTTTTACTTTCGGTTATCCAGTTACTGTATGATGCAGCAAACCTCTTGACTCTGTCCTTGATAAAGGCTATTCCAAGATGTTTGTGTATAGTCTGATTGCTGACATATCATGGAACTCCAACCCGTATGTAAACATACGGTTTAGCATCGCTTTGTATACTAGGACTGTATTTGATGGTGAGAGTTTAAATGTTTTGCCAATAAGGCTAGTACATTTGACGATAGTTGGTGTCCAGTTGCCTGCGCTTAGCATAGAGGTGCGAGTTCCAAGTGAGGCGTTGATCAAGGTGCAAGGTGGTATTTGGTTCCTGTTTTGACTTAATATGGGCTATTAGATAGATTTACTTTTGTTTGCCATTGACTGTATCAGTTGCATAATAAATCCAGATGGTATTGAAAGTTTTCTGAAGTCGTTGCTGGGTTATCACCTATGGATTAACGCGCTACATAGTCAGCAAGAGATGCGATTTCGATGTTGGCTGTTTCAGGAATATGTACCATGTACCATGTACTTTAGGAAGAGCAGTGGCCCTAGAACGCTACCTTGGGGGACGCCAGATTTTGTAGGGTAGAAGTTAGATTAGCAGCCATCGTGAAAGAAAAGTTTCCATCGTCTAGCTATGATTTAATTAGAACATAATAGTTGGATGATAAGAATTCTTTTAAGTTTAAAAAGAAGACATGGATGCCAAAATTTATCAAACGCCTATGATATGCCGAAGAATACTGCATTATCTATCTATCCTATTGTAACTTGTGAGAAGCATTTATATGTCATCATCTTCATAAATTCTCTTTAGCAACAAGAGGTAAAGTGACATTACTTAAAATTATCGGTAAACTTCGAAATTGCACTGTACAATGTGAGCGAAAGCCTACTTAATCGTAGATAAAATATTTCAAATGTTTTTGGAAAAGTTACAACTGTTCAAGAATGGACTTGTTCGGCATTTTCTTTTTCATTTCATAAATCGAAAGTGCAAGTATAAAATGATGGATCTGCAAAAAATCGGAATTTAATGCACGTTTAGTATCTTAAAAATAATTACAAACATCCACCTAGCGAAAATAGGGTGTAGCCAGGCGCTACGGCCAAGCGGCCTGTGTCATTCAATTCGGGAATTAATTCTACGTTGCTTACGATAAATTCCGAGGCGTTCTATTTAATGGTTTTTGAGTAACTAAATCGCAAAAGTCGGCTATCTATCTCGCCACTTTAATTTAGGAATGGACGGTCGAGGGATTGTAGGGGAATATATGATTTGGTGAACTGTTACCAAATGTCAAAAAATGACGGCCGAATTTCCGATTTTTAAGAAAGTAGCCATTTTTCTTTCCCACAGACTTAGCCGAAATTCGAATTTCCACTGATGTAAATAAAATGTCAATCTTCTTCCCACCAAAATCGATCCTCCACTACAAGTATTAACTTATATATGAGCGTTTAAAGATTTGATTATTTTGATTTTTTTAGGTTATGTTTTAATACTTCTGAAGATGGGATAATTTGCTCGCTCAGGAGAAAGGGCCAATCCTGTTCTTTCCGTGGAGACCTGGAACAGACTTCCATTCCACATATTTATTTAGTTATGAATTTTTGAAAATTCAATGTTATTCAATTTTTAACAGAAAATAAGCCATCTTTCGTTCGCCCGTGCCAAGCCGGATTTTCGCTTTTGCCCCTTCACTTTGGTATAAGAGCAAAACGCCACTCTTTCTCTTTCCATAGACATCTAAAACAGCCTTCAACTCCACGTATCTACTTACTACTGAACGGCTGTTAGTGGTCGCGGTCTCTGAGTTCAAAGTTGCGTATAGTGACGTCACAAACAGGCGCACTGTTTTTGCAACTATTACTAATTTCAACGCCTTATATCTCGAAAACGGAAAAAGTTAATAATATGAAATTTGAAGTGCCTAAGAAGAACGTCGAGTACTATATAGAAATGTATAAAAACCTTATAAAAATAATATGGTGGAACAAGCCCATTGAAAAAATTTTGAGAATATGCTATAAAATTTTTAGCAACTTCAGAGAGCATACATATAAATGCATTGGACTACAGCCACATTGTCAAAAAATTATGAAACCAAGAATCTGCATTTCTAGTACAAATAATTTACGTACTAAGTATACAAAAATTATATTTTTTAGAATTTTAAAAGATTTCTCCTATAAAGCTACTGTATATCATTTAATACCGATATTTCTGTACTAAACTACTGGATCAATAAAATTTATTTGTTCAAATCATCGTCAAAGACAGGTCGAGCAAATGTAAAAATACTGCCGACAAATGTGACAGAAACAAACAGAGTTGTCACAGTGCGGATTTTATTTGCTGAATTTATTAGATACACTCAAAGCAAATAATGTGAGGAATTTCTTACAGTAGAACTTTGACAATATTTCAGTTGAATCCTCGAAAGGATGCCGTGCATAAAAGCAGAAAATTGTTTTATTTCAGGATTTGTGTACCTAACCCTTGTTAGACTCGAGAATCACGTTCATTAATTCAAAAGAGAGGTCAAATAAATTGTGCGTTTTTATAACATTCATATAAATGTGATGCAACATTACCCACGTAATTTAATATGACTTGCAAGTAGAATACAGGGATTCTCATATATTTAATCGAAGAATGTTATGGTGATCTTAATTTTTTAGCTGCTTGTTGCTGTGGCAATCAATTTTTCAAGTTGCAAACTGTTTTCTGTTTTTGTTATAACATTTTTCTGCATACGACTGCATATGATAAGTTAAGTTACCCCCACCCCATTTGTTTTTCCACTTTTCTTTTCTTCAAAAGATTGCACTCGTTATATGCCCCATAAAAATGGCTAATTGCAGGTCAGGGGACTAAATTAGGAACAATTGCATCTTCATCTCAATCACAACGTCTCGCCAGATGTCTTGTTATTCATGAATTTCTGGATCACTGGCGCTGTAATTATATATGAGGCTTGCGATCACGGAATCCCGGGATCGAATTCCGGCTAGACTATGGATGCTCAGTGGCATTACTATTGTGTTACCCAGGCGGTAGAAGTTGGCTAGATCGTGGTTGAGTGGCACAAGAAGGCTAGTCCTTGTTATCTCTTTAGTTCGAGTCTCAGTTGCAGGAGAGGTAATATCGCATGGAATAATTGTTATGTTAATGTCTATGTGTTCATGTCATGGTTGAGTAGTTGCTAAATTCCGCCAGGATGTTAATATAAATAAGGCGTAAAGAATTCTTCTGATCACATTCTAATTGATATTTCCCTAAATTAGTTGTTTTGGCAGATTTTAAATTCTCTTTGAGTGTGAAGATAATATTTGATTACCAGCAATGTCTTACTACTTTATAATAAAAGATAAGTGGTGTTTTGTGTCAAGATGCAAAAATACGTCCAAAAACGTACGTAAAGAGTTTTAGTGACAGTTACAAAATACTTTTACAGCAGGTAAATTTCCAGAAGTAGGTTTTACAAACCCTGCATTAGGCATTACTTATTTGGTCACATGTAAAAGATGCATAAAGCGAATAAAATGTTGTGTTTATCAATATTTAAACGCGATTTAAGCTACTAATAAAACCGATGACATCACCACCAATCATAGCTTGTTTTGAAAATTCGTTCAGTTATTAAAACTGTGTTATATATTTGTTAAAATTTTAATTTAATGGACGCTAGAATGGTATTCAAATATTAAGAAGTACTTTAGTTGTAACGTGCGGAATGCGCAATAGTATCCTTCGTTACATTTTCTAACATTTATTAGAAAATTTTTAATAATGAAACATTTTATTCTCCTATGCTGTGGTACTATAACGAACTTTCCTAGACAGGTGAGAAGTTGTTAGTAGCTTATGCTTACGCATCAGTACATTAAACAGCGGACGCTCGATAATATTCAAATTAAATTAAATAAATAAATCAAACTAACTGAAAAATGAAGTTGAGTCGAGTATTTATAATAAAGTCGGATAGTCACATGAAACGTAGAACTATCAGTAACAATATAGATCCTTTAGTTAATTTAATATTTCATTAAGATAAGAGAACTACTTTTTGAGCGGAGTCACGTTACTGTCGGTCCGGGACATATCTCACAATACGCCCCGTTAGACTAAATTCCTTCTCTTTTACTCCAGCCGTCCTTTGAGATGGACTTAATTGAAATTTTGTAAGACCCTAACGGGGATATTAAAATGAAGGAACGTTATAGGCGTATAAGGTAATAGTTAAATAATTATATATCGTTAAATACCATCTAACGTATAAAAATATTGTTTTAGGTTTTTTTTTCTATAAAATTGCAAATTTCATTTCAACGTCGAAGTGATCTCAATGTTACACCTTTGCTTCATGTACGATTACCTATGTTCAGCTTTTCTTAATAATTAGTAATTAAATTCTACAATACTACGTTTCTCTTTATTACGGAATTCCTCGACATGGCGCATCTTTAAGATTTTACTACTAAGCAAATCATTCCAAGTCAGCAAAATGGAGGTACCAAACATCAGCCTACATAACATTTAAATCCGTATTCATTCCAGAACAGGAGCGCGCTTAGGAATTTCTCTCATCAGGACTTTTAAAACAAAAGATAAGTACTTTTGATTATTATCTCATATAAAAGGGATTATTTTCACTTATAGTAGTTCTTGCTTCATGAAAGCAATGTACCTAGTTTTGGTTCATAAAGCCAAGTATCTTAAGTTTAAATCTTAGAATCAAGCGTCTTTTGTAAGATTTTGTTTTTTGAATTCGTTGTAATATATGTTAATTCACAGATACCTTTATCTTGATTCATTGTTGAAATTTTCCATCGTAGTATTGTATATGCACTTTTGTTTGGTTATATATGGTAACAGTCGAGGTGCATTTTGTGTAACGAGTGTATATAGAGTTGATGTGGTAAAGCCATTGGGCATTTCGTTGTAATATATGTCTTGCGAATATTGAGAAACCGTTACGAGACATTTTTTTTGTAATATAGTTATTTTGTCTCTCGTAAAATTCTCAAGTAGCCCCAGGCCTTATCGTTGTAATATATATATTGTATTGCATTTTAGTATATCTAGTGCTGTAAATATTTTGTTTGTCGGATCGTTTGCGAGATACCTTTGTAATATATTTCGGTTTAAATCTCGTAAATGTTCATAGCTTGTTGTAATATATGATTTTTAGTATTGAGGTAACGTTACGAGACGTATTTTTTGTAATGTATTTTTTTTGTCTCGTAAACACCTCAAATTCATCTTGCTGTTGAGCAATTTGTAATATAGTGTATCTTGTAATATAGTTTATCTTGTACATATTTCGGTTTAATATTTTGCTATACAGTATCGCTGATGCTGTGATAGCTCTTTTTTTTTGTAATATAATATTTTGTAATATAGTTCTATTGTATATATGTAACATTTGTCTTTTGTTTATATTTATCTTCAATTTTCCTTGATTACACTAACTAATCAATGGCGCCCACGCCCTTTTTGCTCTCCGTATCTTTACTGTGCTAGCCAGGTGAAACCAGTGACGCTAACCACGTCGCTCGTAGGGTGGCCCACATTTGAATTACTTGGGCAAAATAAAACCTTCCTTAAATAGCCACATAGTGTAACAAGTACTTTATTTTCATAATATCAACAAAAAAAATTGCACATAGTGTAAACACTTTATTATAAATTGTTCTCTTCTCGATTGATTTGATAGAAAATGGCATTATTCGGAATAATACGATGTTGCTGAGTCGCTTTTGGAGACGAACTTTTTGCAGAATCGAGATATTAGTGCAATGGGTTGTCCGGGAATTTGCAGCAGGCCAGATTTGTATCAATTTAATCAAGTAACGAAAACTAAAGTTGTAAAGATTTTAAAGACAGCTTAGGTTATGTTAGTCCTTGTAGTTAACGCTGCCGCCATCGGTTTTGGTTGTAAGAACATTTTACTAATGCATCTCTGATTTTATTATCATCATTTCTCCTCGGTTTTCCTTGAATGCGATCGAACAGACACCAATGGCGCAGAAGAAAATTTAAATTACGCCTTATTATTCAATTTGTCAACTCTAATTATAAATATGAAACCACGCGATATGCTATCAGACTAGCATATTATTATTACATATAATGAAATAGTTTACTTAATAGTAGTAATAGCTTACTACCGCAAAAACTTCTAAAGTAAATATCCATTTACAATTCAAATACTTTGTAGAAAATATAAGATGGTTTCGTATTTTTATAAAATTTATAGAGGTAAATAAAATACGCTTTTTATATTTTCAGCAACAAATATCATGTAGTTAAATAGTATGTATGTCGTGTTCTCGTTCTTCCGTTATGCATTTATAACTACAACATTTGTTACAAAAATATTGTTTTAATCTCGGAATTATACGTTATATAAATATCAGCATATTATATCAGAATTCACTTGTTTAGTTCCCAGAAGTTACATTTTCTCCATTCCCGTTTAGAGGTTGGTCGTTATCGGTTTAATATTCCCAAGTGTAAAATAGGGGAATAGTTCAAGATCGTTGAAACCGATAAAATTATTGTATCGTATCTCTATGGTTTCTCTACTCACTTAACGAAAACTAAGAACTGTCTTTATGGATTTAGACCTTATCTTGTACCGCCAGGGAGCAGTTGCTGCTATTTTTAATCTTATTTCAGACGCTTGCATCGATAAGTTTTCGCACATACCATGGATGTAAGTTAGAAGGATATAGACCAGGGAAATTAGATAAAAATAACTTAATTTTGACATACAGCTCGCATCGAGGTGCGGTTTTCGGCATCGTTTTCGGAAAAATATTATGAAATGTCTACCTATAGCGAATAAGCCATTTGAAGAATATTGCATAGGGGTGCAAAAAATGCATCTAAAGTGCACAGTTTTTGACATTGAAACTTACCAGGGATGTTCGGGGGTGGGAGGGGATGAACTCGAGTGATAAATTCAGTGCCGAAAAAGCACGGGGCAATCGCTAAACTAAAGGCAATTTCGTCTTCTATAATTCTTATTTAGAGTTGTAACACCCGAAAGTTTAATTTTATAGTTGAAACATTGATAAGAAAAAAATATTTCTTCAAGCAGCTGTAACTTTTGCAATATCAATCCTACCAAAAAGTTAAATTAAAAATGAAAGATAAACAACTAGATATAAAACTTTGTTGCATGCGTAGTATAATACATCTCAATGCAGAATAATAAAACTGGCAATTTTTTAATTGAAATTGAGTTCAGGTTATAACGAGTAATTGTTATAAAAGAACAGTGGTGCTTTACACCCATGCACCATATGGGCGGCTCGGCAGCTCGGTGGAGATGGTCGTTGGTCTCTTTCTTTAGCAATGACATAATACTTTGGGTAAAGCTGGGCACCACTTGATTTATTAGGTAAAACAAAGAAAACCGTATACTTTTCTACTAATTTATTATAGATAATTCAAAGAACAGGTGACACAACGGGTATCATCCCACACAGCACAAGGCTGTCCGAGGGACGTACTATGGCAAAGACCATTTAGGATTTGGGCTTGCCTATGGACGTCCCAATATCCCAATATGTATGCTTTTCGGCACTCTTTTGGTCATCCCAATGTCACAACTTGGTACCAGATAAAGGCAATACGACGGACGTCCTGAAGGATGTCTGAAGCTCATAACTAGGGACATACCAGGATATCCCGGGATATTTCGGGACGTCGTAAGTACTACGAATGGGCATCCACAGGGACATATTAGAGGATGTACAAAGTACACACTGAAACGTCCCAGAATATCCTAATATTATATTTTCTTATATTTCAATATATTAACCATCGCCAAAGAAACCACATTTTTACAAAAAAAATAAATAAATATTTTCTACCTACTTATAATTATATATAAGTAGGTAGCGCATAAATCCACATATACATTTTTGTTTTTTGTAAAAATTTCTCTGATGATGGTTAATAGACTGAAACAATAGAAAATATTATATTTCACATTTGAACTGACCGAAAAACCCAAGGAATTACTCATTTAGTTATTTGATATAAACGGTCAAGAAAATAAAATCAGATATAAGACAGACTTTAAAAACAAACTCACACTTGTAATGTCAAACTACTTAAAAAAAACTACTTCGAAAAAACATAGAATAACAAAATAAGTATGTTACACATAACTCCATAAATATTTTGTTTTTTGTAAAATTTTATTTCTGCCGAAGGTTAATAAAAAAATTACACATGAAGTTATTTGAATTATCAGTCAAGAAATTAAAAACACCTAGGGGTTATAAGAAGCTAAATATATTCAATATTTAAAGACAAAACTCATTTGTAACACCAAAAAGCAAATTTCTTAAAAGAACATAAAATAACAATTTTCAAACTGAATTATTTATGAAAACATATTTTTTTATCAAGTAATGTGTTCCTACTTCTCTACTCTCTTCATTGCCTGGCACTTCTTTTTGCCCTGCTTGGATTCTTTTAAACACGCTTCTCTGCTTTGTACCTATTTCATAATATTATAGGTACCCATTCATGGTTGCATCTAAAATAAACATTTACTTATTATTTGAATCAGCATTATCAACAAAAATTTAGTCTATATGAAAACTGGGTAAGATAAAGATAATATAGAGAACATCGAGGGATAAAGGTTTAAATTGAAGCACTAATAAGAATAATTTGTCGCATTATAAAATGCAATCATGTATTAAGTACTTCATTTTAATGCATTATATCTGTCTTCCATACAAGTCACATATGGCCGTGGCTACGCGAAGCCATTTACATAACACCATTCATAAACCAATAACCGTTTTGTGCAATTTACTCAAAAGGAAACAATATATCAGGATCAGGACAGATTTGCAAATGAACTGAAATTTATCCACACATGTCCTGTCTGATACATATTTCCCTTTAAGAGTGTAATGAAAGTTTCAAACAATTATCTTGAAGCAAAATTATTTTTACTTACCTATTTTCATACACTGTTCATCGTCAAACTTCACAACACTAAGTACGACCTGGTTCACAATCTCTTTCCAACCTGGCTTCGTAACATTCAATTCTTGGGCCAAATAAGCTTCATTTTGTAGGTTTGTTGGTCATTGAAATTAAGGGAGCCAGAATTTTTGTTCAATACTGTAAGTTTTCTACAAAGTTTCCTCTTTTTAGTTTCCCTTGGCATCCTGAAAGTTTACAAAATTGGATTAAATTTGGGAAGTTTTATAGGTTATGTTATTTTTACATGGGTTGTACTTACTTTCTATAGTGTCGAACAAAAAAGTCTCAAATAAAACTGAATTAAACAGATAAAAAACAATCAAAAGTGTTAAAAATATTTCCTACAACCACTAATAATTTATATTATTTGTTGTAGAGAAATTAACTGATATTCCGCAAGCTTGTTTTGAGTTTACACTAAAGAAAACCAGATACAATAGAAAGTGATAGAAAGTACAGGTTTGCGAAATTAGATATGGCCGCCGGAAATCGTAATGGCGCCTTATTTGAACATATTAAAGATGAATATTGGGTTACAGTTTAAGGAGATTTAGGGCCCTTCACTGGACGTCCTTTTTTAATCCCGATGTCAATTCACAGTTAATGCCAAAATGAAACCAGTTCAGGATATCCTCTTGGCCTCCTTTTGAAGGATATCCTGGGATATCCTAAATGGGACGTCCATTTCACTATCTACTTTACGTACTGGGATATCCAGGTACTTCAATTTGACATCCCATATCCCGATTGTGCTGTATGGGATTCTACATAATTACTAAAACATTGTATTACAACTTTCTTCTAACTCCACCAACAGGCGTAAAATACACAGTAAGTATATATTTTTATATGAATTGTCAATCAACACATAATAATAATATATTTGCTCCCTCGACAGAGGACGACACGTTCGGCCACTTACCTGGATGTCACCCGACTACCTCCCTCCTTTGGCACGCCGGCCAATGCCGTGCGTCAAGCTTACTTATCATTACAAAAGAAAAGCCAAAACCACGTTACAAGGTTACCGTAAGTAATCATACATGGAAGACGTGGAGTGAAGTACGAGGGACGCGCAAGCGCTGAAGTCTGTGGGGCCGAATTCGCGAGTCCACAGCTTTAAAATTATTAGTCACAGCAATTTCGTTGTGCATTTAAACTAAAGTTAATTACGTCTTCTATAATTTTTATTTAGAGTTTTAGCACCCGAAGGTTTCATTTAGTAGTTGAAAAAGTGACAGATTGTACGTAAATTTTTTCTTTAATACTTTACGATATTTTCCATGTGAGCTTAATTTTTTTTTTTTCTTTTTTCCACATTCTTTATCGTCTTCCTAATGTTTCTTATTTTCAATAATTGTTTTCTCGATCTGGTCTTCGACACTCACTACCGTACTTCAGTTAAAATTTTTCTCGAGTAGTTCCAAGTGTTTTGGTGTTGGTGGTTCACTTAGTGTTTTCCTAATTGGTAGCGGTTATTATTCGTTTACCTGCTAATTATTTTCTTGGGCGTTTTGTAGTTCTTTGTTGGTGTAAGCTGTTTCCTCTATTATTACCTTATTTCCTCTTACACTAGCTTGTTTGTTTTGAACCCCTTGCTTCTTTTAAATTTTCTACCAGTATTTTCCTTTCTTCTCTATCTTCTTTAATCAAATCTTCACTCACAAATATTCCTGTTCCTTTTAGTTTAGTTTCATTCTTTAATATATTTATTCTGGTTAGACGTGAAAGGAGTTCCACTAAAATGGGTCTTGTTTTCTCAAGTGGTTTTAATGAATATTTTTATATACCGCCGGGTGGTATTTACTAATTTTACTTTCTAGAATAAAATTGATTCATCTAAACTAAACTATTTATGCACCGTTAATACTTTTTATGGTATGTACAGACTACACTATTCAAATCCATATGCTAATGTTTATTACATTGGACATTATTTATAAAGTATAAAAACATTTCCATAAAAAAACATGAATATAAAAATTGCAAAAAACAAATACATTTCAAATTACATTAATTTGTGTCAATATTAATCTCAAGGTAATAGTTTCAAGTTAAAGTTATTTGAAGTTATTTTAAGTTGGCAATAAATATACTGTATTTGTCGATTATTCCCATATTGGCGGGTTGATGTATGCATGTTATTTAATTGAGCGTGTTTTTAAATATCACCTATAGGAAGAACCATTCAAATGCATAAAAACAAACTTCTAACAATCCCTTGCAACTATATCTTGTATAGGTATTACATGTTAAGAGCTACCTTCATTTCTATGCAGTTTCAACAACACATTCACGCGACACGAGATAAAGAGATTTAATTATGATATCAACTTATAACAGCACTAAATACGAACATGTTCATTTTACAATTATTGTCAGCCCTTTCAGTTTATCTACGTTAGACATCTTGCACTAACACATTTAAATGGAAGTGGGAATAATAAGGATGCAGCAGATTTCTTTGTAATATTAATGAACTTTCAGATAAGCAAAGTTCAAGATAACTGCATGAACTAGTGTTTTACTCATTTAATGAAGTTGTTGCAACGTATTAAATTCTAAAATAAATAATATTTGGAGTGAAAAATCTGTTGATGTCTAGTAAAAATAATTGTTTCGCCAACCACTTACTTTGATATAAAACTATTTATGAAATTACAAAAGAAATATTACAAAAGTTGTTTTTCAAGACTTAGCCATGTGCATCAATCACACTAGAACTGAAAACATACCTTACGCCAACGGTAGAAGCGCATACACTATTTCTAGCATAATCATATTTTTCAGCGAAAAACTTTTAGAAAGCAACCATAAGAAGATAACTGGCAACTGGACTACGAACGTGAACTTCCAATACTGAAGTGGGAACTGGAAAGAGGCATACAAAAACTGAAAACTGGCAAAGCAGCTGGGATTGATAATGTCACATCTGAGACACTGAAGTTAGTTGGCGAAGATGGAATAAAAATCCTTTACAGAACATGCCCATTATCTCGGAGACAGGAATCTGGTCTGATGACTTGA
The DNA here is from genome assembly GCA_963583905.1 of Stenurella melanura. Lineage (NCBI taxonomy): Eukaryota > Metazoa > Arthropoda > Insecta > Coleoptera > Cerambycidae > Stenurella > Stenurella melanura. The sequence goes on from OY757309.1 coordinate 59,441,917, forward strand.
CAACCTCAATTCTTATACCATAACTTAAGAAGGAAGCGATAAATGTTTGTGGTAACTATAGATTGCTGACAATCATATCACAAACCGGTAACATAATGCTGTATACGTCCTTCAATAAAGACTTTAATATTGTCTGTCATAACAAATATATTTATTAAAGATCCCGGTGTTAGAGAGCAACACTGAGTTTATTGACCCGGTACTTTTATTTCCTAGACCGCTCTAAAGCTTTAAACAATGAAGGTACCCATTTACACAAGGTCAACCTGCAGTGTACGATCTGAACTGACGATTTAAACTTCTTCGAGTGACCGCTAGTGAACAATATTTTGAACCAGTGTCAGAAGAAAAAAACTAGCAGCACTTCTTGTACTTTTATTATTAACAAAGGCAAAGAAACGTTTTTGGGTAAAGGATTGTTTGTTGCAACATGATGTTATCTCGTATAATATTGGTACGAAAGTTAAGAAATAGTGCCAAAGATGACCTTAACAACTATCTCAGAATAGATGACACATGTTTCAGTGAACTTTTAATGATGGTAAACCCCTTAATATCAAAGAAAAATACAAAAATGGGGAAAGCAATTACAGCCGAAGAACAATTGATAGTGACATTTCTTTATATTATTTTTAACTGTATCAATTGTTGCCCTTTTATCAACACTTTTATAAAACTCTAGAAATTTTTCGTAGACTTTATTTTTTTCGCATCAATTTGATAATTGATAATTTGATAAATTCACTTAGAAACCCAGTACTATTGCTTGCTTCTGCCATTTTGCTACAAAATTAATACAAAATCTTCCAATAGGTTTGAAGTTGGAAACTTAAGATTCAAGCTGGTGATTTTTGTCCATACACCTCCGTCTATCGCAAGATTCAATTAAACTGCAGGCCCAGATCTATCGATGGCCTGTATGATTGACTAATTTTAACTGACGATATGGAAATGGGCATTTTTGGACTGCAGACGAACTGTATATGAGTGAGTACCTTCAGGACTAATAGGACAAGCAGTAGACTGCACTGTTGGAGGTAGGGACCCAAAACATCTAACCATTATTATTAGTTAACTGTATAAAGAAAGTTTTGGTTTAGTGAAAGTAGCCAATGCTCTGGCAACAACTCCCGACAAATATAAAGTTGGCAAAGACATATCAGATAGGGCTGTGCTTTGTCACCAGTCCTTTTCAACATCTAAATTGAGCACGTGATGCGACGTGTGACGAGGGATTGGCAGGGTTAAGTAGCCATAGGCGGAATGATTTATAATTTGAGATTTTCATATGATACCATTTTAGTTGAAGCAATCTCAAATGAGCCCATGTACCTCCTGGGCAGGCTTCGACTATGGTATGACTTACAACAATACTTATGTTATAATTGTAGATGGAGCAAATGATAACCATCCAGACATGTTAAGGATAGGTAACATGTTGAGGTAGTAAGCAAGATGGTACACTTTGCAGCCCTTATGAATAATACTGGCAACTGCTAATATGAGATTTGATGAAGAAAATAATAACTGCCAAGAAAAATTAAAAACATTATGATTTATTAAAAAACTTTTACTTCATTTTTCACTGCATTTATTGTAACCAAAACGTTACTACAGTTTCGGAACTTAGGGTGAATTCACCCCAATATAAATTTTACTGTGGAAACCGAAAAAGGCAATAAAATAAATTTTCTGAATTTAATCTTAGAACGTAAAAACAATGTTAATATTTACAGAAAATCAACATTCACGGATACAAAATATCAAGTTTTTCAGTTTATTCTAAATCACATAAATTAGCAGCATGCAACTCATAACACACGCAAATTAGATAAAAAACGGAGGAAACCTGGACAAAATTAGTAAAAATCAAAATGTTTGCACAGACGTTCTTTGGGGTATCCCAAACCCAAATCCAAAAAATCACAAAAATCCCAGCATGGCTACTCAATATTCTGAAGGTCAAAGTTTCTTGGAAATATCTTGGGTCCACGAGGTCAAAATGAAAGTTGTAGAGAATTGAATTATCTACACAGCGTTTCGAGATATTCAAGGTCAAACTTTCAAAAACATGTTTTTTCGCGAATTTCTCGCGCCAAAAAAAATCAGACAGCAATAGAGTTACCATAAGAGTCGTAGAGAATTCTATTGTCCACAAGATTAGTGTTTTGCATTTTTTCCCAACACCTCGTCCTTTTCGAGATATTCAAGGTCGAAGTTTAGAAAAACGATGTTTTGCAAATATTTCGCTTCCTATGCATCGGACGTACATGAAGTCAATGTGAAAGTTGTAGAGAATCAAATCATCTACAAGATTGATCTCTTTCATTTTTCCCCAAAACCTCGCCTTGACGAGATATTCAAGGTCAAATTTCCAAAGGAAACGGGTTTCTGCGAATATCTCGCTTCCTATGCACTCCGGACGTCCATGAAGTCAACTTGAAAGATGCAGAGAATTCAATTGTCCATAGGATTGATGTTTTGCATCTTTTCTCAAAATCTCGCCTTTTTCGAGATATACAAGGTCAAAGTTTAAAAAAGCCAGTTTCCGAGAATAACTCGCTCTCTATGCATTGAACCGCGACAAAGTCTACATACAAGCAGTAGAGAACTTGAATATCTGCAAGATTACAGGTAAATTTATAGTTTTAAAAAAAAATTTAATTGCATTCGTTTCCACAGTTTAAAAACGCCGGTTTCCGAGAATAACTCGCTCTCTATGCATTTAACCGCGACAAAGTCTGCATACAAGCAGTAGAGAACTTGAATATCTGCAAGATTACAGGTAAATTTATAATTCTAAAAAAAAAAAATTTAATTGCATTCGTTTCCACACCACCCACGAGGTAGAACGCACGGCTCGTTTTTTTTACATGGTTTCCCCTGTGTATGTAGACCTAACCCATGAAAATTGCATCGATTATTACATAAGGTACTCTATATACATTAATCCTACTCTGACTCATACTCAGCTTCATCTCCCAACTCATTCTCTGAACTATCATCATTGTTAATATTATAATCATTACTATCATAAGAATCGGGATCCTCATCATAATTGCTAATTTCATAGTCATTGGCTGAACATTCGAAATCATCTATTTCAGCAGTAAAATCTTCCAGTTGAAATATTTTCTTTTTGCTATTTACGCACAATATCCCCCGACAATTGGTGCAAGCTTCGGAACATTCAAGTCCGATTTTTCTGCAACAACACCTTGCGTTGGAAACTTTTCGGCAATTGCAGAAGATTTGATTGAGTACATTATCTCGTGCTGGTGGGAGTGTCAACTGTCTCCGTACCCGCAAGCGGTTTTGTACATATGAAACAATTTCTATTCACATTGATCGATACTTAAAATGCATGTCAAAGTCGGAACGAAACACACTGGACAGATGAATTACGAGAAGAATATTCTCGATAATAATAATGCTTCATGGCCGTCCGGATGCAAAGGAAGCGAGATATTCGCGGTAACCCGTTTTCTTTGGAAATTTGACCTTGAATATCTCGTCAAGGGAGAAATTTTGGAAAAAAATGCAAGAGATCAGTTTTATAGATAATTTAATTCTAAACAATTTCGCATTGACTTCATATACGCCCGATGCATAGGAAGCGAGATATTTACAAAAAAAACTTTGACCTTCAAAATCTTGGGTAGCCATGCTGGGATGTTTGTGATTTTTGTGGATTTGGGTTTGGACACCTCAAAGAACGTCTGTGCAAACATTCGAATTTTTACTAATTTTGTCCAGGTCAAACGCTAATTTCTGTGGGCTATCAATGATATGTAGAGTTTTATCACTGCCTCTTTCAAAACAAGACTTAGAGGCAGAACTAGATAGCATTAAAATAATAGCCCTTAACAACGGGTTTCAACAGAAAACAATAGAAATTTTAATTAATAAATAGTAATTAAACATAGAATCCCATTAGATCTATTCATATATCTAAAGATAAAAAAAATACTAAATACGTGTCATATTATGGGAGTATCTAGGAGAAAATTGCTAACATCTTGTCAAGCCATAATTTTAAACTTATTTTTAAATCAATACTATCTCATATCTTGTTTAATACCAAAGACAAGGCTAATCTGGAAAAAGCATGTGTTTATAAGTTAACACGTCTGGACTGTGATGTTTCTATGTAGGTCAAACGGGTCATAAGTTTAGAATTAGATATAACGAACACTAACGGTCCTTTGGGTTTACAAAAGAGATTCAATGTTTTAAATTATTTGAATCTCTAGAAATGTTTAAATCTAACCAAATACTCCATAATGGTATCCATAATGAACAGCTATATCTATATTACACACGGCTTTTCTATGCATTCTTTTCATAATTATCTTATCCATGAATTCTCTTAATAATTTATGCTAATATTGTCGGTAGATTCTAATAATCTCCTTTTAAATTAGATTAGCTAATTCAGTTCTTAGGTAAATTACTTTGAATACTGTAACACACCCTTGTACTCTCGCATTCACTTGTGAACATTTTAAAATGTTCGGCACTTTAAGTTCCGAAACTGCAGTAACGTTTTAGTTACAATAAATTCAGTGATGAGAAACAAAGGGAATAAATAGAAGATGTAGCAAGTAAAGCTAATATGGATTCGCTTCCCACAAAATTCCAAAAGAGATATGATGAAACCTACAAATAATTCGAGAGTTGGTGCCGTAACAAGCGTGTAGATTGGATATTTTACAAAGAACTTTCATGCACCATCGAATATTCAGTATGAGAAACAACAAATTACTCGGTCATTATGTATACTGACCATGCTAGTATTCTACTAAAGTCAATCAATGACATCATTCTTAAATTACAATAATACATTATTTTCTGATAGACAACACTGGGAGACCTAAGTACTCCTTATGACGGCCCATTTATCTACTAAAAAGTTTTTTGTACCATAATGAGCAAAAAAAAATTACACGGTGTATTCATACAGATACTTTCAAAACTAGACTAACTTGTAACACAAGGTATGAGCTACAAAAGTATTTGAGATTGTCAATTTGCAAGCTCTGACACTCTCATCAACAACGACAGTAGGACACTCCGGGTGGGTGGGTGCACTATGGCCTACGTAGATGAAATATTAGGTATAACAATATATTAAGAATTCTGTTTTGACGGAAAATGAATGGAAGGGGGTAAACTGTTTATACCGTTGAAATCAGAATAACATGTACTGGAATGCTAAATCAAAAATGGATATTATGTTATAAAATTACTTCATGTGTTAGAAGAGAACTAAACGTCAACCGATCTGTACCCAAACCGTTTCAGCTCAAGTACAGTATCAATCTTACATTTGTACCAAATCATCAAAATCGGCTAATAGTTTCGGTGTTATCGTGTCCACATATACGTACCACCTATACATACATCCTTTTTAAATCCTTCGTATTCCTGGGACCTCAAAACGTAAAAATCCAATCTCAGCTTTCGATTTTTGACCAGTAACCTCCCAATTTTTATGTGTGGGATGGTTAATAGATATCTATAAAAGAGGTGGTAATGTTTATTTCGCCTATAAGGTTTATTAATGTCGGAGAACAGTCCATGTTCAGTCAATAAACAAATATATTTCGTTACTAATACATCAACATTTAAAATGTTTATATTTATATCATCCATAAACATGTTTATATCTAACTTCTTTTTCGTAGAGACATAATTTTGTAATTTGGTGTAATTATTTAAATCTCTTGATGTAGGTCTACACAAAGATGTTAAAATTAAAAACATATTATTTCATGATTAAGAGAATTCTAACCAGCCAGACATTGAACTACGGCCAAAGGGACCATTCAAAATTAACGTAACTAACAATCATCTCCTCAGATAAATGATACCAATCTAGTCAACTTGTTTGACATCTCTTGAACTCCTAAAATAATATTAAATATTCCATGCAGAAATCAGGATTCTGAAGTACCGTCAAATATTCTCGACTAATTTAATGCAAATGTTTAAGACTAGAGCGGGGTGCAGCCTCCATACATCTCAAGACAGGCAAATTGGCGATAAAGAACGTCGACCTACATTCAAAACTCTAGGGAACCGTATAGCTAATCCTAAATTAATTGAGCATAGACCCTCTTTGAACACGGCGAATCTCGAACCGCAAATATGTCTTTGAACTGTCTTCGTTTATAATTAGTATGGTTTATTGACTCTTTCTTTTCTGCTGGTGGTAATTAACGAACATTAATTTAAGTTCGTTCATTGTATAAGCCTTTTATATAGAACGAGCTAGATTCTTGTAGATGAATGTACGAGTACACAATACCAAAATAAATTGAATTCGCGACAAAATAAATAAATTCGATTATTTTTCTGATTAGCAGGGAAGCCAACGAAGTGTAATTTTTTGGAATTTAGTGCAGACTAATCAAAAGTCATTATTGGTAGATGATAGATATAATGTATAGAGATGTATTATCACCGTAATTAATAACAATAACAATAACAGTAATAATAAAAATAATGATAATTCAGGATCACACAACTATAGATCCTGAAAACTATTATAAATATCTTGGATTTAATCAAAACCCAGGGTTAGAGCACACCGCACTAAAGGCCGAACTGAGAAAAAGATATGTGTATAGAGTAACTAAAATTCTTAATACTAAGCTAAACTCAAGAAACATTATATCGGCAATTAACTCGTGGGCTGTTCCCGTTTTAGGATACTCGTTCGGGGTCATAAAGTGGAGTGACACAGATCTCGCTGAGTTTGACCGCACAACGCGGAGACTACTCACGAAGTTTCGTATGTTAGATCCTAAATCAGCCACGGAACGCATTTACTTACCTCGTTCAGAGGGAGGAAGAGGACTGTTGAACATCGAGCAGCTCTGTAAAAACCAAGTCTAAACTACGCAAATACTTTCGGTCACATCCGCATACTACCATCAAGAGAATTCTGCCGTATGACCGAAACTTTACTCCCATGAACCTAGCACATGCAGAAGGGGAAAAGCCAGCCAATATGAACCTGTCTACTCAAATGTTACAGTCCTGGAAAAGGACAGCTCTGCATGGAAGATACCTCAACTCTCTCAGTGGAGAAAATATAGATGGGAGAGCATCGACATGGTTTATTGCAAAAGGTTATCTGTATCCTGAAACCGAGGGCTTCATATTCGCCATTCAAGACAAAGTGGTAAGAACCCGCAATTACGAGAAGCACATCTTACATCTCAATGTGAGCGATATCTGCAGGAAATGTCAGAAACCGGGTGAAACCATAGAGCACGTAACCGCAGGATGTAGTCTTCTAGCCAACAGCGCCTATCTAGCACGCCACAATCAAGTAGCCAAGATTATCCACCAGCAGCTGGCCATAAATCAAAATTTAATTAAAAAAGCAGCCCCTTACTACAAATACAGACCCAACCCTGTGCTTGAAAATGAATCAGCGGTATTATACTGGGACAGACCTATAACAACAGACAAGAGCGTAGATTTTAATAGACCTGATATAGTCCTTATAGATAAAGAGCAGAAGAAAGGTTACATCATCGACATTGCTGTACCCCTCACTACTAATTTAATAACAACGGAATATCGAAAAATTGATAAATACCAAAACCTGGCCGTCGAACTTAAGTGTAATTGGAAGCTAAAAAATATCAGTATAATCCCATTAGTCATCTCAGTGGAAGGAGTAGTTTCGACTAGGCTCCCAAGTTACTTGGAAAAATTACAGTTACCCCAACACATCAGTAAGATTATGCAGAAAGCAACTATATTACAGACCTGCCATCTGGTCCGAAAATTCTTCACCATAGGATAAAGTGAATTCTTTCCCTAGTGTGAATGCAACCAACTGAAAAGAGAGTTGTGACATTTTTGAATGATAATAATACAGGTCTTTATTTTCCAATAGAATCACGAACAAAGTATATAAGTAACAATGATATAATAAAATAATTACACAGCCCCACAAAAAGACCAGCGAATCAGACCCATGTATCCCTATATATTTTCTGTCACAAAATCATTAACTAGATCCAAGAAACACCCCTGGAATGGGGTTAAAAGAAGATTAAGCTACGAGAATAGTTCTTACATCTTAATCAATCGAATTACACTAATTAAGGTTAAACAACAGCGTACATTACAATAGATATGAAACACACCCCCTGTGAGGTGTGAAAACCGCCCCCCATATATAAAATAAACGTAAATGTTCAATGTGACCACCATATTTTTGTTCAAATATTCTATTATTCTACTTTCAACAGATTGCGTAGCACATCTTTGCGCCTACCATTTCTGACGCCAGAAATCAATGCAAAATTGAATTTTAGGGCCACTTTTATTAACAATATGTATGTCTATCTACATTCGTTTTTGAGTTATTGGCATTTTTTGAAAAAAATATTGTTTTTTTTCTCAAGGGTAGTAGGCTTTGGAAACGATCATTTCATTTTAATTTTTATTCAAAAATCGTATTGCAATAATAAATAATAACAACGAAATAACAACAAATAAACAGATTAACAAAATAATTATTTCAATACAAATGCTTAATGTGTGCACCTTTTTCACTGACAGAATTTCGTCAACATTGTTCTTGTTCGTAAATAATAATTTGTTGGTGTTGTGTGTAATTAAATAAGAATCCATATTTTTCTTTAAAAATTATTACAACTGTCTTTTGTTTCCATGGCATACTTGATGAAGTAAGGAATCTCTCGGCAAGATAAGGTATTTCTTGATTTTTATTGAATAACTCGATATGGGGTGAAGTTAGGTATAGGGAATGCTTAAGTAACTCACCCTAAAATTCAATTTTCCTTCGAATGGTGTGAAAAAAAATAGTAGGTGCCATTTGAAAAAATTGACTTTTTGACAATTTTTGATTGCGACATTTGAAAATCGACTGCGCCCATATGGTACAAAATGGGACCACCGATGGGACATCAAAAGTTAGCCTTGACTTCCAGCTAACTGCTTCACAAATTTGGTTTCATAATTTTGAAAGGTTTGCGAGATACAAATTTGTTCGTAAACTACTACAGCGGCAATTTTTTAAAAAAAATTGAACATATGTTAAAAATTGTAATAGATAAGTTAACATAACTTAGGTTCTCTAAACTCAGAATTAGAAGACCAATCAAACCATGTAAAGAAAAATATAGGTTTCCATCTAAAATAAGAAAGTTGGTACCAATTTTTGGCACACCCTGTATAGTTGGAGGACTGAAAATATTTTAGATAGAACGGGCATGATCGATTATGGCTGCATACCAAATTTCAAGTTTCTAATCCAACTGCAAATTGAAAAACTTCTAATGAATGGCCTACGTGAATCATCCTGTATAGTTTTTCAGTTAGTTCTCATAGATAGTTTTTTTTTCGCTGTTTTGCATGAAACATCATATCATAAATTCAACTCTACATTGACCCCCTAAACCTACCCCTAGGGCTAATTATAACCCTTCGAGTGGCAAATTAAATCTAGCCCATGTAGCAACATATACTGGCAGTTCATTGGTAAAATATTGGTGTAATATTTGTCTATTGGGTCAATATTAGCAATTTTAAGCCAATATTGAAGTAGTATTTATTTTTGGTGTATAATAAATATTGAATTCATTATATTGCTCTAATATTAGAGAAATATTGATAATCATTTACTATTTTTTGAATATATTGATGCAATATTGGAAACAATATTAATTAATATTACTGCACAATATTCCATGTAAGCAGATGATAGGCATATATATAATGATAATAACTTAATCTTTGGTGCAATTTGGCCAAATAATTTCGTCTGTTAATTGTTCTAATTTAACATTTTTTAGCCAATATTGAAGGAATATTTATTTTTGGTATATAATAAATATCGAATTCATTATATTGCTCTAATATTAGAGAAATATTGATGATCATTTACTATTTTCTGAACATATGGATGCAATATTGGAAACAACAATAATTATTTTGACACATAATAAATATATTACTCCAATATTGGAAAAATATTGATGACCATACAACATACAAACATTTTTTATATTACTTTACGATATTTTTCGAAGACAAAAAGGCATGACCTCTGTAATCTATTGAGCAAAGTTGTTCTGTAATTTATTAATTAATTTGGTTTGTTTAGCCCTTTTTATCTTATCTGTATTATTTATTATATAATATAATAGGTGATTCTTTTTATCTGATTTATGAAATAATTTTGGATTTCTGATTTTAAAACACTGTCAAACACTTTTTTATTCTATTATCGTTTATTTAATTTCAAGGTGTTTTCATTATATTTAAAGAATAGATTCACCTATATAGTTTATTTTTATTTAGTTTTACTTTAACATCTTTAGTAAAATAATTACTTACATTCTTACAAAACTTATTCTTCATACTAGGAATTTAGATAGTGATATCACTCCCGCGCAGACATTTTATTGGCTCCGAGTTACCAGCAATGGTTTGGCATGACGCGTGCGCTTGCTCTCCGCATAACGGAGACAGAGACACCATTATGGTAAATTTATATATACCTGGATCATAGAAGAAGAGAAATTGGGCTGTGTTGGATTATTAGCAACAATTATTGTGACCTGTGTGTGTGTTAATCTTGTGCACAATGTAAGTACATAATACTATATTATGCTTTTTATCTGTTGATTGTTTGACAGTGTTCTGTAAATGTGAATTTGCTGCCGTGCACATTTTTTCTATCTGTAAAAGTACGATAATAATGTATAGGGAAACAATAAAATTATTCATTCACATTGTCTAAGTACGTGAGCTGTGCCCAGATAACACCTTGACGAGGTACCCCTCGTTATCTTTATTTGGTAATTTGAAAATATAGGTACTACATACAGGTACCTACCAATAACCAACCAATACTGAACCAATATTGCAATATTATAGTTACAGATATAATTTAATTATTACCATTATTTAACTTTTGTTTTATACTGCTACATACTTCTTTTATTGCCTCAAGCAAGAAGTATTGAAATGTGCGAAAATAGACCAAAATAATAACAATTTAGAAAAATATTCAAGTTTACATGTTGTAGAATATATAGGGTGTACAGAATCGCATGCTAATACTTACAGGCCGTGATTCTTTGGTAATTTTAAGAAAAAAATTTATACCTATCAACACAAGCCCGCAACTGTTTTATTTTTGAGATACAGAGTGTGTTAAAATTTCTAAAAAAAATGTTTAAAAGAAAAACTTCTACCAGTATGCGCGTAGGTTTTGCACTTGACCGCTTTTTATTTCTAGTTTTTATATACCTTGCTCCTTTTTGTGAGTCTAATGGCATGTAAATTTGGTATACCTACATTTAACTTCCTGTTTATCCGGAAATTGGTTTTGTTAAAGTTTTTCATTTAATGAGATATATATTTTAACGTATACAGATGATAAAGAGTACCGAGTACCATTAATTAATGAAAACAAAACTTTCAGACTACTTCAGAATGATATTGAAACATTCTTTATAGGATTTTGCAAACAGCAGAAAAATTAACTATCTATAAAAGAAAAACTTTGTGTAGAAATATTAATGAAATCTTTGCATTCTTTCGATAACCTGAATTCTGGTTATGCTAGCAAATTAAAATCCTAAAATGAATTTGTCTAATTTCTTATTTGACAATTCTCACTCTAACACTAGCATCCACACAGTCCCCTACGGCCATGCAGATTAAACTAGTATCCACACAACCCCCTACGATTATGAAGATTCAGTTAAAAATGAGAACAAAGACCTAAAATGAATTTATTTATCTACCTTTATTTTAGGTCTTTGTTCTCATTTTTAACTGAATCTTCATAATCGTAGGGGGTTGTGTGGATACTAGTTTAATCTGCATGGCCGTAGGGGACTGTGTGGATGCTAGTGTTAGAGTGAGAATTGTCAAATAAGAAATTAGACAAATTCATTTTAGGATTTTAATTTGCTAGCATAACCAGAATTCAGGTTATCGAAAGAATGCAAAGATTTCATTAATATTTCTACACAAAGTTTTTCTTTTATAGATAGTTAATTTTTCTGCTGTTTGCAAAATCCTATAAAGAATGTTTCAATACAATTATAAGCAAACAAATAATAATTCATTTTTAAATACTTCAGAATGAGTTCATCAGTACTGTCTAAAAAATCCATGTTTATAAAAAGGCAGCTGAACAAGGATTCAAATCAACCATCGCCATTTTTAGAAAGCAGAAAATTCTTTCAGAAATTTGCAATGATACCCCAGACAATGTTATCCTGTTAAATCAACTACCTGATACAAACGATGAAGATAACTGCAATTATTTTCAGGGTGGTAACCACGACTTCAATTTAAGTTTGTCTTCCGACGAAGATAATGATGGAATAAATGAGTGCCAAAATGTGTCAATGGGGTGTCAAGAAATTTGCTAGAAAATCATTATGATGTGACATCCAGTTTACTTATGAAGTTGGTGGTTTGCAATTAAATTCAAGTCTATTTATTTTTCGACTCATCCTTTTGATAACTTTGGTATTTAGAAAACATATTATAAGTTACGCTTTTGCTTAAAATTATATTAATATTTTTTATATAGTATACTTGTTATTTTATCTTGTTTGATTTATATTATTTTTGACTGACTTATTTGTAAATTTAAAATTGTTAAAATTTTTAAATGTATTGTTAATGTTATAAATAAATATTTTATTGAAACATTCTTTATAGGATGTTTCAATACAATTATAAGCAAACAAATAATAATTCATTTTTAAATATTTTATTTTTGCAACATATTTATAATTTATTGTAATATACACGGTGTTCGGCGCATGGACAATCAAAATTTTTTTGTGGATTGGTGGGGTCATTTGGAAGTTTTAACATAAATGTCCCAGGTCCTAACTGTTGTAGTTATTGACAATTTTTTTCTTTTTTACATTTTACTCAAAATTTCCCAAAATTCCCACTAAAACTCCTACACCTTTTCATTGTTTCATACCGTTAGAAGAAACAAAGCTCTCGGTTGCTGTTAGTTTTTTTTTTATGATTTTAGAAGTTCAGAATTTCTATTTCTTTCATTTACTTTTAGGAATTTGGAACCTTGTAACTAACTTTCTTATTAAAAATGATTTATTTTGAACAAGAATACATTACAGAATAGAATTTAAACAAACACCTACGAATACTAAAGTTTCAGTGGGGAATTTTGGGAAATTTTGAGTGAAATCTAAAAAAAAAATATTTCTTAGTACTACAACAGTTAGGACCTGAGTCATTCGGGGTTAAAACTTCCAAATGACCCCACCAATCCATAAAAATATTTTGACGGTCCATGCGCCGAAGACCCTGTATTTTATATTGATTTCTAATATTGACTATAAATCCAAAGGAAATATTGTACCAATTTAAATACAATATTAGGTAAATATTATCCTAGTTGTCAAAATAAATATTGATAATTAATTGGAAATAGATATTGGAGCAATAATGTAGAACAATATTCAGTCAAGATTGATTACAATATTTTGCCAATAAATAAAAATGTTCACATTTCGATATTGGGCATATATTGCATTTCAACATTTAGCCACTATTTATACCATAAATACCCAATATTGTACTAATATTGCCTGCTACATGGGAGTGGACGGTTTTTAATAAATCTTATATAAGGAGGTGAAGTGTTTTGGGTCGCTAATAACGAATTTGTTATCAAAGTTTCAACTACAGAGCTGCCAATTGTACAGCTTGATAATACGTGAAGAATTTTACACCCCCACTCCCTGAAAGGAACCATATATTTACTACTTGGAAATCGTATGTAAACATGTTTTCACAGAATAAAATGTACACAAACTCCGGTTAAAAATATTGAATTGAATGGGCTTGTTCAGCATTTTTTTTTAGTTCATAAATAGAAAGTGCAAGTATGAATTAATAGATCTGCAAAAAATTAGAATCTTATTCGCACGTTTAGTATCTTAAAAACTATTACAAATTTCCATCTCGAGAAAATGGGGCGTGGCCAGGCGCTACGTCACAATACGCATAGACTCGGCGATCTCAATAGACTTGATGCTCCTTACTTGTTATAATTATTAGTGTTTTCAAAGTATTGTTTGTTTTGTTTACTACGTAACAGTAGGGGAGTACAATTTGGTGAAATGTCAAAAAATTACAATTTTCTATCGCTCCTGCCGGGACGAATTTTCGATTTTGACCACGCAATTTACGATTAGAATTGATCGCCGACCTTCTCCTTTCCTTAGAGACATAGAACGAACTTTCACTCGACGTATTTATTTAGTTACCAGCGTTTAAAAATTCCATATTTTTCGACTTTTCAGGTTAAATTTGAAAGGTCCCAGAAAGCCATTTTTCTTACGTCACTTACGTATAGTGACGTCACATATGAGCGCTCGGTTTTTGCAACTATTACCAATTTCAACTCCTTATATCTCGAGAACGGAAAAAGTTAATAATACGAAATTTTAAGTGTATAATGAGAATATCGAGTTCTATATGAAAAAGTATAAAAACCATATAAAAAGAATATCATGGAACAAGCCCATTTCACAGGTAGCGCATCCACTTCGAACACACGAGCACTTATTTCGTACTTTACCCCCTCCTCCTCTATCGTTGTTTCACTGTGAAAGAGAAAAACACTTGTATTTTTTTTCCATGGGAGCTGGGACTAAGAAACTAAATATGACCTGAGGAAAAGGAGAAAGGTCATCATCTCTTAATAAAAACCGCTGCCTAAGGAATCACTACTTCCACATCCAGATTATTCGTCCAAGTCACTTTAAAGGAAACATCTTGACTATATTTGCACTCTAGTATGTGGAAATTATTGGTCATAGAATTTTAATAATATTTGGGGTAGATGTCATAGAAAAGTTTGAGCAGTTGGTTTCTACCATATACGTTAAAAATGAAGTTTCTAGTTTACCGTACTTATTTTCCACTATTTACAACCTACCACCTCAATGGAGTCATCTCAATCAGATGTCACTACAATACATACGTGTACTAACTTTCAAGTGAATATCTCAATTTGATGTTATCAATCCCATTAATAATGAAGCGGAGGTGGTAGAGTTTGAAAAATATTAGAAAGAAATCTGAGGCCTTGGTTTCTAGTATATACACCGAATCCCAAATTTCTGTAGTCTTACCAGCTTGCTTTACTTATTTTCCCCTATTTGCCCCTATTTAACCCCCAACCCTTCAACGGCATCATCTTAAATTATGATCTAGTTTCAGACGTCGTTATAATACATACGTGTACCAAATTTCAAATGAATATCTCAATTTTATTTTATCAACCCTTTTCATATTGGAGTAGGGGTGGTTGGGTTGAAAAATATTATAAGAAAATCTGACGCTGTGGCTTCTAGTACATACACCGAATTTCAAGTTTCTGTAGTCTTACCAACGTTTTACTTATATTCCTCTATTTACCCCAAATTAACCCCCAACCCTTCAACAGAATCATCTCAAAATATAAACTAATTCCAGACGTCGTTATAATACATACGTGTACGAAATTTCAAATGAATATCTCAACTTTATTTTGTCAACCCCATTAATGGGGTAGGGGTGGTGGGGGGGTTGAAAAATATTATAAAAAAATCTGAGGCCTTAACTTCTTGTACATACACCGAATTTCAAGTTTCTGTACTCATACCAGCTTGCTTTACTTATTTCCCCCTATTGACCCCTAAATAACCCCCAACCCTTCAACGGAATCATCTCAAAGTATAATCTAGTTCCAGATGTCGTTATAATTCATACGTGTACCAAATTTCAAATGAATATCTCGATTTTATTTTATCAACCCTTTTAATAATGAAGTAGGGGTGGTGGGGGTTGAAAAATATTATAAATAATCTGAGACCTTGGCTTCTAGTACATACACCGAATTTCAAGTTTCTGTAGTCTTACCAGCTTGCTTTATTTATTTTCCCCTATTTACCCCTATTTAACCCCCAACCCTTCAACGAAATTATCTCAAAATATAATTTAGTTCCAGATGTCGTTATAATACAAACGTGTAGAAAATTTCAAATGAATATCTCAATTTTATTTTATCAACCCTTTTCAAATTGGAGTGGTGTGGTGGGGGTTGAAAAAATATTTTTCAACCCCCACCACACCATTAAAAAATCTGACGCTTTGGCTTCTAGTACATACACCGAATTTCAAGTTTCTGTACTCTTACCAACTTGTTTTACTTATATTTCTCTATTTACCCCAAATTAACCCCCAACCCTTCAACGGAATCATCCCAAAATATAATCTAATTCTAGACATCGTTATAATACATACGTGTACGAAATTTCAAATGAATATCTCAACTTTATTTTATCAACCCCTTTGATGGGGTAGGGGTGGTGGGGGGTTGAAAAATGTTATAAAAAAATCTGAGGCCTTAACTTCTAGTACATACACCGAATTTCAAATTTCTGTACTCTTACAAGCTTGCTTTACTTATTTCCCCCTATTTACCCCTATTTAACCCCCAACCCTTCACCGGATTTCCTCAAAAAACAATCCAGTTCCAGATCTCGTTATAATATATACGTGTACAAAATTTCAGGTCAATATCTTAAACCGTTCCGGAGAAAGCGTGCGGACAAAAAAAGTTACAGACAGACCGACAGACCGACAGACAGACCGACAGACCGACAGACAGACCGACAGACAGACCGACAGACAGACAGAAAATTTTTTTTCGCTCAAATTTAAAATCTCGACGTTTCATGACATTCTAAACCTATTTCACGAATAAAAATTTTTGAAAATTTTTTTGCGATTACTATACTTCCAATCCACTACGTGGATGTGGAAGTAAAAGACGAGCACCTATATAGCATATTTCATTTTCTGAAAGATTTCTCATATCATAAACACCGCCTAAAGCTCCCGTATATTTGGACATGTTTCATGTTATGGGGAGCATTAAGCTGTCTCGCAATCAAGCAAAACCAGGCAGTAAAGTTAATATTTTATGTAGAAGGTATCCGTACATAGCGCGAAATGGCAAATTAAATCAAATTCTGTATGCCAGTTGTGTGTGTACATTATACATATCTAATTCTGCATTGTAAATCATCCACCCCACTTTACTCACTCACATTAAATTTAAAATCATGAAACTGCAGTGATTGTCAATATTATTGTGGATTTCACTATTTACGGTCACTTGATTCACTGGAGGAATTCATTTAAATTTCGTATTTTGCTGTTTTTCTTCGAGTCCAGTCAATAAAGACAAAAAAGAGTGCAAAACGTGAAATAAACTTCATTCGATTCGTAATTGATAGTATTGTAAAGTTTACATAGCTGTGCTTTTATCCTGGGGATGGATGCCACCCCTTCTCGGGGGTGGAAATTAGTAAACTGAAAGTAACTACTAGAAACTAGAAATCGGTAGAGGGATGAGTTCTAAGCAAGAAATGTTCTATGAAGTTTTATGGATAAATCAATATTTTTCGTGTTATTCGCTATTGAAAATGTTGATTTTTCATCTGAAAAAATGCATTTTTAAGCAATTTTTCACGAACAACTGAAAAACCTTACGTGTTACCAAAAAAATCACGAGCAAAAATGAAACTGATCAAAACAACAAATCGATTGATTTTGTTTATTTCTGTAGATGCAATACGAACTGAGTTATGGCTCGTTGGAGTTACTGTTTGTTCGCCGAAAACTGAATTCAAACCATTCAACTTTAAATACCGGAAAACGATGAATTTTTGGAGGATAACTTGTCAAACCTCTTTTAAAGTACTTGAGGAGACCTTTAAAATGAGCTTTAGTACTTCATTTAGGTACTAAAAATATGTTCTAGACGTTTTAATAGTTTACAATGCCTAAATCTAAAAAAAAAGTTTGATTCAATTTTGAAACGATTTTTAAAATTTTTGAACAAATTTTCTTTTTTTTTAAATAACTCAAAACTAAACAAGACACGTAAAAAATACAATAGTACAAAAATTTAGGCTATTTTTTTCAAAAAATTTGTATTTCACTAGGCTGAAAATTAATTGAGATATCACCGTTTTAAGTTCGCATTTGAGTGCGAGGACTACCTTCCCCGAGCCCTTTAAACTCAACAATCTAATAAACGGAGGGTTCAAGGAAGAAGCTCAACTTTACAGGTCTTGAAATTCCCTGCAAAATGGTTTTTGGAGCGATTAGATATCTTATAAATTAAGGAAATTAAGCCATTGGTTTCATTGCTGATTTTTCCTCCGAAATAACGAGACAATTATTTCCATAAGTTTTTATGCTAACAACTTTTACTAACGCTCATTTTAAAGGTCTTTTCAAGTAATTTAAAACAAGATCTCACAAGTTTTCCCCCAAAAATTCGTAGATTTCCGTTATTTAAAAATTAATAATAATAATAAAACTTTATTGGTGTGTTATACACAAAGTATTTACACAAGTCAGATTATTGTTAAGGAAAGTAAAACAGATAGAATAAATAAATAAGTTATTTAGTGTAAAATAAACAAGACAAAACTAGATTAAAGCAATACAAAAAGTAAAATAAAATTTGAGGAGACAGTTTCTAAAATTTTAACGAATAACAAATAATTATTGACAAATACCAACAATCACGTTAACAATTATTACCAATTATTAAAATCGGCCTCCATGAATTCCTCAACTGAATAAAATGCATATCTGAGCAAAAATTTCTTTACGGAGATTTTGAACTTGTTGAAGTTAAGTTGCTTCACCTGCATTGGTAGAACATTGTACAATAATATACCATAATAATTTGTTCCAGTGTGTGTTTTATTTAACCTTAAAAAGTTGATATTTATTTTATGCCAGTTTAGTGTTGGATAACTATGAATTTGACCGTATGTAGTGAATTTGTCTTCATTCTCTTTTACATATAAGAGTGACTGCAAGATGAAGGCACACGGTAATGTTGTTACGGTCATTTTGCTCCTTAGGTAATTAGTAATAAATTAAATAGATTTAGAATATTTTTCTTTATTCACTTAGAGATATATGGTACAAATTAGTGGTAAGTTAATGATTACTTAATAAATTACATGGAGTCACTGGAACTGTTTATTATTATTGGTATGTCTGGACCACCTAGGCATTTCTCCTCATATATCTACAAAATATAAAACTGTATTAATACTGTGGTGAATTTACATATTTGAAATAAAGGTTTATTAAATCAAGAAAGGTACTTACCCTGCCATCTAGTGAATTGTAGAGGAACCGCTTACTAGTATCTTTATAGCTTGCTTTTATGTTGAGTTAGATCAGTTTTTTTCAAATAGGATTTTTAATTGATATGAGTATTGATGTTTTTCGTCGATTTCCGGCGATTAGAGGGGCCATTCTTAATTAATTGCTGGTGGTATCTGCATGAAGACGTTTTGTCTGTGAACATCCGCTCCGGGATTATTCTTTGTGCAGTATTTTATTGTGATTTCGATGTTTGGCAGTGTATATTTTTGAATTGTGGCCGTAGTTTTGTGAAATCGCACCTATTTAGGGATTATTACAGCAATTATTGTAAGTACCCTTCGTCCATGTGATTTTATAAATAGTAATTTATTATTTTTCTCGTGTAGTGATTATTCCACCCTCTCTATCATCACATCTCACCATCATCTAACCATTTTCGTGGAATATAGTGGAACACCCTTCAAGGAAGGTATGTTCATTTTTTTTTTTTTTGTAGATAGTAGGTAATTAATTTTTTTTTGTACTTTATTTATAAGGGTGTTACTGGAGGGCTATTATTTGACGTTTTTCTGCTGAGGAGTTCTAAGTGCTGCAGATTCTATTCTGGAAAAAATAATAGTCTGGGAAATAAGTTTCTTTTTGGGGAATCTTTTTTAACCTGTCCGTCCTGACGCCCCTGTGCAACAACTTACCTTCGTGGATGTTCAGAGGCGAGGATTCAACAGGAACAGGAGAATACGCAAGTTAAACTAAAGAGCAATAGTTTTATTTTATTTTTGAAAACTTATATATTTATATATTTTTCTTTACTTACCTGGTATTTAACAAGATCAAAGTGGTTCGCACAAAGACATTATTTAGCCTAGCGCAAAATTGTATAATGGCACTTAATTCACAGTATAGTTTCTTAAGGTTCGGATTAGCCTTAGTAATTTTATTGAAAAGAAATACCAGTTACTTTTCTGGTTTTGTTTTATGTGAATGCGCTTAAGCTTAAGCAACACTAAAACTGCAGTAACTTTTTTGGCGGCGTTTATGAAGGTTTTTTTTATTTTTATTTAATTTCTTTTGATAATACTCATAAAAAAGCAAATGCTTTATTAACCTTATAGAAACTAATACAATATAATCTATTTCTATTCGATAGTTAAATATATTATTGCAAGATATATACCGGTTGTCCCCTAGGCAACTATTTTATTTAGTTTTTATATTGTATTTTTTTTAGCTGATTTATTTAACTCATAGACTTTAGCATTTAATAACTTTCATTAGTCCGGTCAACTTTTACAATTTTAGGTACTTTGAAATTAAGATGTGTATTTAATTTTTTTTTATTGAATTAATATTAGGCTATATCGTTATAATCCTATTTACATATTTTGAATCTGTAATACCATTTTTTTTGTGCGCCACATTTTTCGAACTTTTAGATTTAGATAATTTTTGTGTGTTGTTTTCTTTGTAAATACTGCTGAATACTATTGAATACTATTAAATACTTTTGTGATTTATCTGATATATAGTAATAAACTTCCAATTAGTCTTTTAAAGTAAATTTGTCATTTTTTTGTGTGTTCTATCTCTGTTTAGTAAATTGGGGGATTGCTAAGAACTTTCAAGAGTATTTGCAGGGGAGTTTAATTTACTTGGCGCCCAATTATTAAATCAACTTTTTTTGTGACCCCGCCCGTCTCCACTGATAGTTTGGCCGGCGAATACTCAACTGATAACTGACAGTTGCTTACTGTTACCTAAGAGGCTTGTAGAGTGGTAACATTTTGGCGCCCAACGTGGGGCCTGATTTGTTTTTTTTTTTTTGGAAGGAAAAAAAATATTTTTTTTAAACAATTTGTATTCAGCAGATACTTACAAAATATTTGTTTAATATTTTTTGGTCATATTTATTTTCTATATTTTTCGGAATATTTGCATCATATAGTGTCATAAGGTGATTGTGTTTGGAATATACAGGGTGATACATTTTATACTGTGACACTATTGTGTTGATGTAATGTATATATTTTATACTCTTATATAGGAATAAAATAGTGTTATAGTGAGGTCTAGTGTATTGACATATATAGTGAATATTTACGAAGTCACGATGCCGAGAAAAATACAAGTTAACCGACTTGATAAGGATGAACTCATATATGAGTTAAGTGTTCGTGGTATTGCGACGGGGAATTGTGAAGAAATGCGACGTCGTTTGTCTCAAGCAATACAATTGGAAAAGGATGGAGATAGTCTGAAGTACCCGGAGTATCCTTTCACATTTGAACAAGATCATGAAGAAATTAAGAAGAAATTGGATAGTTTGTTGGATATGGTTGCTCAATTCAATAATGGGAAAGGCAGTAATGAAGCCCTGAAGTTACAAACAAAATTCTACCACATTCTTGGAAGATTAGAAAATATGATCTGTGATGATGCTGAAAAACAAAAGAAGAAATCAGAATTGGTGGCTTTGGTATTATCCTTAATGGAGAAATTTAATGGAAAAATTGAGAAATTTGAGAAAAGCAAAGATTCTATGACACCTCCTTCACTGAGCCTTATGGAAGGACAAGTTGGTGTCAATACTTTCCAGCAAGGTATAGCACATGCCTCGAGGTCATCTTCACTGGATGATGTAAATCAACCTCATGTGGTTAGAAGTCCCCATGGTCATGACGAGATTGCAAGTAAAACTATTCCTCCACATAAATGGAACCTCCAAAAATTTTCTGGAGATAAGAAAATGGGAATATCTATAAACGCTTTTCTGGAAGGAGTTGAAGAACTTAGAGTGGCCCGTAATGTCTCAAAAGAAACTTTGTTCAGTGCTGGTATTGACCTATTCTCTGATAAGGCCTATCAATTTTACAAAGAGTGCCGAGATAGAGTAGCTGATTGGGACCAAATGATAAGGGAATTTCGAGCAGAATATTTATCGTCAAACTATGAGGAAGAATTATTTGAAGAACTACAGAAAAGAACTCAGCACTCTACCGAATCTATAGGTGTGTATTTGGCTGTGATGGCAAGTTATTTTAATCGATTGAGATGTACGATTTCGGAAGAGACGAAGTTGAAAATTATTTTGAAGAATCTTCACCCTTTTTACTTAGAACGACTCAGTGACCCTCTGCCAGCAACCCTAGCTGATTTACGTATCTCATGCAGAAGTATGGAGGCTAGGAGAGATATGATCAATAAGTATGTTGAACCTTTTTCACGACGCGGTAAAGCACTCGAAAAGGATTTGGCTTATTTAGATGTAGCCGAAGAAGTTAATGCCATAGAATCGACTTCTCAAACGC
Organism: Stenurella melanura; assembly: GCA_963583905.1. Classification (NCBI taxonomy): domain Eukaryota; kingdom Metazoa; phylum Arthropoda; class Insecta; order Coleoptera; family Cerambycidae; genus Stenurella; species Stenurella melanura. The sequence goes on from OY757309.1 coordinate 59,464,464, forward strand.
AACCTAGTGGAATGTCACCTGGAAAGGTAATCATATGTTACAGGTGCAAGCAGCCAGGACATAAAGTGATTGGGTGTGCCTTGCCGAAAAAGTTAATCTGTTTTAATTGCAAGAAAGAGGGATATACCGTAAGAAATTGCCCAACATGTAAGAAGACGGGAAACGGCAATCGACGTTCTTAAGTGGTCGAATTAAGGACGTCGGCATTGGCTTAGAACCTTCGATCAACAATTTCCAGTCAGTACTCGACTTCATATTGGATCATGCTCAAGATGATGAACGCCCTTACCTTAGAGTAAGTGTAATGGGAAAAACATTACTTGGACTATTGGACTCTGGTGCATCATCCACTATTATAGGTAGCTCGGGTTGGAAAGTTATAAAGGACTTAGGTTTTGTGCTCGATACGACTAAAAAAGTAAAATGTAAAATGGCTAATGGTGATCTTGTGGAAAGTGCAGGTGAATGTGAAATACCTTTTTGTGTACGGGATAGGTTGAAATTAATTAAGACGTTGGTAGTACCGGAACTTCCACATACTTTAATTTTGGGAACTAACTTTTGGGTGCATATGGGCATAGTCCCGGATTTACGTCATAATGAATGGCATTTCTCGAATCAACCAGTTTGTTTAGATGAAGTAGACCACTTGAGAGGTAGAACCGTTCTCTCCACTTTGCAACAGGCACGTTTACAAGCACTCTTGGACAGAAGTAAGGAATTAATGGGAGACCAGATCGGATGTACTGACCTTGCGGAACACGTCATCGTTACCAAATCTCCCCCGATAAAACAACGTTACTATCCAGTCTCACCCGTGATGCAGGCAAATATAGACAAAGAATTAGCGGACATGTTGGCACAAGGTATCATTGAGAAATCTAATAGTGGTTGGTCTTCACCAATATTACTGGTGAAAAAGAAGGACGGAGGCTACCGCTTCTGTGTGGATTTCAGAAAACTGAATTCCGTCACAGAGAGGGATAGCTATCCTCTACCTTATATTACGAATACTTTGGATAAACTCAGAGATGCACATTACTTGTCATCTCTAGATATTAAGTCAGCGTATTGGCAGGTACCTGTTGCGGAAACTTCTAAACAGTATACCGCCTTTACAGTACCTGGAAGGGGGTTATACCAATTTAGGCGTATGCCATTTGGGTTACATAACGCGCCAGCTACATGGCAGAGATTAATTGACCGTGTGTTAGGCCCTGATTTGGAACCTCATGTCTTTGTATATTTAGATGATGTGGTGATTGTAACACAAACGTTTGAGGAACATTTGTCGATTTTGGATGAGGTTTTTAGAAGACTAAGAGAAGCCAAATTGACTGTCAGTTGGGAGAAATGCCAATTTTGTCGGCCGGAGATGAGATATCTCGGTTATGTGATAGACAGAAATGGTCTCCATGTTGACCCCGACAAAGTGAAGGCTATGCTCCAACTTCCTGTTCCTACCACCGTGAAAGAAGTACGACGAGTTGTTGGAACTTTTTCATGGTATAGACGTTTTATTCCTGATTTTGCCACAGTGGTATCTCCGTTGACTGCACTTCTTAAAAAGTCAAGAAAATTTATTTGGACAGAGGAGTGTGAAGAAGCTTTTCGACGAATCAAAGAGTATCTAGTTTCAGCACCTGTACTCAGTTGCCCCGATTACAACTTACCCTTCATTATTCAGTGCGATTCGTCAGGATTTGGAGCGGGCGCGGTTTTGACACAGCCTCACCCTGATGGTGACAGAGTCATTTGCTATCTTAGTCGTTCTTTGACCAGGCAAGAAAGAAACTACTCCACAACAGAGAGAGAATGTTTAGCTGTGTTGTGGGCCGTGGAAAAACTGAGGCAGTACATAGAAGGCATACCGTTTACTGTCATAACGGACCATTATTCGTTAAAATGGTTGCAAAATCTAAAAGATCCCACGGGTAGATTGGCCAGGTGGGCCGTACGTTTACAGCAATTTGACTTTCAAATAATTCACAGGAAGGGAAAAGAGCACGTTGTTCCAGATACTTTATCTAGATCAGTGCCTGTCGTTGACTGTGTAGAAAAGGCGGTTGTAAATAGTTTGGTCGCAGACAAATGGTATAACGGTATGATAGGAAAGGTTCAGAGGGAACCACTGAAATTTCCAAATTGGAGGATTTTAGATGGACAACTATATAAATATGTTAAACCAAGTTATGTTGAATTAGTTGGTCCATCAGAATGTTGGAAAAAGGTGGTTCCGAAAGAACAAAGAAAGCTCGTTATATCTGCGGCACACGATCCACCCACATCGGGTCATATGGGTGTCTTTAAAACATATGTTAGGGTTACTGAAAAATATTACTGGCCAAAATTACGGAGTGATGTAGCTAAATACGTCAGAAGTTGCACGACATGCGCAGCTTATAAACCGGATCTTAAAGGTCCGAAAGGTCTTATGACGAAACAGCCACGAGCACACTCTCCCTGGGAGATAATATCGACAGATTTGATGGGACCACTCCCACGGTCTAGTCGAGGTCATCAGTATATCCTCGCAGTAACTGATTCTTTCAGTAAATTTTCTATAGTTTTTCCTCTAAAGAGTGCTACCGCAAACGCAATCGTCAAGAAAATTGGGGAAGATGTGTTTTTGATGTTTGGCGTGCCAAAACTAATATTATGTGATAATGGTCAACAATATAGGTCAAAAGAGTTTCAGCAACTTGCAAGTCAATACGGAGTCAAAATTAGGTACAACGCTTACTACCATCCCCAGGCTAACCCAACAGAAAGATTCAATAAAACACTTAAAACCATGCTGGCCATGTATGTGTCCGATAATCACCGAACATGGGATGTAAATCTAGCGAAAGTAGCCTGTGCCACGCGAACTGCAAAACATGAAGCAACTAACCATACTCCTTACTACATAAATTTTGGAAAAAACATGGTATTACATGGAGATGAGTATGTGACAAAGATGGTCAGGGATAATGACGAAGATGTGCAAAAAGAAGACAGACACGAAGCGTTTAAGAAATTGTTTGAAGATGTCAGAAAAAGATTGGATATAGCCGCAAAGAAAAGCGAAAAGACATATAATTTGAGACGAAGAAATGAAGAATTTGCTGTTAATCAACTGGTTTGGAGGAAAAATTTTGTTCAGTCAAGTGCCGCCAACTATTTTACAAGAAAGTTAGCTCCAAAGTTTATTGGTCCGTTTTATATCAAGAAACGCTTGTCTCCATGGACTTATGAGCTTAGGGACAAAGACGGTAATTCGAATGGTATATGGAATGCGAAAGATTTGAAATCAGCTAGCGCTGGTGAAAATTTACAGGGGTAAATTTTCTTCACGCAAGGGGAGAATTTGTTACGGTCATTTTGCTCCTTAGGTAATTAGTAATAAATTAAATAGATTTAGAATATTTTTCTTTATTCACTTAGAGATATATGGTACAAATTAGTGGTAAGTTAATGATTACTTAATAAATTACATGGAGTCACTGGAACTGTTTATTATTATTGGTATGTCTGGACCACCTAGGCATTTCTCCTCATATATCTACAAAATATAAAACTGTATTAATACTGTGGTGAATTTACATATTTGAAATAAAGGTTTATTAAATCAAGAAAGGTACTTACCCTGCCATCTAGTGAATTGTAGAGGAACCGCTTACTAGTATCTTTATAGCTTGCTTTTATGTTGAGTTAGATCAGTTTTTTTCAAATAGGATTTTTAATTGATATGAGTATTGATGTTTTTCGTCGATTTCCGGCGATTAGAGGGGCCATTCTTAATTAATTGCTGGTGGTATCTGCATGAAGACGTTTTGTCTGTGAACATCCGCTCCGGGATTATTCTTTGTGCAGTATTTTATTGTGATTTCGATGTTTGGCAGTGTATATTTTTGAATTGTGGCCGTAGTTTTGTGAAATCGCACCTATTTAGGGATTATTACAGCAATTATTGTAAGTACCCTTCGTCCATGTGATTTTATAAATAGTAATTTATTATTTTTCTCGTGTAGTGATTATTCCACCCTCTCTATCATCACATCTCACCATCATCTAACCATTTTCGTGGAATATAGTGGAACACCCTTCAAGGAAGGTATGTTCATTTTTTTTTTTTTTGTAGATAGTAGGTAATTAATTTTTTTTTGTACTTTATTTATAAGGGTGTTACTGGAGGGCTATTATTTGACGTTTTTCTGCTGAGGAGTTCTAAGTGCTGCAGATTCTATTCTGGAAAAAATAATAGTCTGGGAAATAAGTTTCTTTTTGGGGAATCTTTTTTAACCTGTCCGTCCTGACGCCCCTGTGCAACAACTTACCTTCGTGGATGTTCAGAGGCGAGGATTCAACAGGAACAGGAGAATACGCAAGTTAAACTAAAGAGCAATAGTTTTATTTTATTTTTGAAAACTTATATATTTATATATTTTTCTTTACTTACCTGGTATTTAACAAGATCAAAGTGGTTCGCACAAAGACATTATTTAGCCTAGCGCAAAATTGTATAATGGCACTTAATTCACAGTATAGTTTCTTAAGGTTCGGATTAGCCTTAGTAATTTTATTGAAAAGAAATACCAGTTACTTTTCTGGTTTTGTTTTATGTGAATGCGCTTAAGCTTAAGCAACACTAAAACTGCAGTAACTTTTTTGGCGGCGTTTATGAAGGTTTTTTTTATTTTTATTTAATTTCTTTTGATAATACTCATAAAAAAGCAAATGCTTTATTAACCTTATAGAAACTAATACAATATAATCTATTTCTATTCGATAGTTAAATATATTATTGCAAGATATATACCGGTTGTCCCCTAGGCAACTATTTTATTTAGTTTTTATATTGTATTTTTTTTAGCTGATTTATTTAACTCATAGACTTTAGCATTTAATAACTTTCATTAGTCCGGTCAACTTTTACAATTTTAGGTACTTTGAAATTAAGATGTGTATTTAATTTTTTTTTATTGAATTAATATTAGGCTATATCGTTATAATCCTATTTACATATTTTGAATCTGTAATACCATTTTTTTTGTGCGCCACATTTTTCGAACTTTTAGATTTAGATAATTTTTGTGTGTTGTTTTCTTTGTAAATACTGCTGAATACTATTGAATACTATTAAATACTTTTGTGATTTATCTGATATATAGTAATAAACTTCCAATTAGTCTTTTAAAGTAAATTTGTCATTTTTTTGTGTGTTCAATCTCTGTTTAGTAAATTGGGGGATTGCTAAGAACTTTCAAGAGTATTTGCAGGGGAGTTTAATTTACTTGGCGCCCAATTATTAAATCAACTTTTTTTGTGACCCCGCCCGTCTCCACTGATAGTTTGGCCGGCGAATACTCAACTGATAACTGACAGTTGCTTACTGTTACCTAAGAGGCTTGTAGAGTGGTAACAATGTAAGAATACCTAACGTAAAAAATTCAGATTTGCAGTCATCTCTGTATTTAAGCCCAGCAATTATTCTGGTGGCCTTTCTTTGCATACCAAAAACTGCTTTGCTTGCTGAAGAGTACCCCCAAATCAAAATAGCATAAGAGATAACAGAATGTATCAGGCCACGGCATGCAGTAAGTAGTGTTCTCTGGGAGACATTGCGCGCGAGATTGCGTAGTAAATATATGTTTTTGCTCACTTTCCTACAGATATAATTTACATGTGTTTCCCAAATTAACTTTTTATCAAGGTAGACTCCCAAGAATTTTACATCTTTACTAAGCGATAAATCATTGTTGTCCAAATATCTTAGAGCAAAAACCACTTTTTCAGTTTTGGAATCGTTTTGCGTCAACTGATTAGCTATGAACCAATCTTGCGCTGGGTTCTGTTTCGAACTTATTTCAGATATTAAGTCTTTAACATTATTAAATGATTTTGTTACTGTTGTATCATCCGCGAATAAAACAAAGCTTGCATCCAGGGTAATGCTTGGCAGGTCATTTACATAAATCAAGAATAGCGTCGGACCTAACACATATCCCTGAGGTACACCGCATTTTGTTGAAAGAAGATTTGAGTTTGTGTTTTGAGATGATACATATTGGAAATAATTAGTTAGATCGGAACTTAAGTGGACGCTATTGTTGTTAAAACCATAAAAGCTTAATTTGCCCACTGGTATTTTATGTGAGATACACTCAAAGGCTTTTGTGAGATCTAAGAATTGTGAAAATGTAAACAAGCCTTCTTCAAAACCGTCGTTAAAGCTGAAAGGTTCGAATTCAGTTTTCCGCAAACAGTCACCTTCATAACTCGGTTCGTGCATCTACAGAAGATAGAATCAATCGACTCGTTGTTTTATAAGCTTCATGTTTGTTCTTGATGATTTTTTTGTTGAAACGTAAGGTTCTCGATTTATTCCTGAAAAGTCGCTCTAAACATACATTTTTTAGATGAAGAATCAACAGTTTCAATATCGAATAACTCGAGAAATATTGACTTCTTGAAAAAACTTCATTGAACATCTTTTGCTTAGAATTCATCCCTCTATCGATTTATGCAGTTATTTTCAATTTACTTATTTCCACCCCCGAGAAGGGGTGGCATCCACCCCCAAGGTAAAAGCATACCATTGTACCATATAGACTTTGCAATACTATCAATTACGAATCGAACGTCATTTATTTCATGAAAATCTATCTTTGCTAATTGGATCCCGAGGTAAAATGCTGCAATGACTGCACTATTTGTGCACTTTCATAAAAGTCCGTGCCAAGCATCAGAAATTCTTTTTCTGTCTTAAATATTTTTTTAAGTAGGTAGTTTTGCTTTCTATCTATATAAAAATTATATCAATATATAATTTTGTAGCAGAAGAGATCATGTTGGTTCTGCTTTTTTTTTAAACTTAGAATATATGTGGAAAAGTTTAAGTCTTTAAAAGGTAAAAACTGCCTTTCTTTTTAATTGCTATAAAAATGACATTTATTACTCGACAGATTAGTTTTCATGACATGTTAACCGAAGAAGAACGTTATCAATTCGACCCATATGTATGTTTCTTTCATGTATGTGCAATCTTCACTATGGAATGGCTTAAGGGATTTCTATGACATTTTTTACATACAGAGTATCACCACGGGTGATCTCATATTGGTTTAATCAAGCTATGTCTAGTTTAAGGTGAGTACAAATCTGAAAAGTTATTTCTATTCGAGAATTTGACTAATGCGACAGGGACTATATCAATCGATATCGTCAGAATCGTGTTAAAACTGGAAATAAGGTATTTTCATATTAGCTGGTACAGAAACTGATGTCAAAAGTTAAAGATTTAAAAGCGAGTCCAATGCAACTGCCATAATTGTCACGCCTTTGCAGAGTGAAATTTGGTATATCGAAATATGGTAATTCTGATAATGTCTGATGTTCTAGCTTAGTAATTCACAACGATTATGTAGAAATTATATAAGAAACCACTAAAAAGAGTGGAAACTTTTGTTTTGAAAACTCAGCTTCTTTAAAAAAAAAGAGGTCAGCAAAAATTGTAAAATAAAATTGAAGTTTATTATTACATAATATCATATCATATCATATCGTACCATACCATACCATACCATATCATATCATATCTTATCATATCACATCATATCATATCATATTATATTTAATATCAATATTAAGGTCAGTTTAAAAATAAACTAATGGCAAAATCGGACATATTTTCCATCAATCTAAATATCGATATTAGATGATAAGGTTGAATTACTCGGGCGATGGTGATTTTTTATTTCATTATTTTTAGTAACCGTTCTTTTTGAAGGATGGTTCAATTCTTGCAATTTTTTGTTTCAATATAAGAAACGGCTGTTTAATGTTCAGACAAAGAAATGTATTTTCTCCAGAATGTCTTATTTTCAAGTTTACTATGAAAGCAGGATAAGCTTTCAAAAAACCTCGCACTTTTTAAATGCAATTTTGGGTCACTACCGGGTGCTGGAACTTGGGACAGAGGTAGTTGCTGATGAATTCGAGATACTGATAAAAAAAAGTAATCGAAATTAAAACCTTCTTCGGCCAATATCTCGAAATCCTGTCATCAAAATTTTCTGTAACCATGGAGCTTTGATCACCATGTCATGAACTACCTCTGTGTAAAGTGTGTAAAGTAAGTTTTAGGTGCCGGAAGTGAAACCCAAATCGCATTTAAAAATTGTGGAGTCTGAGAGATCCTCCACTGGGGATTTAGTGTATATACAACATGGATGGGTAACCCAAGGTATTAGAATAACATCACAAAAGTTGAAACTTTTGCATCAGATAAAAGGACAAACAAATGATCCTGACAATACTTTTTTTTTAATAAATATGAAAATGTTTACAAAAAAGTAATAGTTGCTGCTAATAAAATGTTTAATGACTCAATTTATTCTGGAGCTAACAATAATTCGAGAGCTGTTTGGTCAATAATTAATGACAACTTGACTAATAAAGACCCAAAAAATTACATTAAGGATATTAAAATTCATAACAATTTGGTAACTGATCCCTATTTTATTGCACAACATCTAAATAAGTATTTTATAGATCTACCAACTAAATTAAATAATGACCTTGGTGAAAATATGACTGAAATTACTTTTGATCGAGACTTAAATTATCCCACTCTTCTTTTAAAACCTGCTTTGGAATCAAAAATTTATAACATTATAATGAAGTTAAATATAGTCACTCTTCTGGCCTTGATAATTTGAGCTCTAATTTGATAAAAGAGTCAACTATTAAGAACCTCCACTTACTTTTTTAATAAATTTGTCACTCTCAGAAGGAATGTTTCTATCTATTTTAAAGCCAGCAAGAGTTTTTCCACTATATAAAAAAGGAGATGATACACCATGTGAAAGTTATACACCAATTGCTCTTGGATCAAAATAAAAAATGTGTAGGACTCTTTACGGATTTAAACAAAGAAAGCCTTTCATCTAGTAAATAACGCAATACTTTTGGAAAAATAGAATAATTATGGTTTAAGAGGCAAAGTAAACAACCGGGTGATGTCCTACCTTACAAATAGAACTCAAGTAGTAGAAGTAAATAGAGTTAAATCGGAGAAATTGAATATTAAGTTTGGAGTTTCGCAAGGTTCAGTTCTTGGGCCTTTACTATTTTTGCTTTATATCAACGACTTGTCTGGCTTTTTTGACAATTTTTTAATTATGTTTGTGCATGAAAATTCCTACTTGCGCGGTAGAAAATCATTTGGAACAGATATGCTTAATGTCGCTAACAAAACTTGCTGATCACTCGAAATCGAATATACTATTCTTAAATATATCCAAAACTGTGTTCATTATATTTTATTCTAGGTATAGTACATGTGATTAAAGTCTTTTAATAAAAATAGCTGGCAAATCCGTAGAACAAGTATCTACATTTTTGGGAATATTCATAGACATTGCATTAAATTAGGATGAACACATTGACTATGCAGCTAAAAGCGTTCTTCCGTCTGTTATGAATTGTATAGATTATTCAAAATATCACATGGGAAAACCGTCTTGGCATATTGTTGCACACATTTTATATCAAGGGCAACATATGGAATTCTTTTTAGGGCTCTTCATGACATTTTGAAAGAATATTTAAATTACAGATGAAAGCTGTACGTAATATAATGTTAGTACCTAAATATACGTCCTGTAGAAGTCTGTTTAAAGATCTATACATTTCGAGATTGCCATGCTTTATATTCTAGAAATTCTCATATGTATTAGAAATAATTTAAATAAATGTTTACCAAACAATTATGATCATAATTATGATACAAGAGAAAGTAATAATTTATGCACGTCGTTACATAAGCTATCAAAATATGAAGAAAACCCAAAATATATCGGAATAAAATTATATAATAGGTTCCCAAATTTCTTAAAAAGTATCGAAAATAGAAAAACATTTAAACATGAAACAAAAAAATATCTAACAGCTAAATGTTTTTATTCAGTTGATGAATATTTGAAAAATTAGCAGGTGGCTTCAATAGTTTAGTTATGCTATATTCTGCTATTTTACTTTATACATATTTACATTTATGACGTATACTTTTCTGTTTTGTCGTTTTACCTAGTTTTAAGCACTAATGAAATCGTCTGCCCAAGGCAGTACCGGACGTGACTGACACCATAAAAATTTTTGAGAACTCCTACATATTTTTTATGTTAATCTCTTTAATACTGAAGTGGGGGGTAGCAGAAAATTGCCCCTAAAAATAATATTTTGCATTCAACTCTTTGAATCGAGTAAAACTTTGCTGAAAATAGAAAATATAGGACTGTTAGGTCCCTATAGTTTTGTTTTGTTCAAATATCACAAATAGTTAACGAGAAAAACAGAGTCCAGGTTAAGGGTAATTATCTCCACATACAAAAAAATTTACATATAGACGACAGACGTCAAACCAACAGTGTTTTCGCTGTCATTTAAAATATCGACGTTTATGACATTTTAAACCCATTTCAATAACAAAAATTGATTTTTTTTAACGATTAGTGTACTTCCACTCCACTGCGCAGATGTGAAAGTAATAATTTGTTAACATACGTCTTCGTTTGCTTCCTTTCTTGCTCCTGTAGCTCCTTACTAGAGCTGAACTTTGGCACTTTCGCCCAATAGTATTGTTTATTTAACTTTTCTTTTGGAGAATATATAATAAAACTGAGTGAATATTTATTATTATATGTAATCTATGTTCAAAATATGTAAAAAAATACACGTCGATACGTATTGTCATCCGAGAAGATTTTTAATTTCAAATGTCTTCGTTCAAGAATCCCCAGCGATAAATTCATCCAACAACACTTAATATAAGCACGGGACAGGTGGACACATTCGATTGCCCTATATGTGAGCACCCTGAATTTATTTGGCATCTAAATCAATTACTCAGACAATGAGACCCTTTCTTTTATTGGCTATTGAGCACCAGAATACCTTCGTATAATTTTATTATACGTAAATGGAAAAATAAAGATCTATCCGTAACTTATCTTTCAAGGGCCTAGGAAATGCACTATAAAATATTCACAGTTTACTTAAGAATGTCCCTTCCATTACGGCGAATATTATGCAGGTGGGATCAAAATTAAAATTTATTACAGCGTTCCACAAAATCTTTGTTGTTGCAGCTAGTTTAGTAGTTTTGAGCATGGAATCCGGTGTCTTGTGGAGAAATAAATTTATAACTTGGGTAGTTAAACTTTTATTTATTAGTACTGGTTTAGATTTCTCTGTTTTTTAATTAATATAGTGATCCTAGTAAAAACTTGTAAAATTTGTTTTCGCTGGCGGCGTGTCGTTACTATTCAAGAAATCAATGTTGTCTTTCAATGGCACAACCCGCCGTGCGCTGTTTTCTGATCTATTATCGATCAATTATTTGTTACATTAAAATTTGCAGAGAATCGATTTTTATTATAACTTCTTCGAAAGGGAGATTTTCAGATTGATTTGAAATGCTATTAAACTTTAAAATGACTAATGAAAATTGAAAATACCTCTCCACTGTTGGTTTGGGCATCCGAACAATAATCTACAGGTCACAATGTTTAATGCATCAGCTTGATTTTTTTAATCATTTCATCTGCTATCAGGATAAGACACTATTAAATTTCATAAAGATCCTTCCAATATTCTATTGAGAAAAAATGGTTAAACTGTCACTGGAAAATATACAGGCTGGACCGTCTAAAGGGAATAAATAAAGAAAAAAAATTGTTTAGCTCAAATTTTAAATTTCCAGGTTTCATGACATTCTAAACCTATTTCAGAACAAAAAAAAATTTGAAAACTTTTTTCACCAACATTTTTGAAAAATTGATGGGATAATTTTTATCTTTGTTCAAATTTAAAATTTCCACGTTTCATGGCATTCTAAACCTATTTAAAAAAAAATCGTTTTTTTTACCATTTTTGAAAAAAATTTTTACCGCTAAAATAGATGGAAAAAAATTGTTCTTTGTTCAAATTTAAAATGTCCAGGTTTCATGGCATTCTAAACCTATTTCAAATTGAAAAAATTAGTAATCTTTCTAGTCACTACTAGAGAATAGGTGAAAAAATTGTTTTTGCTCAAATTTAAAATTTCCACGTTTCATGACATTCTAAACCTATTTCAGAAAAAAAAAATTGGAAAGGTTTTTGACCATTTTAGAAAATTTTTTTTGCTACTACTATGGAATAGATGAGAAAAAATTTTCTTTACTCAAATTTTAAATTTCCGCGTTTCCAAGTGCCATTTCATGGCATTTTAGACCTACTAAAAAAAAATGAAAATTTTTCGAATTTTTTTTTTTTATCACTACTATAAAATAGATGAAAAAATTCTTTTTGCTCAAATTTGAAATCTCCACATTTCATGACATTCTAAACCTATTTCGGAAAAAAAAAATTGGAACATTTATTTACCATTTTGGAAAAAAAATTTACCACTAGAATAGATGGAAACAATTTTTTTTTGCTCAAATTTAAAACTTTCATTTTTCATAGCATTCTAAACCTATGTCAAAAAAAAATTTGTTTGATAGAATTTGTAATACTTTTTTACCACTACTATAAAATGAAAAAAAATGTTTGCTCAAATTTAAAATTTCCACGTTTCATGACATTCTAAACCTATTTTATATAAAAAAGTTTTGAAGATTTTTTTATCATTATGGAAAAAAAAATGTACCACTATAATAGATGGAAAAAGAATTTTTTGCCCAAATTTAAAATTTCCAAGTGTTTCATGACATTTTTTAAAAATTTCAAAAAAAAATGAAATTTTTTAACCACTACTATACTTCCACTCCACGACGTGAATGTGGAATTGAAAATGTGACAGATGACAAAAATATTTGACATATACTTTTATTGAAAAATGTACAGGGTGGTCATCGCAAGAAATAATTCAACCATGGTGGACATTTGTAAGGGTATTTACGCAAGCCTTCCATAATTGGCACCTGTGATTTAGTATTGAATTTTTGCTGTTGAATGAGCACTCTGTATATTTTTTTGACCAAAAGTTACCAGGTTTTCTTTGTAATAATAGTGTTAACTATATTCCGATTATTATTCTCAATGTCATTTCGTAATTAATAATTTTTTAGAGTGACCGCCATGCACAAATAAACAGGGAAGTTCTGTGTAAATATCTTTACCGACTTTTTTTCTAAGGCTATATTCATAAAATGCGAAAATATTCAGGGGTTACTTAAATATAGCAAGCGGGAAACTTTTTATTTTTCAAAATATAATAAAAACACATTTATTTAATCCGCTGTTTTGAAAAAGCTGTAATTTTTTGCCACTAAAAAATTCAAAACATTTCTGACATGGCTTGAATGCAATTTTTAACTTAGAGAAGCTAGATTATCGTATAAGTATCCCATTAATTAACTGTGTGCCCGACCCAACTCACCTTGCGCACCGCAATATTCTTCCACAATACCTGTAGCGCGCCATGATTTTTAAATTTTAGAGCATTATTATTTAACCAATACTCAATCTATATATCGTTGCATTCAGCATTAAATTCTACACATTTTTTGTTTAAACTGGTTTTCTATATAACTTATTGTTTTTCAAATAAAAAATCTTTAAAGAAGTTAGAAAACCAAAATTTTATTTTTTTACAAAATTTCAGTTAGATATTAAATATGCTTAGATCTTGTATTTTTTATAGTAAAACATATACTTTTTGAAGTATATTCTTTTTTAGAAATAAAAGATCGGACGGGCGATACGAATTTTTTTCAAATAGCCCTATCTGCCATTTTGCTTTATATATTACTGGAAAAATATCCATTTTCAGAAATGCCAACATTTTATTCGGTGATCCACTAGACCTAATTAATAAGAAAATAAAGAGTTTTCAAACATGGCAGGACATCGACGCGAGCGGACGCTATGATACTAGACTATATTGTGCTTACAAGAAACGTGCAATGCTAACCGTCTGATAACGGCAAGAAAAGCAGAGATCGCTCAAAAGACGCTTGTGTTTAACTCACTGTAACTTTTTTTACACTGAAGTTGGAGACACATTTTTTTCACTCGAAACCGAAATTTTATCACTGATTTCTTTTTAAATTTCAACAAATAACAATCATTTCTCGATAATTATAAATATTAAATATCAGTACACAAAAACGACAATGTCTTATAAACTTGTAATTTTCTTCAAGACGGAAAATAATTTAACACCATAGTATTATACTAACAATCATTTAGCAACAAAAATTAGTTCGATAACTTTTTTAATAACGAAGATATGACTTGAGAAGTATTAAATTTGTGTATTTTCGATTTTTCGATTTTGGGGTAAAATTGACTTTTAGGGGGTGTTCGCAATTCCAAATATTAACGTGACCTCAAATAGCAAATGCGGCAGGTGATTTTCTATGGGAAACCATTTTCAGTTTCTTTAGGTCCTCGAGTAGTACACACCTCTTTTTACAGGCGTTTTTCAGATGGCTCGATTCCCTACTAATAAATAGTTACTCGAATTCGTTCCTAAAGAGATTGTCGAATAATGGGTAAATATCCATGATATCAAGATTTTATTCTGGCAAATAATGCATCGTTTTCATTGGAGTATCTGATTCACGTGACAGGCAAGAGCGATTTTCAGTATTATTTCGAACAAATTTTCAGTTCTCTTCAGAAAAGAAACAAAATAACTCTTAAGCAAAAAAGCCCTTGTTAACATAATGTTGAAATATGAAGTTACTGCTTGATATTATTGTGCAACATAATATAATGCATTCATATTTGAGATGTAGTCTACATTTAGATATTATTCTATTAAATTTTACCAAGTTACTGTTACGGCTGCAGAGACAACTGAATAACAGAATTTAACTTTTGAGGAAGTTGCATGATATCATGTCCCCGCTTTATATCTTGACGCAAATCTTTTCGTAAAATAATATGATTTTTACGTCTAGTAACTGCGCTTAATGTTCCATTCATTTGAAAGATTTTAAAATGGTGAAAGTTTTTACAGTTTTTACATTTCGATTTCCAACTTTCCTTTTAGCAGAAAAATATTCAGGCATCTTCAAGCATAAATAAGTAAAAAGTAGACCCGAAATAGAGTAAATAAAACTTGAAGAATTTACTTTGTATTTTATCTCTCTCTGAAGGAGACGCAATTACTCAAGAACGCCGTTGTCTGCTGGTTCTTTGTAAGTTTGGGAACTTGCTGCATTATTATTTTCTTATAATTTTGCTACAACTCGTCAAAGCCTTGCCGCTATGTTTCATCATATTGACTTGCAGAATTTTACATCTTTGACCTCATATTACATTTGTAGTTGATGAGGCATAAATAGGAGAACTGTCTGCTATATAGGGTGGATAATTTTCTATGGAATTGTAGAGGCAGTGATGTGCTATTAAAGTTGAAATCTGCATTTTCTTTATTTGCTGTATTTTAAGATTAGGTCAATTGCTAAAACAAACCATTACCATCCAAGACCAATAACTATAATTATTTTATTTTTCGTCAATTGAAATTCTCTTGGGGAGAAATGTAGCAATAATTTTAATATTTTCTACCAAAGTCACCCTCAAAACCACGGTTGAGTGCCCTGAATCAGTACGTGCGTGAGATCGAATGACGTCACTTCTGCCGAGAGTTCAACAATGCCTGTTAGTATCTACATTGATTAATTGATTCTTTAATTTTCCATTTCTTCTCTGAAGTTTCTATTGATTGATTGATTTGCCAGCGTAAGTTGGGCATTGCTGCCGATTCCAGGCACCCATGGAGGTTCGTTCCAACACGCAGCTTGGTCGTCCGTCGAACACACCCAACGGACGGCCAAACGGCGTGCGTGTTTTATATGCCGCCGGACCGGCTGCATACGCCGGGTTGGACATTGGACATGCTTGTTGTCAGCGGCGAGAGTCGCATGACGCATGGGGTGGGAATATAGGATGGGAAGTGTAGGTGTTTGTGAGATGCTTCTTTTAAGTTTCGATGCTTCTATTAAGTTTCCATCTGTCATCATCGGTTGGAGTGTGCAGGTGTTTGTGAGATGCTTCTTTCCAGTTTCCATGCTTCTTTTAAGTTTCCATCTATCGCCATCTTCTTATTTTTCTTCTTCTAAGTTTTCTGTTTCTTCTGTTTCTGAATCTGGCAGCTTTCATTTTTGTTTTTTTTTGTTTAGTTTTTTATTAAATAACCGTTCCACAGGTAAATATCCATTTACAGTGGAGTTGCTGGGAAGGGCCCTAACTCGCAGTAACAATTTTTTTTGCGCGTTATGAGAAAAGAGGTTCAAAATGATAGTTTGCTCACCCTGTATGTCTTTCTTTGAGAAAATCGGTTTCAATTTCCGCCTTTCAAATTAATAATAAAATATTATGTTTTGAGTCAATAAATCGAGCTGATAAAAATTAAGATGGTAAAGATCAGATAGAAAGATAGAATAGAATAATATCAATTAAATCAGATCAAATAAAATAAATAAATTTATAGCTTATCTGTTGTTCTGCAGCGTCTTGTGATTGCTGTTTTATTTTTTGTTCCTTTCCTTTTCTTTCTCGGGTTGACTTGATTTTGTCCATTTAAAAACTTTCCACTTTATACAATTACTTTAGGTCACAACACAGCTATATTGCTTTGTAAACATATACGCCTCATTTTGACACTGACTGTGCTATTATTTATTGCCCATGAACCACTTAAATAGTATCTTGTTGGGTCGTCTTGGGTGTACGTAGGGACACTGCACTGAGCTTGTTTGCTTTATTTGATTTAATATCATTAGAAAATCTTGGAATTATTAATTCCGTATGAACTCTGTTTTTCTATTGAGGCGCTTCATTTCACGCAGAATTTCTTAATCTACCGGTGGCTGAAATTTTTTCGAGTTTAACTGGGTTTTTACCGCTTTTTTACAGCTTTTCATAAAAAACACGTCTATTCACGACGACACTTAACTCGCTATCCTCATTTCTTCTCAGAAGTTTCGAGTATATTTTTTAATTGTCTTCAGAATTGTTTTTAAGACGTAAAATATTTTGGATCATTTTTTAAAAGTGGGTTTTAAACTGTTTCCTATTTTTAGTTATAGTAAAAATATATTTTACAGGATTTTACAAACATCAGTAATCTATAAATAACACAACTACACAAAAAAAAAGTTCTGTAGCAGAGACATTTGTTCATAGATTTTGTGTATTATGTGATGCTGAATTCGAATTTCACACTGGTTTATTCAGATTGGCTCAAAGTTTTGTTCTAGAATTGAAAAAAAAACAATAATTGCAATTATTAGGAAGTTCTTTCAATTTTGAAACAAATTTTAAGTCAATCTGAGTAAACCTGTGTGAAATTCGGATTCAGCATAAAGAAATACACAAGATCTATGTACTCACGTCTCTGGTACAGAAATTTTTTCTTTTGTGTGACTGTGTAATTAAAACAGACGTCTATCTATGAAAATATTAATTTCTAATGTTTGCAATCTTTTGATAACCTACGTTCTGATTATGCTAGCAAATAAAAACTATAAAAATAATGTATTTACAAAACACTTATCTATGTAATCAACAATCAAAATTTAAAATCTAAATAAAATATCAATTTTCAATCTTTGTAATTCTCCGACAATCCATATGCTAGAAACCAAGAGCTTCAATTTTTTTTGTCATGAGTAAAATTTTACATAAGGGACTTTTAGGGAGTGGTAACATGTATATTGGAATTTTCAGAATAACTAAGATATTGCCGTATTTGATGAAAGATGAAAAGTGTGGCAAATCTGAAGTTGGAAAAAAATGTGTAAAATTATTGATTAACTTGTTTAGTCATTTCCATCGGAGAGAGGACAACATGGGTCAATTGATAGTTCAGGTAAAAGTAGATGACTAAATACGAAGAGAACGACTTCCAAAATGTTGTGACGAGGTCACCAAAAAGTTGATGGGAAAGAACTGAACTTTCCGCAGCGGAGGTCTTGATACCGTCAGGCGAGCCTTACAGCAATCATAGACCAATAGACCGAGCAGGCGAATAAGTCAAAAATCAGTTAAAATTTCCGGGTAATTTTAGAATGCATAGGATCTTCTCATTCCGGTAGGTAATAATACAAATATTATTAAGGTCAATTTGTGCACCTCTTTGCGGCGTTTTCAAATTATTGTCAAATAAAGTTCCAAAAGGTATGATTTCCGATCTTTAACTTAAAACAGCGCCCTACTGAAGCTAGATAGACAAAAATTGCTTAAGACTCTTCTGTAGAGCATTAAATTTCCTATAAAAACGTCTACGACTGCATACCTGTATAGTTCACTGTTCATATGTGATAAATAAATAATAACACAGGTCGACAAATAAAAAAAATGGTCTGTATGCGAGACCCGACATAGTAGTCCCTATGTATTTCGACGTGCTGATCACGAGTCTGATGTCCGTTTAGCTCCATCACCCACCTTTTTTTTGTAAATCGCGAAAATAGCCTAAAAAATTAGGTTTCCTAGGGATATTTTCGCGATTTACAAAAAATTGGTGGGTGATAAAGTTAAACAGACATCGGATTCGTGTTCAGCACATCGAAATACATAGGGATTATTAGTAAGTTTTGATGATATATTTGTTTTCTACTTGTCAAGCCCTTGCCTTTGATACCCATATCAAGGGGGTTGTAAAGGAAATGGTAATCCGCCATCTTGGGGCGGCGGCCATTTTGAACATATTGTAAAATTGAGCATACTGTATTGTATTGTCATCTGAGCTACACACAATTGCTAAGTTTCATGATGATACAACAAGTTGGTGAAAAATACCTTGAAAAATTCCGTTATATTGATATATTGATAGATACAGGTGAAGCTAATAACAGCGTGTTAAAAATCATAGTTTTTAATGACAGCATAAAAATATCCCACTTTTAACTCTATTTCGAACAATTTCATCCTACAAAGATTAGTAAAAAAACCAAATTGAGGTATTTGACTGAGCTATCAGTCATAAGAGAGTATGTATTTTTAAAATTAATATTTTTTTGAAGACACATTTTTCACCTTTTCACTCATAGAACACACTATTATGCACCCTTCGGAGATAGGGACTCCTTGGTTTCTTAATGGTACAAGTGATATCTACAAAACCCTAGATTTTCAATTACTTAGGGAGTTTTTTTCTTCATAAAATTTATTTTACTAATTACCAAAGATGATTGTAGGTGCTGGTATGAAGTTACAGTAATCTTGATAGGCCAACTGGTTCTTCTGTTATCTTTTTGTACTCTGGTGCTAAATGAATAGTAATAATACTAAAAATAATTCATTAATCCTGTCGATCACAAATACATGAGATAGGATAAGTCAATATTACATAATAGTATACCTGTAAACAGAATATAAAAAAATTATACACTATTAAAGTATGTCGTTTAGAGTTCTAACTTAAAATATTTAACTTGCATGTTTTTTTACTTAGTAGGTAAATAATTGTAAGCTTTTATAGCTAGATATTTAGGACTTTGTTCATATCCTGTCAGTCTATGTAATAGTATTTCCAGTGTTGTGTTACTTCTTCTCTTACGGGAATGATACAACTTATTAAGAGTGTTCATACTTAGTTCCGTTTTACCATATATTAATAAATTTACTAACAAAGTGCAGTATAATTTCCAACTGATTGAACAAGGTTGCAGCTATCTCGCTTATTTAATTCGATAGTAAATCTTACGGCTCTTTTTTGCAATTTAAAAACTCTAATACTGTCACTTGCCTCTTCCCAGGCAATTTGTGTATAAGATATTAAAGAATGAAATGTGCGTCGTAGTACATAATTAAAACTGACATGCCAACAACATCACGTAACTGATTAGTGCAATAACAAACTGGAGCAATACATTTGCAAATACTGTCAATATGTATAGACCATGAACAGCTGTCTGATATATTGTCTAGAAATTTTACAGTTTGTTCTTGCCTAATAGTACCAGTACTTGTTTTTATCAAAAACTTTCCTCATAATTTTTCTTTAGGGACTAAATCTTAAAAATATAGATTTCTCATTATTTAGAACAATCTTATTTTCGGTAAACCATTCGTTAGCTTGTGAGAGCTTTTGTTAGCTTTGTTTACCTTATGTCGTATATTCGAATCTGATATTGAGAGAGATGAGTCATCAGCAAATTGAATTGAGTCATCCACGATCAAATCGTTTACATAAATAATATCTAGTAAGGGACCTAAAAGTGACCCTTGTGGTATCCCTGTTGAAGTTTCGAGAACATCAGACTTGAAGTCATTAATTTCAACAAAGTGTGCTCTACCGTGTAGATAGCTCATAAACCAATTTAGTAGTTCACGCCTTATACCATAGCTCTCAAGTTTCCTTATAAGGCTAGTATAGCATACAAGATCGAAGGCCTTACTCAGATCAAGAAAATACCTACACTTTTTTTGTCTTTATCTAGGTTCTCGTACAAATTATTTAAGAAGTGTACAATAGCAGTTGTCGTAGAGAGACCAGCCCGAAAGCCGAATAGCTTATGTTTATTAAAGAATTTCGTAATTTTTTTGTGTACTGAAGAAGGTAAGGATTTCGCAATTAAAACCAAAGGTTGTGGTGTAGAATTCACAGACGCCTATCT
This sequence comes from Stenurella melanura, assembly GCA_963583905.1. NCBI lineage: Eukaryota > Metazoa > Arthropoda > Insecta > Coleoptera > Cerambycidae > Stenurella > Stenurella melanura. The sequence goes on from OY757309.1 coordinate 59,485,070, forward strand.
TGTCTAGATGATCTTTTGAATATATTATGAGAATCTAAAACTTTTGAGGCGGTATAATTTCTTACCAAAATGATAACTATTGGAACTAGTGTAAAATTACCTCGTAAAAAGTCATAACTGGTTGAAATATGACGATTACAAAATGGCATTGTTCAGTATTCAACATTAACAAGTCAGGGAATACGCCACTGAATGAAGTTATTTGAAAGTTTTATCTAGCGGCACACCGAGTAAGACGATTTGGTTTTCTTTTGACTTTTAACTGTTTTAGTTTTATTAGGAGATAATAAAAAAGAAACTAATTTATTTTTTATGCGAAGAGACGTAAGAATGTCTAGTTCCATCTGACATTCATTAAAATAATGAACTTTTGTGCAATTGTTTCTTATTCTTATAATAAATAAACTCAACATCAAAATTCGAATCAGTGATGTTGAGGTAAGAACAGATTATTTAATGCAATATGCAGAACTTTGACCTATATACCAAGCTAAATGTGTATGCAATATACGTTTATTAATTTAACTAATTCCTACTAAAATGTAAAGCGTAATAATATTGTAGTTGTAATACAAATAACACTTTTCTAAACCTAAACCGAGAAGCAAAAAAAATGTATGAACAAATTACATTAGAGATATATTTTATTTTAAATTAATAATAATTCGGAAACCAACATATACCGCTATTCTTGTTTGTTGACATGCATTGTGCAAATATTTAAAGACAATGTTGCACACCAATTTCCACAATTTGTCTAGTATGGAACACATTCCACCGAGTGTGCTACTATCATTTACAGTAACGCATTATTTGTAAAATAACAAATAAAAAGCGCATAAACAAAAAGAAACTAAAGATGCAAACAAGTTTTTTTAAACGTATTTTAGATTCTGTTTTTCCTTTTTGCTTTTGAAAATGCAACTATTTTTCCACAATTTTAAAGTTTATAACCAACAAAAAGTACACATTTACCAATATCTCATGAAAAACCTACCTGTGAAAAGTCCAAAGATCCAAAACAACACTAACATGGTTAAGTTCAAACTTTCAACAATCTAGTCAATTCACAACCAAATTCCAGAACACAGCAATCAACGCGCGACCAACTGATTACCCGTTGGTGGGCAGAGAGGGCTATTATATTCAAACCCGGATTTGTTTATACTCGCTAAGGGTTATGTGGAGCATGCTGACATCTTCAGCGCGATGGTGGTCTCGCTTCCGTCGTGTGCGACCTATCTTGGTGCCTGCCACCACCACACTGAGCGTCGGGATGCTGGGCGTGCGCGTCTCGATGCCTCTCGGGGGCGGCGTCCCTTTTTACAGATGGACTGTGTGCCTACTCCAACTACTTTTTGATTATGCGAATACAGAAGAGGAAGTTGGTTTTTATTCAGCGCTACTCTTTTCCTAATACTACTGAACCAGAAACAAGGAACTATGGGAAGAGCACGGACTTATTTGAAAATTTACATTATGCTGAAATGGATAGTTAAAATAAGAATGGTTATGGAAAAACAGAATATTAGATCATATCCTTTACATATAATATTGTTTTATTATATTTCAATATAATCAGTCTTAAATATCTTTGAGCTTACGTTGTCATAATCGTACGGGTCAAGTGGTGTACCGACACAACAGTTCTTAATAACTAGGTCATATCATGTTGATAGTCCACGTATCTGAATAATAATAGATTTTCTGTCTCTGATGATGCATTTATTTACTAATAGTTCTTAAGTAAAATTTTAAACATGTATTTAAGAAAGGAACGGTTCGTTATAAAAATCTTCAAAGTCATCATAATGATTATTAAGTTTTAAAAATTCATCATCTTCAGCATCAGAGCTCCCTCTGAAATTAACCATTAATGATGCAATCCGATCATAATTCAGTTGATGCTGCTAATATTTTTTAACAGTATCTTACGAATGTCTCAAACATTTGTTCCAAATATCAGCAGTAATTTTATCCAAGGATTCGAAATGACAACTGTATTGAGTTAATGTAGCAGGTGGTAAAGCCAATCAGCCATCTCCTCCTTCCTAATTTAATCTAATCTAAGGTGGCAGGTGGCAATCCCTGTAATTGATGTTTATGTTCTTGAATCAACTCGACTATGGCTTACCTAGGCTCTTGCTTATTCTGATTGCGTAACTTCAGAAGTCAGGGAAAATTTTCATGGTAGGTAGTTTATAAAAGTAATACACCTTGACCAACGAACCATTGTTCCATTTATTCCTTTTTTCTATTCCAGGAATCATGAGGAACTGGCTCTACGCAGGAACTGTGAAACATTATCCAATACCATTATCGATGTTTTATCAAGATCTGGTATTGTGTTGTCTAAGATCCATTTTTTTTAAGAAAACTTTGGTCCTTAGGGAAGAGCAATGGAATATTTTACAAAAATTCGTGGCTTGTTTCAGCATGCAACGCAACAAAAGACTTCCTACTTGCTATTTGGCTTTTTTACAATTTTTCATGTTTTTTTATTTTACCACATCTGAATTTGTTTGAACCTCCCAATGGCAACGCTTCATCAAGGTACATATGACAATGTAATGTGAATTCTACATCAGCATCTTTTCAGTTTACATTTATAATATGTTTCATCCAAAATAATAAGCGGCTCGTCAGATTTGCACTGTTTTGATATGGTTTATGTTTTCTTAAAGTACTTAAAAAAGTTCTTTATAAATTGCTGGTCCTGTTTCTGAATAGTACACTTTGGAATGTCTATGATAGACAGAATATATTTCCGATACGGGAACTGCTAATATCAATTTAAATTACACATGGGAAACAATAAATTGGATGGAAACATTTTTACTTTAACTATTTCGCCACATTTTAATCTCACGCATAATCATATATGTCGTCTAGATCTAAAACACTAGCCTAGTGCGATAAAACGAAAATCGCAATTTTCGAGAAATGATAGTAGGCTTAGAGATAGACGATAATTTTGTTAATAAAAGTTGTTCATGATAGATATAGATATATCCTTATAAAATTTGGTGAACATCGGGACACTTTATAATTGTAAATCAGTCATTTTTGATTCACTGCTTGACATTGGCTTTGTAAGTCGAAACTGCAGTCGCAATTTTTATAAATACGTAGTGGTAGAAAACATTGTAGTGTCTTTTATTTAGTTATTTGTGCAAAATGATTAACTACCACAGAGTAACGGCTCCTTCAATCAATTTTTTTAAAGTTCTGTTTCATTTCTCGCCAAGACAGCCTTGTATCTTCTTTATTTATGACCGAGTTTCAAGACTAATTTATTTAAATATTTTTATCTGTTATTACAGCTCCATAAAGCGACTTTGTCGAACACATATAGAGAACTTTTTCGAACAAATGAAAGTTAACGTTCTTGAGGACTGACTCTCCATCATATCCTTCCTCCTTATCAGCTCAGAAATTTAGGAACATTAGCGGTTCTTTTGTTTTAAAAGTACCAGGAAATTAACTGTCAATAATTTATTTCTCCATTCTTACTTTGGGGAAGTGATTGTTGTGAAGTGATTGTTGTTATTTATTGTTAAGTTTGTTACATTCCTTATTTGATTTCTTTGCTCATAATGGTTAATAGTATATTATTCAACAAGCATATAATGAGGGCTATTATTCAAGAGGGTGAAGTTTAAGTAAATCACCAGAGTGAATAATAGCCATTATATGCGAGTAAAATGCTATACTTTGTCCACGATTATTAAATATTTAATATATATTTAATTCATCTTCGTTATATTTCTCCTATTTAAGAAATATTAATGTCATCAGATATAATTTTTTCGATTTTTCGGTCAACATGTTTAATGAGACGATTTCTGCAGCTTCCGTTATCTCTGGCGGTGTCGAAAAAATCTCGTCTTCACTGTCAGTATCCATTTATTCAATTATATTACTCTTTTTGAGTACCTAAATTATTGTAAATAACGTTGGCGTTGAAATCGTACAATTTTTGATGTTTTAAATCAATTACAAAATTACTCTTTGACACATTGTCATGGCTTACTAATAAAATAATACAGTTTGCAGGCACGTAGGCAAATGGGATTGCCGCGTGTTGCTAATAGGTGATGCCTTGAAAAAAACTTACCAATGTAGTTTTTGAGTGTTCATTAAAATACCTCTTCGGCAGATATCATTTGAGTGCATTCACTCCAATCAGTGAATAATGAAAGCATTATTCACTGCAGGGAATAATGGTTAGCATTATCCTTGAGGAAGCATATACATAATGAGTACATTATTTAATAGTCGTGTACAAAATATTTTTAATTAGTGATGAAGAAGTAGAAATAATAAAGGTAGTCGGTGAAAATATGCTGTCTCCAAGAGAAGCAGCAGAAGAATTGAATTTAAGACATCCTCTAAGACAACCAATACACCATAGTAATGTAACAAGAATATGTCACTTGTTCAATACAACTGGTAATGTGTTTAAACCGTAAGAGTACATCTTAATCGAAGGTGTGGAGACCATAATGATATATTGACTGCGTTTAACGCCAATCCCACTGCCAGCCTTAAAAATATGGCTCGTGACCTCAATTTGTAGGTGTCAAAAATGCGGAGATGTTCAAAACGCCATAAGCTACAACCGTTGAATCCAAAATTTGTACATATCTTAGAGGAATGTGATGAAGAGGGAATACTAGAATATTGTTTAAGGATCCAAGGTAATTATTTAAACAATCGAGACTTCTTGAAGAAAGTAATTTTCACGGAGGAAGCAACTTTCCCCACCAACGGGGTGGTATCATCACAAAACCTTAGATACTGGGCAGTAGAAAATCCTGGTTGAATAATAAATTGTAAAAGGCAATATTCCCAGAGGGTAAATGTGTGGTGCGGAATTTTTAACGAAACAATAATAGGACCGTTCTACTTTTCTCAGAGTATAAATGCGTCACATTTGCTATAATTTTTAAATAATGATCTGTGAAATGCAATATTCGGTTTACCATAGGAACAGTTATATTTCCAAATCGACGGAGCACCTATCCATAATTCCGTAGTACTAAGAGAATGGTTGAATGAACATTTTCCCCATAGATGAATAGAACGAAATAACCCTGTAATACATTGGCCACCCAAGTCTCCTGATCTCACTCTCATGGATTTTTATTTTCGGGGCCATAATATGAAACAGAAACGGATTGAGAAGTGTATTACACTTGAGGGTGGGTCAGTAGAAAGAAGCCGAATATAACAATAAATAAGTGGTAATTTAATCATTCATTGTAAAGACTGTTTCTTCATCTTTTACTTAATACATAATTTTAATAATTATTATGCACGACTTTCATTTCTTGAAAAAAGTTCTCTCTATGTGATCGACAAAGTCGCTTTATGGAGCTGTAATAACTGATAAACTTGAAATAAATTTGTCTTGAAATTCGGTCACAAATAGAGATGATACAGGGCTGTCTTCGCGGGAAGTGAAACAAAACTTTTTTAAAGTATCCCGATTTTCAACAAATTTTATAAGGAGGTATATCCCGGATTCTGAACAACTTTCATTAACAAAATATTCGTATGAATTGTCGTCTAAAATTGCGATTTTCTTTTTATCGCAGTAGGCTGGCGTTTTAGATCTAGACGACATTTATATTGTATGTTTGATAAATATTTGAAATTAATTCGGCCACAAATAAAAAAGATACAGGGGAGTCTTCACGAAAAGGGTAAGGCACTGTAGATACATTTTTTTTACTTTCCTTTGATTTTGATTGCTGTGTGACAAATATTGACCGACATGCAGCTAAATTATGCTCATTATGGACGGAAATGTGGTTTATGACATTTCACTTGGTGTCAAATACATATACGGAATATTTAAGAAACATGGATTATTATTTTTTTGCTTATAATTGTATTGAAACATATTCTTTATAGGATTTTGCAAACAGCAGAAAAATAACTATCTGTAACTAAAAGAAGAACTCTGTGTGTAAAAATATTAATGAAACAGAATGATAGATTTCATGAAAATGCAATCCATTAGAATGAAACAATTTTTAAGACAAGGTAGATAAATAAATTCAATTTAGGCCTCTATTCTCATTTTTAACTGAATCTTCATGATCGTAGGGGGTTATGTAGATACTAGTTTAATCTGCATGGCAGTAGGGGACTGTGTGGATGCTAGTGCTAGAATGAGAATTGTCAAATAAGAAATTAGACAAATTCATTTTACGATTTTAATTTGCTAGCATAACCAGAATTCAGGTTATCGAAACAATGCAAATATTTCATTAATATTTTTACACACAGAGTTCTTCTTTTAGTTATAGATAGTTATTTTTCTGCTGTTTGCAAAATCCTATAAAGAATATGTTTCAATACATATACGGAATGTTCATATCCAGCCATTCTATATCTTTCTCTCTGTAGCCAAAAAATAATACGACTCCTCTGGAAAATACGATGCACTGGACGATATTTTTCTGGATGAACTAAGCTGTTGGTCTGATGTATTGTCCAAGAAATTATATTGTGTGATGTATTCTCCATTTCCAGATCAACAAGCGTTAATTATGATTGTGAATAGTTCTCAATTGCTCGGCGATTGAAAACTATTCAAGCAGGTTAAGGGCAATATGAGTGTAATCTACTATATAAGATGGTATAACTTGGAGTTCTTGTTGACAATATCGACAACTAAGAATAAGATTTGATGGAGAATGCTGATAGTACGATCGAACTTAATAATTTAGTAAAAATTAGGATGCTCGAAAAATGCACAAAGATCCAACTTCCTAGTGCCTTTCTAATTTTCTTCATCTTTCCTGGGCCTCTGAATATCGACCGACAGAGAGGCAGACAGGTGATATATTGATAGTTCCTAGACATTAACCTGGAAACATTTCTTATGAGTTCTATCGCACCAACAGCGCAACTCTCTATTAAATATTTTTCCCAAAGTGACCCTTCAGCGCGATGTCCCACCATTCCTAGTTACATGGGCTAAAAAGGAAAAGAACACTAACGATTCAGAGAAAACCTGGCGGTAAGCGCCGCGCCGGTGAGAATACCTAAATTGAGAACTGCTTTCGACCCAAGGAGCTTATGGGAAAGGGCTTTGGTAATGCTGTATTTTTAACAGGCAATCTCTGGAAATGGTATGCTGCTGTTAGACGTACCATACAGCAAAGTGAGGTCAACTAGAATCATACATGTGCCACAAAGCGTCTGCCAAGACGTTGTGACGTTGTGAATAACAGGGAGAAGCCATGTGTCTAACAAAATTTTAAAATAACTTATTCTAAGTGACTCATTCGGTTCCTCATATTTTAGAACTGAAACTTTTTGTTTTAGTACATGAGTACAGTAAGAGAGAAATGAAACCAAACATACCAGGGACTCACTTGTTTAAAAATATTAGTTTTACTAATTATGATGAATTTATTGAATATTCACACTGCATTTATTCGGTTCTTTCCGCTATAAATAAACAAATTTCAATAAGTAATGGTGTCGCTGAAAGTTTAAGACTACTACAATAAGTAATATTAAGTGAAGTTTTCGGAGTGCAATCCAAAACATTCAGCAGTTTGGAATAAGTTTACCAAACTTATGACTATTATGAGAAGCCTCCGGAAAACAATAGCGCATAATTTAAATCTGGAAATAATGAACCAGGCCATAAATAAAAGACCTATAAAAATCAAACTTTCCTTACCAGAACTGGAACTCATTATAAAAATATTTGCGGAATAATTTTAATGGAGTTTCTCTGAAATGAAATGACTAAACTGAAAATTCCATCTAAATTTCTATTTATTTTACTTTCAACATCTTGACACATTACACCATGAATGCGGGGAATGTATTGCCAGTTATATTTAAACTATATGATATAGACATCATTAGAAATTAAGAAATAGGACCAAAAAAATTGCTAGTTTCTATTTATTGTACGATTTTATTTAACTTCATCTATTGTAGTTACTAGCAGCACCAAGTCTTGCGATTGATTTTTCAAGTATTTTTCGTCGCATTTGAAAGTTATAAAAACTCCAAGGCAAACTCGTATGGGCGGATTTCAACATCGTGTCGCACGTCGTTTAAATGAGCCCTCCACTGGATTTGTAAATATAAATTGAACCATTATCTTTTGTCTTGTTCCTTAATTGAAGCAATGTACATCACTGACATTAGCAATGCACTTTTTAAATCATAATTTATTATACCATTTGATCGGTATATTTCTAAAATTGTAAGGGTCGCCAACAGAGAAGAAAAGGTTGACATCATTGTGTTAGTGAACGAATTCTGAACAGCAAAATATTCGTTTGTCCGTCAGTCCTTTGGTCTAACACATTTCTATATGCATGACAATTTATAGCCCAGTTCCCAGAGACAAAATAAATGCAAAAGTTAGGAAAAAACAAGCTAACCAATATACTCTGCCGATTTACTGCACTTTTTACATAATTCTTGCACATTCTATAGGATACTCTTCGCAGTTTGTTTTGTAAATAATATTAGTTTTAGACATTTTTAATTCAATTATAAAACATTTAAAAAAAAATATTTAAAAAAATTTATAACTTTTTTATTTATTGCTAGATTTTGTTCAAATAGGGCTCTTCCTCTAGCTAACACTAACTTACTGTCCAAATTTCAATACAATCGGACTTTTCATTCTTAAGTTATCGTGCTTGCAAGAAACGTGATGGACGGACAGACATACAGACGGACAGGACGGACATCTTGAAAAATGTTCAGAATTCGATCACCAACACAGTTGCTCTACGAGCAATATTACCAGTTTTAGAAATGTGCTGATCGAATCCAGTATACTCTTCGTTTTGTATTTGTGAAGAGTATAATAATCCTTATGATAGCTTTCCATTCTTAACAGTAGAAAAGTATTTTAGAAAGTTATAAAGGCCTCTGTTGACGGAACATAAAACGAAATAATATCAAACTTTGAAAAAGCAATCGGATCGTAATAAAGAAAAAATATTTTAATGATCAAAGACTATTATTACTATTAGTACAGGCAATGAAGGCAAAATGTTGTAAATACCTCGCAGAAATTAATAGAAGGATCATCTCTAGGATTTAAGTAGTTAATAGCCTGTAGAATGGAATGATGCATTCTTTGCACTTCCAAGTTCCGGGAAAATTCAAAAAAATTTGGAAAAATTTTAGATTTTCGGTTTTTTTGCTCTAACGGCTAAAATAATGAAAATACAGAAAAAAGTTTTCAACAAAATGTAGCTTCTCTCTTTCTCTACAAAATAGGTCTTTACCAATTTTTGTCTTACTTAAGCCGTTTAGAAGATAAATTTTCCACTTATAGTTTTGAGCCGTTCCGAAATGCGCGGAAAATGAGAATTCTCTGGGAGTTTCGCACGACCGGACATATCGATCGATAATTATTACTATTCAGAGCCGCTAAAAAAATGAAAGCAACGTAAAATGTAGAGAAAAGTCTCAGCTTTAATGTGGAACTAACCACAAAATTTATACAAATTTTTATCACAGAGAGAAAAGTGTTAGAAAATGGCTTAGTAAACTTTATACAGTTGATTTATGCACATCTTTGAGTTTTATGCATCCTGCCTATTTCTCCCGTAACAATGGGTGCTTTTTCACTGCATGGATTTGATTCCACGCACTTTAATCTATATTTCGTGAAAATTTCATTGAAGAATGTTAAGAAACAAATAAGTTGTATATGTTTTACTGTATAATTGTGCATTTTCTGAACGTGTATGAATAATGTAGACAAATTCAAAAAGTACTGCGCGCATTTAAAAAACTCTAAAGTCATTCGAAAGAATATGTTTTATTGTACTTATAATCCAAAAATTAAAACTGTGCTATTATTATTATTTAAGATATAGCGAATTGAACTCCAAAATTTGGAGGTGGTTGATCGATGAGAAATATACCCTCTACTTTGATCGCAAGGCATATTTTTCCAACAAAAGTAATTGTATTGAAATGTTAATTCGATTAATATATCATTGTATAAGAATGTAGAGGCAAAATGGATTATCATTCTAACGATTCCCGGCAAAGATATGAATAAATCTGTGGCTCAACTGTACAAAATTCACTAAGCGATCCTCTGACACTTTCTCTCATTGATAAAATTTTTTATGAATTTTGTGATTAGTTCCATATTAAAGCTAAGACTTTTCTCTACTTTTTCTGTTATTTTCATTTGTTTCTAGCGGCTCTGAATAGTAATAATTATCGATCGATATGTCCAGTCGTAAGAAACTCCCAGATAATTCTCATTTTTCGCGCATTTCGAAGCGGCTTAAAAACTGTAAGTGGAAAACTCGATTTATCTTCTAAACGGCTTAAGCAAGACAACTTTTGTTGGAAAGTTATTTCTCTATTTTCATTATTTTGGCCGCTAGAGCAAAAAAAAACGAAAATCAAAAAGTTTTTCCAATTTTTTTTTAATTTTCCCGGAACTTGGAAGTGCAAAGAATGCATCATCTCATTCTCCAGGTTATTACCTACTTAAATCGCTGAGATTATCCTTTTATTAATGTTTGTTACCCTAAATTGTTAATTTGCCTGTACTATATATCATTATACATATTTTAATCGTAACATTTGTTCTTATATTGAAAAACAAATGGAACTTTTTTTTCTCTATTTTAGAATCTACTCCAAAAAATCATCTATATCTTGAAACATACTCGTTTATGTAACAAATTTCGCTGATTTTAGAAACTTCATATGTCACATTTCGATATCACGGTAATTAAAAATGTTCAAATGGACCGAAAATGGACAGAAATTTTTTTCTAATTTTCATATACGGGGTTGTTCCTTAATGACCCTAATATTTTAGGGTGTGATTTCTTAGGTCATTTTATGAAGGAAAGTTCATATGAACATATGTCCGCAACGGCTTAAATTTTTTGCTACATTGTGTTGAATTTTTCTTCTCCTAATCGTTATTTTTTAATATCTCAGAAAGTGTTTTAGATATTATTTTCAATTTTGGTATGTGTTAATAGAATACTGAACCACATATTTTAATTAGAAAAATTACTTTATCGCTCCACCAATGGTGTCCCTGTGATCATGTTCTCTAATATTTTTTACCAAAAAAGTGGTACGCTACTGACATTTTTCCCTGTTGATATTTTCCCTGATTAGCCTAATCAATTCTACATGAAAACGGTCTCTTGCGTTTTTCTCGTCAGACGTACAGTTCTTAATTAATACAATTAAATTCATATTGAAACTAATTACACAGGCACATGCACAAAAAAAGAATCGTCGATTACACGGACCAAACCAATCATCTCCAGTGTATTTTGCGTTGCTGAATCCGAATCCGGTGTCATTTTTGCCCCTCCACGTCACAATTTTTTCTATACTCAAGGAACAGTTAGAAAAACACAAATAGGGAAAATTGAATTTTTCTAACGATTTTCTGAGGATAGAGAAAAATTGTGACGTAGTGGGGTAAAACTGACACCGGATTCGGATTTAGCAAGCCAAAATACAATGGAGATGATTGGTCTGGTCCGTGTAATCGACAATTTTTTTGTGTGTGTTTGTCTGTGTAATTGATTTCAAATTGCTCGCATGTGACGAGAAATAAACTTGAGACATGAAATAAAAATCAAATTAAAGATAAGGGCAACTAATTTTACAAAGCTGCATCCATTTTTTCACTATAATTTAAATTCAATAGGTATGTGTGATATAGTGCATATACACCCTAAAATCGGTAATTTTTATAAATATGTTTTTAGTACTGAATTTTTCCAATTGCGCTCTATGGTGAACGAAAGATAAACCTCAGTTTTTTCAATTGTATATTAGTTACCGATTCCTTTTCGAAAATGAATGTGCGTTCTTCATATAAAATTGTTCAAAATAAGCCTTTCTTGTCCAGCTACACCCCCTTAAGGGGGCGTGTAAGAAACCGGTTTTTATTTTCTGCCCAAAAATGACGTAATCCGAACAGAACGAAATTTGCATATCTCGGTTAATGTAATTCATCTAGAGTGTATACAGAGGGGTGTTATTAGCTACCCTTCTTATAATTTTGTAAATATCTTCCTGTCTGCTATATTTTTCTTTCAATTAAAAAAAAACTAAACATTATGATTCATTTAGATACTTTTTTACCTCTTGAAAAATTTCGTAAAATGGACAGTTTTTGAGAAAAAAGAACTACATTTCCTGCCTAAGTGATAAATCAAAAGCGATGAGCGCTATTATGTTAGTCGAAACTTGACAGTATTATGTACCGATATGATCATTTGGTGCTTATAAATTATTTTCAGATAAAAATTAACAAACGTATTTTGCACACCCATTTAAGGGAGAGTAGCTGGACAGGAAAGGCTTATTTTGAAAAATTTTATATGAAGAACCCACCATCGTTTTCGATAAAGAATTGGTAGTTACATTTTTTGCACGTTATTACGGGACACCTTGTAGTCAAATTCTTTATAGTAGTCGAGACATACAACAAGCAGGTCCAAACTTCCGACGAATATTATAGAATTGAAATTTGGACGAGCTTCTAAGAGCTACCCAAAGCGGCACTCCCAGCGTATGTACTTTTGTTGGTCTTTGTACAATATATATTTAAATTATTTTATAATTGGATCAATTTTCTAAAGGTTGTTTAAATTTCTGTTCCGATATGCATTAGAAACGTTAATTTTGGCGTTTGCGCGTTAGTCGGCAACCCCATAACTTTGTGTAACATCTTTGTAGAATTTCCTGCGCTTAATTTTCATCCCTATGATAGCTTTTGTATTTTTCGTATTTTAAAAGTTACTTCCAAAAGAAAATTGTCTATAAGTTTAACGCCATTTTGTTTTATCTTCCCCCCGCGGTGACATTAGGTGTCTTTTTTTGAGTCACGACCGGTGGCAGTAGAGTTACAAGAATGACATTCATCAGTATAACGACAACACTCAAATTTTTTATAGGTGACAATTTTTTTTCGAGAATCTTATTTTAAATAATGAATGATGGTATATACATTCAGATAATAGTGGAGTTAATAGAGGCTGAAAATATGCATTATTTCGGAATAATTACGAGAAGCTTATAAACATATGATTGTGAGGAAATTGTTAATTAATTATTTTAACTTTCTGATGAAAATTTCATTAAAAATGACGTAACTCGATAAATTTGAAATTTCACTCGGATTAACATATTCAAAATGGTATTGGTGAGGTCTCAAAAAAATAGCACGCAAGACAAAAGATTTTTATTAAAAATTATACTGAATGATATAAATTCATTTTTAAATATCGATTTCTTCATTTAATGGAAGTTCGATCTTCTTGTTTCTGCTCTTGTTCCAAAAATACTTAGCGGTTTGTGCAGTCAGGTCCGGCACAAATAGAGCAGGCTACGGTGCAATGTAAGCCGGCTTTCCTGCAACCACAGTGATTGCTACAACCAGTTTTACATCCGCAAAAAATCATCTGTAACAGCTCACTTGGAGTTGGATCTTGAGTCATTGCAATTGGAGTTATACTCGAATTCTCTAGTTTCCAGCCCCAGTTTTATGCTTATAAATTATTGGACAGCCACGTCCGTACTTGAAAATAAACTCTTTGAAAGTGAAGGTTAGCTGCGTCTTCTGATGGTGGTAGTGTAGCTAAATTCATTTTGTTTTGCTTCGCTGTTCTTATATTCAGGCATTATAATTTGACTCATGGCCCTGTACCATGTGAATATTTTGAATATATTTTCGATATGTTAAACAGGATAATAATTTTAAAAACACCAACATCGAGTCGATTACCGAAAAAACTTCATTTTTTCAATGTTTCGTTAGAAGTATAGGCTTATATATATTCCAAAATATTTGTTTACATCAAATTTACTTATTTTGAGGTCCTACTATAAATATATGCTGGATAGGGATGCTAAATATTTTTTTTCAAAAGTTATTATCCTTCATTTTACCCCTAATTTCATGAATCTTGGCGCAAAAGTAATTTTTTTTTTCACTTTGGTAAAATAAAGAGGGTTAATTTAATTTTTATGGTAAATCCCTTGAAGCACCTTAAAGTACCTACACATTTCAAGCTTTAGAAATCGCACCCACAGAAATCGAATAACGCGATTTAAACCAAAATAGTAAGTAGGTGGTTAGAGATAGTTACACATCAAATTTCATCACTTTCTTAAAATATTGATATTTCGCGAGTGTACATCTTCAACAATAAATTTTTGAGATTTTTTTCACTTATCGGAACTTTTACACATTACTTTAAGAGCAATATGTGAAAGTTGCAGGCTTTTGTCTTAAAAATTGTAGAAATGGTAGAGCTTTTACCGACTTCATCGGAAATCTCTTTATGTTCCGAATTCATATATTTACTATTCCTACATACATTCATTTTTATACTTGAAAATATAATATTCCAATAGCCACATGTTCTTCTTTCATTTAAGCTTTGTTGAGCTAAATTTTATTAATTAGTTCAAAAGTTACAAGAAATTTAGTATAACGCGCCCGAAGCCGCGCGCGCTTCGCGCGCCCTACTTACGGGGAACACGTAAGTAGAGAGTTACATGTTCGCGCGTTAAACAAAAAATCTGGAACCTACACTTTTGATCGGGCGGAAAAAAATTCATGTGCATTTTTTGTGTAAAATTTCTCGTACTTTCGAGTGGCGCTATTAGTTTTTAAGGAAAAAATTATTTTAAGAGACATTTGACAGAAATTGGTATTTTACAACTAATTTGTTTAATAGCAAATGACGCTCAAGTACTTTTGTTGGTAACTTTTGATATGTTGTTCCTGGCATACTCAAAGGTACATTCTCAAAAGTTGCCGCTTCCCGGAATTTTTCCGAAGTGAAAATCTCTATTGACTCCACTATAAGTAAATAAATCTTTCTGATATCAGCAAAAATGAAAAAGTATATATCTAGAATATCGACTTACTATCCGCTACATATTAAGTTCTATTCTATTACAAACGCATCAATCTCTTGTGCGACAGAACGAAAAGTAGCAAAATGGAATCAGAATGGTGAGCAAAAAAACGACAAAGTTTAATATTCCGGTGGTGGAATTGGAGCAAAAAAAACGCAGTTATTGATGACTTTTTATAATACTTTGCAACTTCTAAAAACCTACCAAAAAAATTCAAAAGTTCATATAAGTATTGTTACGCATTACACCCCCTTGAGGCCTGGCAACTGATACGCCCATGATACTAATAGCAGAAATTAAGTACCTATGGTTAGGCAATCAGTAATACACGCCATCTCTTCTGGAAGCCTGTAGATGGCTCTAGAGTTATATTGTTCTGGAATTGGAAATCTCTAGATGGATCTAGAGGCAATGTTAGAATACATAAAAGGCGAAATCGACGGCGGAGAAAGAAGTTTTTTAAAGTGAAGTTTGGTAGCGAAAAGTGAGGTTATAAATCAGAAGTGTTAATATAAACATTGTAAAAGTTAATTTAGAAGTATGGTGTAATCAGTACATTATTAAATAAAGTGTTAGTGGTTACCCCTTGTTAAAATTATTTGAAACCCACGGATTCATACAGGGTGTTTCCTAAGGGCGCAAACACGTAACAGTATTATTTAATCTCAAATCCCATGAGGGCTGTACTATAACTATTTATTATCACACCCAACATATGCTTCAGAGAAAATTCTTAATATATCCTTTATTAATACAAATACAAGGATATATTATACATTTTTGGATCCTTTTTTAGTGCCAAATTATATCTTTACTCCATGTTCTATTGAAAACTAACAAAACATTCTCTGTAATTACATCTGCCGTTGATTTACGCTGTATCCACTCTTAAATTAATGTCAAGACGTTTACAGTAAAACAAATAATTTAGTAAAAGTTTCCAATTTAGTCATTTCATTTCAGATAAATTCCTTTCAAAACCACCCAAGAAAGATTTTAATAATGAGTTCTAGGTCTAGCAAAGAACGTTTTTATAGGTTCTTTAATGCCTCCCTTCAACATTTTCGGATTTAAATTATGCTCTTTTGTTTTATAGACGCTTCCCGTAATACTTTGCCAAACTTATATCAAACATCTGAATGTTTTGGATTGCCCTTCGCAAACTTTAGCAGATATTACTTATTGTAGTCTGAGAGTTTGAGTGTTCCCATTAGTTACTGAAATGTATTCAAAGAGAAAGTAGACTATAAAAACGCTCAATATCTATCATAATTAAAGAAAATAGTAAAGTAGTAGTGATAAAGGAATCTCTCTACCTTCGCCCTGTAACAGTCGGAGATATTGTTACAATAATTTCTACTCCAACAAACAACACATCTTCAGGTCCCGATGCGGCGCAGTATCAGTTACTGTTGTGGAAATATTTCACACCCATTTAATACATCCGTTGTGTCACATTATAAATCTGTGTTTTTCAAGAGGTTATATTCCCGAAACTTTTAAGTAATCCATAACAATTCCTATAAGTTGGATGGAAGAGAAACTTACTACTAGTTACAGACCGTATTATTAGTAACTTTGCAAAAGTTCTTGAAAAAGCATTGAAAAACAGACTACAACTTTTTCTAGAAAAACGTCAGATATGAACCAAGAATCAATTTGGTTTTAGAGAAAATATGTCTACCGAACATGGCCATACATCAACGGGTATATAATATTGTAGATAACCTAAATCAGTCAAAAAAATGTTTCTTTTTAAATCTAACCAAAGCTTTCGACATTGCTAATCATAAAATTCTGCTAAAACAATTGGAACTCATTGAGGTTAGAGGTGTTTCTATAGATACATTTAAAGACTACTTATGTGACAGGCAGCAAACTATAAAAATTAATATGACGCAGAGCGACCCATTACTAGTCACCATGGGCGTGCCGCATGGGACGGTAATAGGTTGAATATTATTTCTCTTCTATATAAATAATATGTCCAGACAGTTATGTAATATCATATTATACAGCAGTAACTTTCATTAGAGTTACATGGGAGGAGGTCCACAGTAATGCAGAAAAGGAAATAATAATCTATTTTAGTTGATTAATTAAAAGTCTCCTATGTCTTAATGTAGATAAATCAATATTTATGAGACTCTCTTCTACAATAAAGGATCAACCACACAGAATCAATTTAACTACATAGAGTAGCTGATGTAACAATATTCCAAACTATACTTTTTATATTATCCACAAAGTAACCTCAATCAAATATTTAGGAACCAATGATTGATCAATTTTTACACTGCACAATATACACCTTAAAGAGACTTAAAAAATTAATTTTATTCATAATCATACCGAAATAATCAAATTGTCTTAGATGTCAAAAGTTGGAAAGTATGATATTTCAACTTCAATCGACAACTAAATCTGAAATGTTACATTTCGGGTTGGAAAATGATACTGCAGGTTGAAAAGCGGCCACTTTCTTACCAGTATATATTAAAAACGACACGATGTAACTTTGACATTTGTCCTTTAACATAATAATTTGAAACGGTTTATTGGCTTTTTGTTCATTAAGTAGGATGATTGTGAATAAAATAGTATACAAATCTTGGTGAAAAGTTTCATTGCTGTGTCGAGAATTAGTTGACCTCGCCGCTTCGCTCCTCGATCATCTATCTTATCTCTCGACAACAATGAAACTCTTTCCATATGCAATATACTATTTTTTTACTAATTAAAAAATATTCTAAATAATAAACTTATGCTTGTTGTGTACGACGGTTTGGCAGAATCTATTTTGATGTAATGCATAATTATTTGGGGGCGGCCTCTATACAACTCTGCTTCATAACTTATAGGTTATTCAAAACACATTATTCAAAATTATGCTAAAAGAAGATAAAATAAATAAGATAAATAAAATATATACTTTATTTTCACTTTATCTCCGGAATGAAGTGAGATACGAAAAATTATTAAGAAAGCTTTTCTACAAAAAGTCTTCAAGTCATATTCTCGTATCTAGCATAGTTCAAAAGATATTTGCGTTTAAATGTAGAAAATATTTGAATTTTTTTTTATTTTCACTATATCGCAGAAACTAAGCAATATACGAAAACATGTCAACAGACCTTTTTTGTAGGGAACTGAATTTCCAATAAAAAACAACAGTACAACTTTTCGTGTCCCTCATAGTTGCCAAGTCATTTTCGAATGAAAAACAAATTGTTGTAACTTTCAAGTCGCATTTCCATCGAATGAGTATTAAAATACCAGCTCCAAATGAAGTTATGTGATTACTAAAAAGGTTTTAAATAAATGAGCAAAATTATCGTTTATATCTAAGGCATTCATAATACAAATTAATCTGCGACCGAACTCGCGAAGTCACGGAGCGCATACGGCACAATTAAATCTTTCTGCCAGGTAGTTACGACCGCCATTTTGTTCTGCCAACTTGCATATATACTTGGAATAGTTGCTACGACAACATACTAAAAAATTAAGCTTAACTAAATAATAAAAAGTTCATTGCTCCCACGACATGTTGGCGGTGTTCTGCCACACTCTTAAGACTGGCCAATCGTTCTGCCAATATTACATCGACGTTTGTGGCTATCAGAGGAGTACTGAAAAAATTTCAGCCTTAACTAAATAATAAAAAGATGCAGTTTTTTATATACATGCGGGGCGTTCTGCCACCCCCTCACGACTGGAATCCGGGCTAATCCTCACGGATGACACTTAATATACCCCTATATACCCCCTAAACATCCTCAAAAAATAGGCCTTAACTAAATCATCACTGAAAAATGTCACTAGCTGTCCTACTATATGTTGCGTATCTCATTCGTATAATACTCGAGCGACAGCCAATCAAATGGACGTTCCATTACGTAGGAAAAGTCACACTCATGTCGTTTTCCGGTTCAAAACCTTTTAATTTACTACCCAAACAAATAAAGAAAAGAAAGAAAATCTATAGAATGAAAAGGGAACTAATAAAATATGTAAAATTTTAATAATATAAAATTTACATTTGATAATGTATAGCCAATATTATAATAATATGCACCTTAGGTATATGTAAACATCAATTAAACATACCTAACATATTGTTATAATTTTTGTTTTTATTTTATATGTTTACGATTTTACACACAGTTGTTTCTTCCTCCTTGTTTAATTATGTTATGTATATATTATTTTTACAATTAACTGGTTCCTTAGTATATTTTAATTGTTTTTTGTACATGAATTTTACTTTACTAATAATCTAGTTCTATTTAAATAATAATAACAATAATAATAATAATATCGTTATTGACCAAACAAGCAAGTACAATGGTATAGTCGAGTCGTATCGAAATTTATAAAACACCCAAAAAATGTTCAATACTACCGATTTTTTTGAATCTTTGGAAATATCTTCTTGGGTCCATAAGTCGAAAAGTTAAGAGTTTCTTTTCTGTCGTTCGAACCTCCGGCATTGTTAAATAAACAAATTAATTTAACAATTACATAACTTCCTGAATAGTTATTCAAAATGGCTGAATTTTTTTTAGGGGCGTTTTGGGGGTCGCTGGTTACATACATAAATTTAAGAATTCATAAAAAGTATTCATTTATTAACAAAAAATTTATTAAGATACAAAAATCCGCATTTCTAAATAAACGATAATATTTACGAAGTATAATATATTAATCATCATATATATCAGGCATATATTTATGTGAATCTTTTAGATACGTCGTATGTAGGTATACACCAAAAATATAATTCCACATATACCACATATTCTGGAAAATACATAAAAGAATTTTTTCGTTGAAAAAGTGAACTTAAATAATTAAAGAACTGAACGTGATTTTGGACTATAACAACAACAAATGATAAAAATCTGCTAGAAATTAAGAATATTCGAGGGTGCGTTCATTAGAAACATTTTGTTTTTTGTTTCACACAAAAAATCGAATCCATTTTACAGAAATTAAAAAAAAACGGAGCGGTTTTCCAGCTGTACGCTGGTGGGATGGGTGTTTATGAGGGATCGCATTTGAAAACAGTTACACGTATTGACATCAAACAAAAACAGACGAAAAGTACGTTTATTGGCTTTATTTTTCATTTTATTTAATTAAAAAATTCGGTTTTTCCAGGTACTGAAAAGAAACAGAGCAATTTTCCGACCTCACGTCGCGCGTCGGTGGGATAGGTGCTTGTGAGGAGTCGCATTTGAAAATAATTATAGATATCGACTTCAAACAAGAAACAGTCGAAAAGTATTTACGTTTATTAGCTTAACTTTGCATTTTATTTCATTCAAAAATTCTGAACCGTTTTCCAGAAATTCAAAAAAAAAAACGGAGCGATTTTCCGGCCGTGCGCTCGCGGAGTAGATGCTTATTAGTAACGGCCTTTGAATACAATAACTGATTTGGACTCCAAATCAATAACATTTAAAACGTACGTTAAGCATGGTCATATTTAACATTTTGTTATATTAAAAAATTCAGTTTCTCTGAGAGTTATCATTTTTTTAGAATGATTTACAAAAATATTTAAAATAATGGATGATGATATTTCGGCCATTTTGAATCCGCCATTTTCAATTCTGACATTTCCATGATAAATTAATAATTCGCGACCTAAGATGCTTTTCTGGAAACTTTCCGGTAGAATTATGAATATTCACAGAGAATATTCCAAACAATTAGTGTCGCAACCGCCATTTTTAT
This sequence comes from Stenurella melanura, assembly GCA_963583905.1. Lineage (NCBI taxonomy): Eukaryota > Metazoa > Arthropoda > Insecta > Coleoptera > Cerambycidae > Stenurella > Stenurella melanura. The sequence goes on from OY757309.1 coordinate 59,505,743, forward strand.
TTTGGACTCTTTGATATCAAATTCGTAATCAACGACTCCCAAAACCCCCTGGAAAAAAATTCAGCCATTTTGAATAATTATTCAGGAAGTTATTCAATTGTTAACTTAATTTGTTTACTTAACAATGTCGGAGGTTCGACCGACAAAAAAAAACTTTTAACTTTTCGATTTATGGAAGATATTTTCAAAATTTCAAAAGAAAAACGCTGAAGTATTAAACATTTTTTGGGTTTTTAAAAATTTCAATACAGCGACTCGACTAGTATGGGACTTGTATGGTGAGTTGACAAAGAATGGTAAAGAAATAATGATATAAATATATAAGCATACAATGTTACAAATTTACAAGGTCACAAACTTACAGGTCAAAGTAGTAAAATCATCTTAACACTAAATATAAAAGCATGTATAAAGTAGTTGGAGAAACATTCAGATATATGGGTAAGTCCCACAACACAAGCTTTGCTTAGGAAGCTGATCCTCATTTGGAAGAACAGGATGCCTTTAGGCTTTACTGAACCTCGCCCAGTAAAATCGTTACTCTAAATTGTAATATTAATTTGGTTAATAAAGTCTTTTATTATTATTAGTATTATCTTCTAAATCACAGCTGTCTACTGGTATTTTGTACATTCCAGGGAAGAATTTCATCTTATCCTGGGCAATTTAAAAATTTCTTGCATGTTTGGAGTATAACACTTTTTTGAATGACCTGTGCCAAGTACTCTGGCAGGTCCAATTGCCTGATGTTCTGTTTTAGTTCTTTTGACATAACTCCTTCCACTGAAATCATAATAGGTATTATTTGTACCCTGTTAAGTTCCCAGATATGCTTTAACTCTATTGCTAAGTTCTCATATTTGGACACTCTCTCTACCTCGGTTTTGACGAGGTTAGTCGTTAGGGGGCAACCAATGTCGATTATAAATGCCGTTTTATGTTGTTTGTCTATAAATACTGTTATGAATTACACCCCCTTGGAAAAGGAGATGGTACGCCTATGCCTCTGATGGTGACTGGAAAGGCTCTAGAAAGAGCCAAGGACTTTTCTAGCTTATGGTTGGAGAAGATTCTGGATTGATCTAGAGCTAATTTCGGAGTATATAAGGCGCGATTACAAGCGCGGAGGAGGAAGTTTATTTGAGAAGTGACACGTTCGGGAAAAAGTGAGGTTAAAGTAAACAAAGTTTATTTTGAAGTATTGTATAGTCAGTAAATTGTGAAATAAAGTGTTAGTAGTGTTTAATCTCTTGTTAAAATTATTTAGAACCCACGGATTCATACAGGGTGTTCCCAAAAAGGTGGAAATCCGTAACATTTTGGTGTCGGAAGCGGAATTTTGACAAGAGGATTTTTCGGAAGTGTTGAGAAGACTGGGACAGTATTCTCGGAGTTTGTGCTAACACAGGGAGGACTAATTTACTGGACATTGTTCAAGGATTATTTTCAAACAAGAAAATAGTGTCAAGTGCGTTTTTAGACATTGTAGAACATTTTTGTTGGACATTAGTGGTTAAGTGATAGAGACTCTGAACAAGACTTTCGTGTAGTTATTAACTGCATTTTCGTGAACTTTCTAGAACTTTTCTATTTGGACAATAGTTTAAATAAAAGACTTTCTCGTGCTGTTTTGCGATTTCTCTGGACAATTCCATTACCGATATTGACGTGATTAATAAATTTTGTTGATTTTATCATAATTATATGCCGGTAACAACCAGAAGCATGGCATCAGAACAACAAATGCACGACTTTATGGCCCAAATGCAAAAGATGATGATGGATCAGGAAAGGAAGCGCCAGGAAGAGAAAGAAGAACAGGAAAGAAAGCGCCAGGAAGAGAAAGAAGAACAGGAAAGAAAGCGCCAGGAAGAGAAAGAAGAACGTGAAAGAAAACGACAAGAAAAAGAACAAAAACGCCTACAGGAAAAAGAAGAAGAGAAACGATGTCAGGAAGAATTGAGAAAAATCATGCAAGACTTGGACATTAAACGACAAGAAGAAAGAGACGAACTAAGAAAAATTATAGAAGGCCAACAGAGTGCCATATTTGCCGTTACTGAAGAACTCAAGAATAAGGTAGCGGAAGAAGTCGGTGGAGTCAAACAAGAGGTAAGCGTAGTCAAAGGAGAAGTAAATGAAGTCAAAGAGAAAATGCACCAGGTAGAGGGAGAAATAGACCTACTTAAACAACAGTTGAGGGATAGAGGAAACCAGCAAGTGGTATCATCAGGCCAGCGATTAAAAATTCCCTCCTTTGATGGTCAAAATTCCTGGATGACTTACAAGACACAGTTTGAGGCAGCAGCGAGTGCAAACAACTGGAATGACGAAGAGAAGGCTAAGGCATTAATCGTGGCTTTAAGAGGCCAAGCATTGGAGTTGCTCCAGACAATTCCGGCAGACCAACAACGGAATTTTAGAGTTTTAGAAGCTGCCTTAGATCTACGATATGGAGATCAACACCTTGCTCAAGTATACCAGACCCAGCTGAAAGTGCGCGTTCAGAAAGCTGGAGAAAGTTTGCAAGAGTTTGAAGCTGCCGTGTGGAGACTGGCTCACCTGGCTTACCCGGATGTACCGAAGGAATTCCAAGACCAACTGGCAGTAGAGGCTTTTCTGGATGGTATACAGGACAATGAGATCAGGCGAGTCCTCAGGTTATCTCGATACCAGAACAGCAGCGAAGCGTTGGTGCGTGCACTCGAGGTGGAAGCTGTCCTTCAGGATACCCCGAGTCCAAGAGTACAAGCTGTGAGTATCGAAGGATCGCAACCAGAAAAGAAGAAAGAGAACCCTATCTTGATCCAGATACAGGAGGTAAATAAAATGATTAGTCAGTTACTAGCTAAATGGAATCCTCCGAAAAGACAGGAATCACAACTAAATAGAGAAAAGCCAAGTGGGGGTATTAAATGCTACAACTGCGGCAGGATGGGACATATCAAACGAGACTGTCGACAGCGGAATTCGAGGAAAGTGAATGTTGGAAACAGGGCAGAGACACAGAATAAACAAAGTAGTGGAAGGCCAAGTGGATGGCGTATGAAATGCTACAGGTGCGGGGAACTAGGACATATCCAGCTTGAATGTCCACAGAGGAGCTTGGAGAGAGTGAAGGCCGGAGATGCTGTGAAGCCAAGGGGAAAACCAGAGGAAGCCGGTACCAGAGAGGCTGTGACAGATAACGAACGTGGTGCCCCTAGAGAAGTGAAGATTTCCCAGCTTCGGAGCATTACAAAAAGGCCACCACTACAAGGATATGACGATAAAGCGAAACCTGAGAGAAATGCAAACATTTCATCAGGAAGAAGGTACAAGGAAGGTTGCAAGTACTACCACCAGGAGAAACTGCAGGTCAAGGGAGCAGTCGACACTGTCAAGGTGGAAGTGCCGGATGATAGGGCAGATGAAGCGCTCAGACAAGAGCAACTAAACGATGTGGAAATTGGGCCTATATTGAGAGCCAAAGAAAGGGGAACTCGTCCAAAATGGAAGGATGTTTCGGACAAAAGAGTGGGACTGAAGGCACTATGGGCGCAGTGGGACTCACTGAGTGTCAGGAACGGGCTGTTGCGGAGAGCATGGGAAAGCACGGATAGAAAAAAGGTGGTTATGCGTCTAGTGATTCCCAGGTGTCGAGTAGCGAAGGTGCTTCAGGAAGTGCACAATGGGGCATCCGATGGACACTTCGGTGTGAACAAGACCCTGAAGAAAATACGAGAACGATTTTATTGGATAAGAAGTCGTCAGGATGTGGAGGCTTGGTGTCGCAAATGCAAGATTTGTGCAGCCAGTAAGGGACCACAGACTGGAAGTAAGGGTGAAAAGAAGCAGTTCAACACCGGAGCTCCTTTCAAGAGGTTGGCTAACGATATAGCGGAACCATCATCACCCAGTGACCGAATGAAGGCTCGATACGACCGGAAGGGTAGTTCAGAAGGATTCAAGGCAGGAGACCTGGTTTGGCTGTACAACCCACAGCTGAAGAAAGGAAGGTCACCGAAACTTCAACCGCCTTGGGATGGACCGTATACTGTTATTACCCGAATTAATGATGTCGTCTATCGGATTCAACGAAGCAAAAAGTCCAAGATGAAGATCGTGCATTTGGACAGGCTGGCGAACTACATCGATGATTCTGAGTTGCCTGATCGGGACGATCTAGGCTTAAGGAGGGGGCAGTGTTATGAATTACACCCCCTTGGAAAAGGAGATGGTACGCCTATGCCTCTGATGGTGACTGGAAAGGCTCTAGAAAGAGCCAAGGACTTTTCTAGCTTATGGTTGGAGAAGATTCTGGATTGATCTAGAGCTAATTTCGGAGTATATAAGGCGCGATTACAAGCGCGGAGGAGGAAGTTTATTTGAGAAGTGACACGTTCGGGAAAAAGTGAGGTTAAAGTAAACAAAGTTTATTTTGAAGTATTGTATAGTCAGTAAATTGTGAAATAAAGTGTTAGTAGTGTTTAATCTCTTGTTAAAATTATTTAGAACCCACGGATTCATACAGGGTGTTCCCAAAAAGGTGGAAATCCGTAACAATACTATATTCGGTCTATTATAAGCTACGGTTCTATCCGTCACTATAGGTCTGTCTTATTATTATTTTTTTTTTTTCGGTTTCCCGACGCTGCACAGTCTTCTGTGGCCTCCGACATCACACGGAAAGAGCGCCAGCAATATATCCACAGCCACTCCCCACATCCCGCATGGTTACTGACTGTTGATTCCAGAATCATGTGTTTTAAGCAGGCGAAGGGACCCCAAGATGACTTCGGCATTTGGTCTGCCAACCAATCAGCAGACTTCTGACAGGCCGGTATGATCTTCAATCCTGAGAGCAGCGTAGGCTTCATACCTCCCAGTACACCGATTATGAGGACGACCATCTTGACCGAGTAGCCTGGGTACAGCACTTGGAGCTCGTACCGGAGATCACGGTATTTGGTCCGTTTTTCCTCCTCTTTCAAAGCGATGTTTGGCTCAGCAGGTGCCGAGAATTATTATTATTATTTGTTTTTTTTCTCTCGCACTGAGCGGTACTTTATCTCATGCACATCGGCCTGACGGCAAGATGTGCAATAAGTGAGTCATATCTAAGAGAGAAACTTGCGGACGATGCTACAGGTGTTCAAGATCACTGATTTTTGAATATCCCTCACGACACTAGGATTTATATTTAATGCGGTCAAGCTGTCCTTTAAATTATTTGGAATAACTCCAGTAGACGAGATGATTATGGGCACCACTCGGACGGTATCTTGCTGCCACTGTTGCTGGATTTCAATGGCAAGATCCATGTACTTTGTAACTTTTGCTGCATAAGTGTCACGGAGATTATTAGTGTTAGGTACCGCAACATCTATGATAATGGTCTTTTTCTTATTTTTATCGACCCAAATAATATCAGGTCGATTTGCGGTAACAGTTCTATCCGTGAGCACAGTTCTATCCCAGTACAATCGATGATCTTCGCTTTCAAGTACACTTTGCGGGCTATATCGGTAATATGGCACGCGTTCCGTATTCAGTCCGATTCTTGTTGCCAATTGCTGATGAATAATTTTCGCAACACAATTATGGCGGTGCAGGTACTGCACTTATTATTATTATTATTATTATTATTATTATTATTATTATTATTTTAATGAAAATATAGTCTGTAAGTATAAATAAATTACCTTATTATCTGTATTTATGGCAACTGTATTTAATAAGCAAAGACAACTAAATAAATATTATAAATAATTATTGTCTTCAACACAGCAATTGCACATTGTAAAGCTTATGGGTGTAACAGACGAGATGAAAACGCATAAAGCGTGTAATGTATTATAAAACGCAAAAAATCGGTAGTAACTCGAGAAGAATGGATGTTATTACAACTAGTTTTATACCTGAATCAGGTTCTAAGTGCCGATCTTTAGATGGAAAACTTTTTCTCATTTTGAATGATCGTTATCAAACTTTACTTGAAAAGTTCCCTGTAACTAATTACATTTAAGCGTAAACTAAGAATCTCTCTTGTAGAAAATTTTAATTATATTTGAAAAGATATTAACAAAAACTTTCAAGGAAACGCTTTTTAATCGACACAACAACTGTTGTTTTACAGTAAAACCGTAGGAGTAACTCATAACCTTGGTCTATTACGTTTATTTAAAAAGTTTTACTCTTAAAAGTTTCGTGAAGTTAAAAGCTGTACTTTATAATTTTCATGCCTTCTTCCTTTTAGTATATATTTCTCTAATGTGTTTGAGCATTTATTCACGAAAAGGATATTAAGAAAATTGCAAAGTTGCAACGCATGCATCTCAGAGGATTATTTTTTTATTCATTTCTTAAAATGTTTCTCATGTGACAAATTTCGTAGAGTTAGTAGAGTAAATCTAAGGGTCTGAATTGCTTAGAAAGGAATTGTCTTACTATAGCAATTTTTTTGCTGGAACTTATTGAAAACATTTCAAAAAGTGTAGAGAAAAAGTTGTGGATTAAATCCGTGTGGCGGAAAGCTTTTGTTTAAGCAAGAGAATCCTGTTTCTTCGTAATTTTTCTTAAATATCTTTGGTTGTATAACCCATATCGCAAAAAAGAAAGAGACACAAATTATTCAAAATGAAATTGCGAAAGGAACTAGGATTTGTCCGAAACTTCTTGGTCATTTCAGGGCCACTTCGAAACAATTGATGATAACTTGAACAGTAATGCACATATTCTAACGAAACTTTAGAAGAATATACCCCCTGTGGAGTTAAACCATCAAGCCATGTTTCAAGTTAAGATGTTTACAATAACTCCTAAAAAATAATTGCTAAGTCGAGAATCGAATTGTCGATTGTATACGAGCATCAAGTCATATATTGTATATCAGATAATAGTTTATATTCTTTGTGGTGGTATAAACAAAAACACATTTTTAAAACCGAAAAAATGTTCGTCATTATGTCTATTAGCTTGCCCATAAATGGTCATAATGCAAAACAATGTCATATCTAGGGTCTTAATTACCGGAGATAAAACTAGTTTTACATAGCTCATCTTTTATGTACTTTTAAGATATACCAACAATTTTCATTTTTAGGCGAAATCTATTTGAGTAAAATTCATTTGTTTCAAAAAAAGAACATACAAGAATTGAATAAAATTGGTTTTACAAAATAAAAAATTTATTTTTGTTTATACCGCCACATATAACATAAAAACAACTATAATCTGATATACAAAAGGACTCCCACATTAATGCCCCCCTTCTCGGAATTTAAAATAAACTTGATATATTGATTATAGGGGTAAAAAAAATAAGGTAGTCACAGTTCATATGACCCCAACCCCCCTCCCCACTCCCACATGATTAAAAAAACGGGCCATTTTAGTTTTTTTTTCTCAGGCTGTTGACCATATTACCTATCTATGGAATTTTCGAGATCATTTAAGGTCACCATTAAATAAATTCTAAAATGTTAAAAATGAAATTTTCGGCCAAAAACGCAGGTGTAACATAAATCTTTTTTGTCATTTTATTCTAACTATCGAATGTTACATTCTGGAATATATCTTAAATTGCTTGGTTTGAAGAGTGGGTATGCCGTCTAAAAATCAGAAATAAATTACTCTCAAACGCCGCCCCGTCCGCGACAAATTATAATTAGACCATTGCAGTTACGAAATTTGTACAGGCAAAAAATAGAAGAAAACATATCAATCTAGGTTTGTATCTTTTTAATATTTTGAGAAAAAATAGTATTAATTAATAAGATTTGTTTTAATTAGCAGCAAATTGCTGATTTTTTTTTAAATATTTAGAATCAAAATATGAGAAAAAGGACTCGATACAAACCTTCATTCATGTTTTCTCTGTATCGTACTATTTTTATTTTTCCAAAAAACATAATACTTTTTGCAAAAACATGTATAGCACGGAACCGTGCAAAGGCACATTTTGCAACAAATGTTACACTGATACGAGCTCCCTCTGGATTTATTATTGTTTAAGCTCCGCCCTTCACCCAGAATTATTTTATGAATGAGAAAATATAACGAGGGAACGAAATAAGAAATTAAACCAAATCATTTCTAATAACACGGGACGCCCAATAAAATACCAAATTCCATTAATTTACTATTATACTTAACAGGTACTCTACTCTTTGATTATACTACAAGTACGGAATTATAACAATATAGTAACTAGTTATATGTAGCCACCCATGCACTAACAATAATGTGTAATTGTGTTTCAATTCTTCTTTATAAATGGTGGTATGCTGGTATATTTGAAAACATTTATTGGACAATACAATTGATACTAAATTTTAAAGATGTGTTCTTGTCGTAAACACATGAATATAGAATTATAAGGGGCGATGCGATTTGCAATGAAAGGAGTTAGAAACACAAAAGTAAAGCGCATATTTTCTCATTTTCTCATCAAGTCACACGCATCAGTTTGTTGCATTAGACCAAGTAACAGGATTTTTTTCATAATAACTTTTATTTCTGGGAAAAATAGAAAGAAATGTTTGGGATAAAAACTGTCGGCAGTAAAGTTATCTATCGATCTGTCAAAATAATGAAATCTAGGCTCAAAATTTAAAAAGAAACAGAGAAACCAACTTACTCCTTTAAACCCGAAAATATTTTCCAGAAAAAAGCAACTTCGTGAAAATTTAACAAATCAGAGCTAAAAGTATTGTTCAGAAGGTGACGTGGACCGATGTTGAAAATATTTTCTTGTTGAGATCGCGCACCAATGTAGACGTTCTAAGACTCAAGTTGCAGGTTTTTATCTCTGCTTTAAAATTTGTAGAGAAAACATTTTTGAATACAAATTTTAGCCATCTTCTTTACTTTCAAAATTTTGCAAATTTTTAGAATCGCTCTGACATTCGTATTTTAAAAAATGCACTATTAAATTTCATTGATACAAATATTTGATGCTTTGGATTTTTAAAATCTAACCAGTAAAACCAGAGATATCCATATTTTTGAGAAATAACCTACTATGTCTAAAGTTATTAATAATATTTTGATGCGGGGTTTAGTTTAAAACATCTATCATTAAACTTTTGTCTACTATAAAAGCAAATTTGTAAGTTCTCCCCATCCATATATTTTTTAAGAAAATATGAATAATAATTCGTAAAACTAAGTGTACACCAGGCAAGTTATTTTATATAATATGTGCTAATATGTGATATGTGCTAAGTATATAACACTAGTTCCTTGGTCAAATCGAGAACTACTACTCCTAGAAAGTAAAATTTCAAATAAAAGGTTGCCTCTATCCTTAATCTTTATTTATTCTCGATATATTTACTTGTTACTGACTTCGAAAAATTGGCATTTGCTTGCTACATTTACGTCTGCAAATTTCAGGTTAGGGTTGTAAAGAAATTCTTATTTTATACTATATACTATCAAAACAGTACCTGAGAGGTTAACCACTTATAGAAATTACACTAACTGCCTTACCTGCGGCGCCTGCGTAACTCCAACCAGCCGCACTTGCGGGGCTTTCAATTATATGACCGCCACTGCCATGGCTGCCGACAGCCTGCCTAAAATTCGGAGAACGAGTGCCGACGGTGGTTTACCTCTCGATAGACAACTAGTGAATTTCATAATGATCCGTTGAATAGTTTAATGCTTATAAATAATTACTTATCACTGATTTTCTGCGAATCATTTCTCTTATTCTCGGCGTCTATTGGATGTATAACAATAATAATTAAAATAATTTTTTTGTTTAACTTGCCATAATTCAAAAAACGAAAACATTAATGGATCTCAATTTTACTATGTCATCACTACATATTTATTAATGAACTGTGGTAATATGAAGGTCAAATTTTAATAATTGTAAAAATACGTTTTTTTTCAAAAACCATGTCGATAAAATGTGAGTATTTGCAAGGATCAGTTAACGAACGGAAAACCCTTTAAGTCTATGCCGAGAAGAAATAAAGATCTATCTATACTTGTAATCTATGGCTGTGGCTGCAAAGCCATTCGCACAACACCGAAGAAATAAAGATGGAGACACCTTTTTTATTTGAAACTTTTTTTCTGTTTAACAGTTTCTAAGAATATCGCGTATAGACAAATTAGACCAATAAATAACTAATACTATACGCATAACACTTATTGGATAAAACAACTTGCGTGGTGTATATTTTTTATTTTAACAATGGTTGCTAATTTTTGTTTATTGGTAAACTACCATTATTTGAGGGAGACTACAAAATAAAAATTCAAGAAGTCCGAGTCCTGAGGAATCCCCTGAGGATCCAAGGGTTTAAATTTTGATTTGTTGAATGATGTGACACCTAAAGCTTTACACATACGAAAACGAAACAACATTAAAATGTTAAGTTTTCAATTTAGTTATAAACAAGAATTAGTACTATAACAACAAACAAGACTGCAGCTACGGACACGTATTTCGGAGTTATTGCTCTTCATATATGGCACATGAGGTACGAAGGTACAAAATAGAGTACCTACAATATACTGTGCTTTCCTATCTTTCTTGGTCTTGCTTTTAACAATATAACAATATTATTTATGCCATGCTACGCTGATGAGGAGCAATAACTCTGAAACGTGTGTCCGTAGCTGCAATATTGCATACCACTAATTTTTGTTTATAATTTTTATCGGACCTCATCAACTCTTATTCTTTTTATTTAATATTATTATTTCCTTATTGACGATTATTATTAATTAATGCAGATTACTAATTATTGAATATCTTTTCCATTATGCAAAAATATAGATATACTCGTATACTCCATATTACAAATTAAAATTCTAGGGAAGCATAATACCTAGCCGTCTAAATTATAAATACTGTATTTATTGAAGGAATATTATGTTAAAAACACATTTAGGTTAGAATGATAGGATAGATATGTCGGGTGTCGGCATAACCTTTGAGCTTTGGCAGGTAGAATTTATATACAATCATGAACTAATTTCGAGCTTATACGTAAGTGGAATCGCGGTCATTCATTTCTATTTACTACTACATAGTACTATAAACACATAAAATAATATTTTATCGTTTTTAAAGGACCGCCCACTGGAGTTTCCCTTTCACCTCCCCTGTTGCAAATTTTAGCAGCTTGTAGAGGCATACCTACTCTTAAAAATCTATTTTTTAAGTTTTCTTAAAGGTTTTTTGACTTTTACAAGAATGGAGTTGAAGATGGAAAAAAAATTTCAAATAACATTTTTTGTAGATTTTTTTGAGACGAATAATTCATTTTTAGATTTTTATCCCTAGCATAAATAGTCGCAAAGTTATGACCATTACAATTTTTTTTTACAATTTTTGGCCAAAAAGCGCAGATGTAGCATGATTTTTTTTTGTAATTTTGTTCTAACTAATCGATGCTACCTTCTGGAATATATCTTAAATGGCTTGGATTGGTGCGCCATGTTTAAAATTTTATTTTTCAAGTATTTTTAAAGATTTTTTGAATTTTACAAGAATGGGGTTGAAGATGGCAAAAAAAACTCAAATATATACTATATTTGCTGAACCTCTTTACTCAATTTGTCAATTTGTAAAACATGAACACATTCGAGACTTTTGGTAAGTGTTTTTGTCTTTAGTTGTTTTTTGGTTTTGTTGAACAGGATAATTTAAAATTAAAATTAACATTATTGTGAGAGTTACCTGTACGTTGTTGATTTTTTTACAAGCGATTGAATTTGGCAAAAAGAAAAACAGCTTTATTGCTTACATTAATTGTCCAAATAATTAAAAATGGTCATATTAATTATTTACAAAAATTATTTAAAAATATTACACATACTTAGAGCAAATGTTCAAAATGAGAACCTCCAGCTGCCATACATTTTTGTCGGCGTTTAATTAAATTGCCAATAGATTTTCTAATTTGCGCAGGATTGTTTCTAATTTTGGTCACTACAGAGGAAAATTCGCTGAAGAAACTGATCTCTAGTATTTATTGGGACACCGTAGACTTCGGTTTTGAGATATCCCCATAGAAAATAATCGACGGGGTTGAAATCTGGTGATTTAGCCGGCCAAGAATGAGGTCCCCCACGTCCAATCCATCTGTCTGGATACTCATTATCCAAATGCCTTCTAACCTCAACACCAAAATGAGGAAGGACTCCGTGATGCTGGAAGTATTGTCCTCTTACATTAATACCTTGCATTAAACCAGGTAAAGTATTTAGTAAGAAATCTAAATAAACCTCTGTAGTTAGTCTTGCCGGAAGAATATGTGGGCCAATTAGGTTGTTGTTAATCATACCACACCAAACATTTACCGAGAGCTTATGTTGAGAATGGGCTTCTCTTATAGCATTAGGATTGTTTTCGATCCTGTTATGCGATTTTCTTCAATAGAGCACTAGCAGTGACGTCACAGTTATGCCAGCTGTCACGTGATTGGTTGACAAACTCCGAAATTTGACATAGGAGTAGGTGCCAGTTTCGCTTGATAAAAATTAAAGTTGAGGATTTCTGAATATCAGCTATGTGTAGTGATGTTTGTTAATGTTTTTTTAAAAGCCTAGTGTGAGAAAAAATGTTATATATACTTTATTAGTGTTGCTTTTACAAGTGTAAAATTTGATGACAAATACGTTGACATCTTTGTGAACTCATAGTATAGTGAAAATAAAGACTATATTGGATTTTTGAATTTTTTTATACATATATAATATCACGACATATTTCAATAAATGTTTAATTAATACAGGCTCAGTTACAGCTAAGCATAGGTTAAAAGTTGTCACAACATTCACTGATTCATGCCAATATATCAATCATATATTAATGGTTTTATAAACCTGTTGTGAAATTTACGTTTTTAGACAATTCAAACCATTTGCCATCAACTTTTTATTAATTATATCTTACTTTCATTTGGCTCAACAGTTTCTAATAAGTTTAATTGTTTAACACATTAATAATAATAATCAGAAGTTTGTATTGTGAAATTCAGGAGTAATAGTAAATCTAATATAAAGATATAACTGTGAGACCGTTTCAGTTTCCATTTAATTAAAATCATAAACAAATATGCAACGTAATATCCTCGAAATACTTTATAGGTATAAGTATACTTACCTAGTTTGATATTTGTTTTGATTCTTACAATTATAATCACAGATGTTTAAAATATTGATAATGCTTACAAATAAAATATCAAGGAAGATAAGTAAGCTAAAACCGCGACAGAACTTAAAAAATAACACACTTTTAATGGTAGTAAAATAAAGTTCTTCAAAATGATGCTTATAAACATAACAACCATATCAGAATGTTTAAGATCGTACACATTATGAGTAATAATAAAGGTAAGTATAAATAATAATAGTCTTATAGTTTAGATAGCATTTTTATTTCCAAGAACGGTCACAATGGTTCATTAATTCAACATTATGTTGGAAGCAGTATGAATCGTCCACTTTTAAATCCTATAGGTTAACTCCATTAATATATTTCAACTTAGAAATGTTACGAGGGGACTCCTAAAATGTAGAATATAAATAAAATTATAATAAATTCACTAAAATTCACTTACCATATGGAAAAGAAATAACTTTTGACATGTGAACAAGATAACATGCCTATTCGAATATATAAATAAAGCATTAGATAAAAGTCAGCTCAGCAAATCACGAAATGTATAATAGATAAAGTACACTAACAATAAATTTTACACAAGAAAAACATTTAAAAAAGCACAAAACACAAATGCAAAACAAGGTTATTGTCAACCAAACAGCTGTGGTGGCCATATTGTGACGTCAGCTGCTACTGCTTTATTAAATACGCCATCCCGCGTAAATTGGACTTCGTCTGTGATATATTCACAGATATGTAGTCGTCTGTGATCAATAATCCACTGGGAATATTCTAACCTATTTACATTATCACCCTGTTGAATCATTTGCACTTGCAGAATATGATACGGATGTAATCTTTCTTTATTTAGAGTCGTCCAAACCCGCACATGAGGAACTCCTAATTGGGCACTTATTCGTCGGGTACTTACTTCAGGGTGTTCTTGAACAAAATTAATGATATTTTCTTAATGCACAACGTATTAAACAATATTTCGTTCCAGTTTTGATGATGGAAAACTACCGTGCTCCCTTTCCTAGCGATACACAGTTGAAAATGTCTGTTAATTTCGTGTTCTTCTGTTAGGAAAACGAATATTGTATTCCTCTGCGGCTTATCTACCATTACCATCACAAAATCCATATACAAAAATAAGCTAACTATTATCCTCTTCGCCGATTGACTGCACTTTATATATTTAATATTCTACAGGATACTCTTCGCAGTTTTTTTGTAAATGATATTAGTTTTTCACATTTTTACTTTAATTACAAAACACAAAAACATTTTTAAAAAATGTATAACTTTTTTATTTATTGACCGATGTTGTTAAAAAATTAGGGTTCTTGCTCTAGCAGATTCTAATTTACTGTCCAATTTTCAATACAATCGGACTTTTCGTTCTTAAGTTATCGTGCTTACAGGAAACGTGACGGATGGACAGACAGACAGACGGATGGACATTTTAAAAGTTGTTCAGAATTCGATCACCAACACAGTGATATGAAATTATTTTATCTACGAGCAATATTGAGGGTTTTAGAAATGAGCCGATCGAACGAAATATACTCTTCGTTTTGTATTTGCGAAGAGTATAATAATATCGGAATATTCCTCATTTGTAAATTTATAAGGCATGATTATTTGCAGACTAAGTTAACCAAGTACACTAGTTCTACTGTTTATGACAACAAACAAGAAATGTCGAACTATCTAGGCCTACTAATACTTTTCTAATAATAAAAAGAAAACTGTTGAATGATTCATATTATAAAATGTACCTAGCTTCACTTACTTTGGAATTAAAGAAAAACATTGGGTTTAAATTTTTTGTCAATATTGAACATTATTTACAAAGCATAAATTGACCATTTTTAATTATCTGGACAAATAATGTAAACAAATACAGCTGTTTCTCTTCAAATTCCCCTTTTTGACAAATTCAATCGCTTGTAAAAAAAAACAACAAAGGTGCGACAAAAATCTACATGTTTATGTTTAGTAATGTATAGACTTTTATAATTGGCACCTTAATGTTAAAAACAATATTACATGGTGACCATTTTTACAAAAATCGGAAAAATCAAATTAAAAGAGTCCGGCAGTGGAATTTAAAAAAATATATAATAGCAATCTATCAACTGTGGTAAGTGTATAGAGCAGTAGCAGCTGACGTCACAACATGGCCGCTCCAGCTGACTGGGTGGCAATAACCTAGTTTTGCATTTGTGTCGATGTAAAATAATTTGAGTTTTTAAAGAGTTTTTAGTGCTTTTTTAAACGTTTTTCTTGTGTAAAACTAATTGTTGGTGTTCTTTATCTATTATACATTTCGTGAATTGCTGAACTGACTTATCTAATGCTTTATTTATATATTCGAATGGCATGTCACCTTGTTCACATGTTAAAAGTTATTTCTTTCCCGTACGGTAAGTAAATTTTAGTGAATTTATTATAATTTTATTTATATGTTACATTTTCGGAGTCCCCTCATTATATTTCTAAGTTGAAATATATTAATGGAGCTAACATATATGATTTAAAAGTGAGAGATTGAAACTGTTTCGTTGGATGATTTTTCAAATATATAATATAGCATTGAATTAATGAGCCATTGTGGCCCTTCTTGGAAATGAAATTTATATCTAAACTATAAGACTATTATTATTCATACTTTTCCTTATAATTATGTATAATGTGTATAATTTAAAACATTCAATTATGGTAGATGATGCTGTTAAAAGTGTGTTATTTTTTAAGTTGTGTTGTGTTTTAGCTCACTTACCTTCACTGATGCTTTATTTGTGTACATTATCAATATTTTGAACGTCTGTAATAGAGCAGTAGCAGCTGACGTCACAACATGGCCGCCAAAGTTGCCTTGGTGGTAATAACCTAGTTTTGCATTTGTGTGCTTTCTGATTAATTCGAGTTTTTAAAGAATTTGTAGTGCTTTTTTAAACGTTTTTTTCGTGTCACATCAATTTTGGGTGTTTTTCGTCTATTATACATTTCGCGATTTATTGATTTGACTTTAATTTAATGTTTTATTTGTGTTTTTCAACCGGCGTGTTATCTTGCGTACCTGTCAAAAGTTATTAATTTTCCATATGGTAAGTGAATTTCAGTGAATTTATTATAATTTTATTTATATTTTACATTTTAGGAGTCCCCTCATTATATTTCTAAGTTGAAATATATTAATGGAGCTAACCTATATGATTTAAAAGTGAGAGATTGAAACTGTTTCGTTGGATGATTTTTCAAAAATATAATATAGCATTGAATTAATGAGCCATTGTGGCCCTTCTTGGAAATGAAATTTATATCTAAACTATAAGACTATTATGATTCATACTTACCCTTATAATTATGTATAATATGTATAATTTAAAACATTCAATGATGGTACGCGATGCTGTTAAAAGTGTGTTATTTTTTAAATTCTGTTGTGTTTTAGCCCACTTACCTTCACTGATATTTTATTTGTGTACATTATCAATATTTTGAACCTCTGTAATTATAATTGTAAGAATCAGAACAGATACCAAACTAGGTATATAGCTATATAAAGTATCCGGAGCGCATTATGTTGCATATTTGCTCGCAATTTAAATTGAATGGAAACTGAAATGATCTCACAGTCCTATCTTTTTATTAGATTTACTATTACTCCTGCATTTCATAATACAAACCTCTGATTGTTGTTATTAATTTGATAAACACTTAAACTCGTTACAAACTTTTGAGCCTAACAAAAGTAAGATATAAATCAATAAAAAGTTGAAGGGAAATATTTTAATTAGTCCAAAAAACGTAGATTTTACAATAGGTTTATAAAACCATTAATATATGATTGATATATTGGCATAAATCAATGAGTATTTTGATCACTTTTAACCTAGTGTAATAATACTACCTAACCTATATCACTGCCTAGCTGTAACTGAGCGTATATTAATTAAACATTTAATAAAATATGTCTTGATATTATATATGTACAAAAAATGTAAAAAATCCAATATAGCCTTTATTTTCACTAATTTATGGGTTCACAAAGATGTCAACGTTCTTGACACCAAACTTTACACTGGTAAAAACAACACTAATAAAGTATATATAAAATTTTCTCTCACAGTAGATTTAAAAAATATATATTTATAAACATCACTACATCTATCTGATGTTAAGAAATCCTCCACTTTAATTTATATTGAACGAAAATTGACCTCAACTCAAATGTCAAATTTCTGAAATTACCACCCAGGCAACTGACAGTTGGCAATACTGTGACGTCACTGCTAGTGCTCTATTGTAATTGTAAGAATCAGAACAGATACTAAACTAGGTATATAGCTATATAAATTATTCGGAGCATAATATGTTGGATATTTGCTGACAATTTAAATTAAATGGAAACTGAAATGGTCCCACAGTCCTATCTTTATATTAGATTTACTATTACTCCTGCATTTCATAATACAAACCTCTGATTGTTGTTATTAATGTGGTAAACACTTAAACGCGTTACAAACTTTTGAGCCTAGCAAAAGTAAGATCAAAATCAATAAAAAGTGAAAGGGAAATATTTTAAATTGTCAAAAAATGTAAATTTTAAAATAGGTTATAAAACCATTAATATATGATTGATATATTGGCATAAATCAATGAGTATTGTGATAACTTTTAACCTAGTGCAATAATACTACATATAACCTATGTCACTGTCCAGCTGTAACTGAGCCTATATTAATTAAACATTTAGTAAAATATGTATTGATATTATATATGTACAAAAAAAGTAAAAATCCAATATAGCCTTTATTTTCACTAATTTATGGGTTCACAAAGATGTAAACGTTCTTGACATCAAATTTTACACTGGTAAAAATAACACTAATAAAGTATATATAAAATTCTCTCTCACAGTAGATTTAAAAAAAATATTTATAAACATCACTACATATATCTGATGTTAAGAAATCCTCCACTTTAATTTATATTGAACAAAAATTGACACCAAGTCAAATGTCAAATTTCTGAATTTGCCAGCCAGGCAACTAACAGCTAGCAAAACTGTGACGTCACTGCTAGTGCTCTATTGTCTAAAATTTATACAAAATCCAATCAATAGTAAGGACGTTCTGGGCTAAATAGATTTAGACCAAAATCAGTTTATCACCCTGTATCTCAGAAATTAAAGTGGCAGGAAACGTTCAATAGCCGTTCCTGAATACCTAAGTGGTCTTCTACCGCCCCTGGAAATATGTACAGTGCCTCACGAAACCCCCTGTACGTCAAATAACCGCCTGTTTCCTTTTTATCTTGTTAAAACAAAAAATGTTTGTTCAGCTCAGAAAAAACTATATTACAAAACGTATAATTACTGTATGAAGTCGTGAATAATAAGAATCATTTAAATTCCACCCTTGAAAATTATTCATATGAACCGTAATTTCTTGATACAAGAAGTACACAAATAGTATGATATACCTAGAACAATTCCTAAAACGTACAAATACATTCGTGTAGACGGCTGAGTATTTAGGATTTATGCATTAACTAATAAGTTTGCCCTGTTTTAAAAGTTATAAAGTGTTGTCACCATACTTATTTACAAAAACCATTTAACCTCACTTCAAAACAAATAGGTATATGTGTAACGTGTAACTAATATATTTATCTTGAAATATGAATAATTCTTAAAATAAAGTTTAATAGGAAATTCTAGGTTAAACTCACCCAAGCAGTATGTGTACAAAAAGCATTTGATATCATTCATTAGTATTACATACCTTTAAAGTTGACGAGCCAAAATACGAACGAATTTATACACAGTCACATCATTTAAAAGTTTTTCAATAAATTTTAATTATTATTAAGGAAACAGTACGTTAAAATTTGTAAAATATCCACATTTAACACGACGCGACACAACGTTATTGAATATTGAGGCACAAAACTAAACATGGCGCGTTAAACAAAAGACCATCGCCTAAATGTTTGATTGTTGCGAACTGGTAGATAGCTTCATAGATCACTTTGATAAGTGGAGTAATACAGGACAATTCATTTCAGTTCTATACGATCGTAGACTAATGTTTGCAATATATTTTAGAAGTATATCGTAAACGATTACACGAGTAATTTTGATTATTATATATAGGGAATACAATTAGGAATATATTATGTTGGTGAAACTATAATTAGAGTGTCTTATTCATTTATAAAGTAATAATCACAGAGCTGATTTTGACGTTTTATATTAGGAACTCGTAAAGTAAATAAAATGGAAATCGTTTTAATGGCGCGCCTTCCACATCCACGTAGTGGATTGGAAGTATAGTAATCGTAAAAAAAAATTTAATTTTTTTTTTTTATTGAAATCGGTTTAGAATGTCATAAAACGTCGAGATCTTAAATTTGAGCGAACAAAAATTTCTGTCTGTCGGTCTGTCGGTCTGTCTGTCTATAACTTTTTTTTTTTGTCCGCACGCTTTCTCCGGAACGGTTTAAGATATTGACTTGAAATTTTGTACACATGTATATATTATAATGAGATCTGTAACTGGATTGTTTTTTGAAGATATCCGGTGAAGGGTTGTGGGGTAAATATGGGGAAATATGTAAAGCCAGGTGGTAAGAATACAGAAACTTGAAACTTGACTACAAGCCAAGGCCTCAGATTTTTTTATAATGTTTTTCAACCCACCCACCACCTCTTCTTCATTATTAAAAGGGTTGCTAAAATAAAATTGAGATATTTATTTGAAATTTGGTACACGTATGTATTATAACGACATCTGAAACTAGATATTTTGAAATGATTCCGTTGAAGGGTTGGGGGTTAAATAGGGGTAACTAGGGGAAAATAAGTAAAGCAAGCTGGTAAGACTACAGAAACTTGAAATTCGGTGTATGTACTAGAAGCCGGATTATTTATATTATTTTTCAACCCCACCAGCCTACTCCATTATTAAAGAGTTTGATAAAATAAAATTGAAATATTCACTTGAAATTTGGTACGCGTATGTATTATAACGACATCTGGAACTAGATTATATTTTGAGAGGATTCCGTTGAGGGGTTGGGGGTTAAATAGTGGTAGATAGGGGAAACTAAGTAAAGCAACCTGGTAAGAATATAGAAATTTGTGACTTAGTGTATATACTAGAGGCGATGGCCTCAGATTTTTCCATAATATTCTCCATCCCCCCATCACCCCCACTCCCTTATTAAAAGAGTTGATAAAATTAAATTTAGATTTTCACTTGAAATTTATTACACGTATAATGATATCTTAAACTGGATTATATTTTGACATGATCGCGTTGAACAAGTGGGGGTAATTGCTGGTAAATAGGGAAAAATAAGTAAAACAAGCTGGTAGGTACAGAAACTTGAAATTCAGCGTATGTCCTAGAAGCCAAGGCCTCATATTTTTTAGTAATGTTTTTCAACCCCCACCACCCTTAATCCATTATTAAAGGGGTTGATAAAATGAAATCGAGATATTCACTTGAAATTTGGGACACCAAGGCCCCAGATTTCTTTCTAATATTTTTCAAACACCACCATCTCCTCTCCATTATTAATGGGTTTGATAACATATAATTGAGATATTTACTTGAAGGAAGTACACGAATGTATTGTAATGACATCTGATTAAGATGATTTCATTGAAGGGGTGGGTCGTGGTAGGTTGTGAATAGGGGAAAATAAGTAGGGTAAACTAAAAACTTAATTTTTAACGTATTTGGTAGATACCAATGCTTCAAACTTTTCTATGTTATCTGCTCCAAATATTATTAAAATTCTATGACCAATAATTTTCACATACTAGAGTGCAAATCTAGTCAAGGTGTTTCCTTTAAAGTAACTTTGATGAAATCTGGATGTGGAAGTAGTGATTCCTTAGGCGGCGGTTTTTTTAATCTACATAATCTGAAACATCTCAACACCAAAAAATCTCGAAGAATGATTCTTTCGGTGCCTCGCAATACTTCCTTTTAGTAAACGAGAGATTTTATTTTTATTTTATTGTTATTTCATTTTCATTACTTCCACATCCACGTAGTATGAAATTGAGATATTCACTTGAAATTGGATGCACGTATGTACATATTATAACGACATATGGAACTGGATTATATTTTGCGATGATTCCGTTGAAGGGTTGGCTGGTAAGAGTACAGAAACTTAAGATTTGGTGTATATACAAGAAGCCAAGGCCTCAATTTTTTTTATTATATTTTCCTCCCCCACACCACCCCCACGCCGTTATTAAAGGGGTTGATAAAATAAAATTGAGACATTTACTTGAAATTTGGTACCCATATATATTATAACGACATCTGAGACTAGGTTATTCCGTTGAAGAGTTGGGGGTTAAATAGGGGTAAATAGGGGAAAATAAGAAAAAGCAAGCTGGTAGGAATACAGAAACTTGGGATTTGGTGTACGTACTAGAAGCCAGGACGTCAGATTTTGTATATAATTTCTTAACTTCCCGCACTACCCCTCCCTCCATTCCATTATTAAAAGGGTTTGTAAAACAGAATTGAGATTTTTACTTTAAATTTGGTACATGTATGCATTATAACGACATCTGATATTAGATTATATTTTAAGATGAAACATTTTTCAAGATCCACGTAATGGAGTGGAAGTATAGTAGGTAAGCGTAAAAAAAAATTAAAACATTTGTTTTGATAGCTTAGAATGTCTTTAAGATTTTAAATTTCAGCGAAAAAAAAATCTGTCTGTCGGTCGATCGGTCTGCAACTTCTTTTGTGCTCACGTTTTCTCAACAACGGTTTAAGATATTGACTTGAAATCTGATACACATAAGTTCCATGACGACATCTGGAACTATGTATGTATGAATTAATTTTTGTATTGCTGTGACAACGCGACTGGTTTTCTGTTTCACAAGCACCTATGAACTATAGGGAAAAAACAATAGTTCTTGATTTTTGGTTGGTATTACACAAAATTTTAAAAGTATTAATTTGTGTACTAAAACAGTTAAACATTATGTGGAGCATTTGTTATGAATATAATTTTTGTTAAATAAACTACTTTTCTGCTATTACACAATTTTATTCTTTATTTTGTAAATACATGTTAAATACAAATAGAGGAAAAAATGATAATGTCTTGTATTATTAATGATTAATATTACAAAAAAATTTAAGAGGGACATTTTTTGCAGCCCTTTCAATGCTCTGCAAGAATGTTGAAATATTCCGTAATTTTACAGGATGATTAAAAAAATAAAGCCAGTCAAATAAAAATTATTATGAAAAAAAATTGAGAAACAAAAGATATTTGGGCGTTGTCAAGTTTACATAGAGTAATTATAGGGATACAGCTCCCATCAAAATTTTAAAATTTTATCTCCAATCTAACGGAAGTTGTAGAAAAATTGTTCTTTTCTTTGACCCACTTTAAGAGGATGTACTTCCTCAGGGATGTATTTTTGAAGTAATTCCGTTCAAACTAGGAAACATTTTGAAAAAAGTGGAGCATGTGGATTGTCTAAGCATGATTTTCACCCCACGCGGTTCTAAAAAAGGATGGTTTTTCAGAAATATATACATATATATGAATTAAAGCGCTTTTTCGCTTCGCTTTATCTATTTTGACGAAAGACTATGCATTTTGGTGAGAAATATCAAGAGAGCGAAGTTGTACACCATAAAATTTCCATCATATTTTGTCTCTACGTCTTTGCCCGAATTCCGCATAGTTTCACCGCTAGAGGACGCGAAAGAGATATATACATATATAGACTTTTGCGTCTTTTTTTAAATTTAAATTATGCATTTTGGTGAAAAATAGGAAAACAAAGTTGTAGAGCATACAATTTTCTACAAAGTTTGTCTCCACGTTATTTAAGTTTTTATTCGAATTTCGCATATACAATATATAGATTTTCGTGCCCTCTAACGGCGAAACTATGAAGAATTCGAACAAGAACGTTGAGATAAAACTTGTAAGAAATTTTATGCTCTACATTTTTACTGTCCCGATATTTTTCACCAAAATGCATAACTTTGAATGAAAATCTAAAAAAGGCGCATATCTTTATATATTTCTTTCGCGCTCTCTAGCGGTGAAACTGTATGGAATTCGGACAAATACGTAGAGACAAAATTTGTTTGAAATTGTTTGCTCTACAGCTTTGCTCTGTAGACATTTTTCAGCAAAATGCATGATTTTTCCTCAAAATAGAGGAAAAGGCGAAAAAGCGCTAAAGTTCATATATAAGTATACATTTTTTAAAAAACACCCTTTTTTAGAACTGCGGGGGTGAAAATCATGTTTAGACCACCCAAATGCTTCACTTTTTATAGGTCTCATAGATCTGGAAAGTTTTCCAAAAAACAGCGATTTTTTGACTAATTTGAAGGACTATATGGTTTGTTGGTAGTTTCCCCATTAGTATCGTCAAACGATGTCCAGCAAAAGATGAGCAAACATTGAAATAAGTGTTTTCAATGTTAAACTAATCATTAGGTATTTTCGGAGTAGCTGATACTAAATCTGATATCAAAACCTAAAGATTCAAAGTGCCGAATTCAACATGGCTGCATAAGTTGATGTAAAAATGAACAAACAACAAACCGAATGTATATTGACACCCACCTCAAAATCGATATTTAGTTCAAATAACCAAACGATAATATAATTTAATTTCATAATTTTCAATAATCGTTTTTTTAAAAGCTGTTCAATTTCTTGCATTTTGTTCTTTTCAGTTTTCATTGGTTTAGGCTACCTATTTATTTAAATTTGAAATCAAATCTGAAGAAGCTTGTACTTCAATTTTCCAGAAGAAAAGTTCGTATGCATAAAGTAGAGCCTAAAAACACACAACAAATTGAAGTCATAACAATTTGCTAATTAGATTTTTTCTTTTTCTTTTTCGTGTTTTTGGAAAAATCATTGACCGTAACCCGCTCATTACTAAAGAAAAATACTGGTTTGAGAATCAAATGGTAGCTAAAACATTGACCATAAACTATCATTTACACATTATTTAAAATTACTTTAATAATTGTAGAAAGTAGAGGACAACATGTGAATAGCAAAATTAATTAAATAATTTCTCATTTAGTTATTTGCATGTATCTAGATTTTTTAAACTTGTTCTCAAAAATGCGTAGTCATGTTTTGTTCAGAATGGAAATCAGAATCGAAATTGGAAAGAATTGATGATCGTATCTACTGTTACGGAGATATATGTCATAATATGTCAATGTCCATAGGTTATATTTTATAAAAGCGCGCGATATTGGGGCTAGAGAAAAACTGTACGTAATCGTGAAGGAATTTAGCCCCTCAATCTCTTCTCAACATACATTTTGTGAAATACAATATTTTAATCGGTCTCCTTTTGCAGTACGGCGCGACTGCCGGCATCGCGCCATCTGACGCGGTTTCTTGTTAGGTGCAGAGCATCATCAACTTTTTTTCCCGTCAGTTCTTTTGTGAAATCAGACCAAAGTTTTGTACGGCGTCTACTTCATCATTAACCGTTCAATATTGTATTTTCTCCGGCTGATGTGGTTAAGAAATAATAACATGCCACATCGCAGATACTTAACGATATACTTAGTGTTCCAACAATTCAAAATTTTTCATCTATATTGATCGATTTTTTAACAGTAATTTTGTAACAAAATTCATTATAATTCTAGAACACATGTTTGACACGGTAGACTACCTGTATATTATGTTACATAATTTATTAAAACTTTCAATACTCTACTCTACAGAAAATATTAACGAGGTATTCTTCAAAAGTTAGAATATAACTAATTTCAGTATAGAACAACAATTTGCAGTGGCTCATTAACAAATTTTGCATTTAAACTATTTGTTAATCTCATTAGTGAAGTACGTAGTTTCCGGCATACATTATACTACATCTAACTATTGCATTATACGCTGATACCTACTCCCAACAATTAAATCATCATCATCATGACATCAGTAACACATTAACGTTAAACCCCTACCTACATCTCAAAGGATAATTATTTGTACTACAAGAGGCTACCCATTCAAAACAACAAATATTATCAAATACATCCACTACGTGGATGTGGAAGTAAATGTAAGAAACTGAACAGTTTTTTAAAAAACGACTATTGAAAATTATTACTTGAACCTTATTACTGAATATCGATTTTGAGGTGTCAATATACATTCAGTTTGTTGTTTGTTCATTTTACATCAACTTATGCAGCCATGTTGAATTTGGTACGTGGAATATTTAGGTTTTGATATCAGATTTAGTATCAGCTGAAAATACCTAATTATTAGTTTAAACACAAATGTAGTTGAAAATACTTATTTCAATTTCAGCTCATCTTTTACTAGATATTGCCAACGAACCATATTCTATAGTTTACAAAAGATTTCCGTAGAATTACATAAGTCATTCCAGATAAATCATTGAATAGATGTAACGATAAACTACATATTGGTGATTGAGAACCTACCTACTCCTTTTAAAAAGTTTTAAAAGTCAGTTAAGCAAGTAAAAAATATTGCAACCGATGAAAATACCACAGATTCCGATTATTGTACATATGAAACCTCTGCCTAAGGAATCACTACTTCCACATCCAGATTTTCTATACAAGTCTCTTTTAAAAGAAAACGTCTTGAATATATTTGCACTCTAGTATGTGGAAATAATTGTTCATAGAATTTTGAAAAAATGGTATTGCCGAATGTCAGCAATACCTCTAGAACTTCCGGGCGCTGCCGAATACCAAGGCAATTTTTGGGCGGATCCGAATCCATATTAGAACAGCGCCGAATCCATATACGAGCGCTGCCGAATACCAAGGTTATTTCTAGGCGCTGCCGAATCTATAGTAGGACTCTGCCAAATCTATGTTTGGGCGCTGACTAATCCATATTCGGGTGCTGCCGCACACCTAGGTGGCTTCTGGGTGCTACCGAATACCAAGGCAATTTCCGAGCTTTACCGAATCCTTACGTTATGTTGTAAAGAAATCTAAGGTCTTGGCTTTTAGTGTATACACCAATCCCAAGTTTCTGTACTCTTGCCAGCTTGCTTTACTTAATTTCCCCTATTTACCCCTGCTTAACGCCGAACCCTTCAATGGAAACATCTCAAAATATAATCTAGTTCCAAAGTTCGTTATAATAGGTATGTGTACCAAATCTTAAGTGAATGTCTCAATTTTATTTAACTTAGCTAATGGAGTGGGGGTGGTGAGGGGGTTGAAAATTTGAGGTCTTGACTTCTAGTATGTACACCAAATCCGAATATCTGTAACCGTTGCTAAGAAAACGTGCGCACAAAAGAAGTTACAGACCGATCGACCGACAGACAGAATTTTTTTCGCTCAAATTAAAAATCTTAACGTTTTGACATTCTAAGATAATAAAGCAAATTTTTTTAAAAATTACGATTTCTGTACTTCCACTCCATTACGTGGATCTTGAAAAATGTTATAACAACATCTGAGGCCTTCGCTTCTCGTGTATACAAGTTTCTGAACTCTTACTCATGTATTTACTATTTACCCCCAACCCTTCAACGTAATCATCTTAAAATATAATCTTATAACAGATGTCGTTATAATACATACATGTACTTACCAAATTTCAAGTAAAAATCTGAATTTTATTTAATCAACCCTTTTATTAATACAGTGGTGGGGTGGTGGGGGAAGTTGAAAAATTATATAAAAAATCTGAGGCCTTGGCTTCTAGTATGTACATCAAATCCCAAGTTTCTGTATTCTTACCAGTTTACTTTACTTATTTCCCCTATTTACCCCTATTTAACCCCAACTCTTAAACGGAATAATCTCAAAATATAATCTAGTTTCAGATGTCGTTATAATATATACGTGTACCAAATTTCAAGTGAATGTCTCAATTGTATTTTATTAACCCCTTTAATAACGGTGTTATGGAAAATGTAATAAAAAAATTTGAGGCTTTGGCTTTTAGTACATACACCAAATCTCAAATTTCTGTAATCTTACAGCTTGCTTTACTCATTTTCCCCTATTTACCACTACTTCAACGAAATCGTCCCAAAGTATCCAGTTCCATATGTCGTTATAATACATACGTGCACCAAATTTCAAGTGAAATTCTCAATTTTATACTACGTGGATGTGGAAGTAATAAAAATGAAATAAATAAGTGTTTTTACTCTCTCGTTTACCAAAAGAAAGTGTTGCAAAAACACTGAAAGAATCATTCTTCGAGATTTTTTGTACTCTCATGTTTCAGAATTAAAAATTTAAAATTCTTTTCAAGGACGCGCTATTAAAACAATTTCCTTTTTTTTACTTTGTGAATTCCTAATATAAAACGTCAAAATCAGTTTTGTGATTATGACTTTATAAATGTGTAAGACACTCTAATTATAGTTTCACCAACATAATATGTTCCTAATTGTATTCCTTAAATATTCAAATAATAATCAAAATTACTTGTGCAATCGTTTACAACATACTTTTAAAATATACAGCAAACATTCGTTTACAATCGAATAGGTAGAACTGAAATGAATTATCCTGTATTACTCCACTTATCAAAGTGATCTATGAAGCTATCTACCAGTTCGCAACAATCAAACATTTAGGCGATGGTCTTTTGTTTAACGCGCCATGTTTAATTTTGTTCAATAACTTTGTGTCGCGTTGTGTTTATACTGTAGATATTTTACAAATTTTAACATACTGTTTCCTTAATAATAATTACAGTTTATTGAAATACTTTTAAATGATGTGATTGTGTATGAATTCGTTCATATTTTCGCTCGCTAACTTTAAAGGTATGTAATGATATCAAATGCTTTTTGTACACATACTACTTGGGTGAGTTTAACCTAGAATTTCCTATTAGAATTTTATGAATCGTTTTTATTTCAATGTAAATATATTGTATTAGTTACACATCTACCTATTTGCTTTGAAGTGACGTTAAATGGTTTTTGTAAATAAATAAGGAGACAGCACTTTATAACTTTTAAAACAGGGCAAACTTATTGGTTAATACATAAATCCTAAATACTCACAGCCGTCTACACAAATGTATTTGTATGTTTTAGGAATTGTTCTAGGTATATCATACTATTTTTGTACTTCTTGTATTATGGGACCACTTGGGTATTCAGGAACGGCTATTGAACTTTTCCTGTCACTCTTAATTTCTGAGATACAGGGTGGTAAACTGATTTTGGTCTAAATTTATTTTGGCCAGAACGTCCTTAGTGTTGATCGGATTTTGTTTAAATTTTAGACACTTGTCACAGATGATGGATTGCTATTAATTATGTTTCTTTTTAAACTCCAGAGCCGGACTTTTTTAATTTGATTTTTCCGATTCCTGTAAAAATTATCACCCTGTAATATTTTTTTAACATTCAGGTGCCAATTATAAAAGTCCATACATCATTAAACATAAATATGTAATTAGATCTTTTGTCCCACTTTTGTTGATTTTTTTACTAGCGATTGAATTTTGCAAAAAGGGGAATTTGAAGAAAAACTGCTGTACTTGCTTATTAATTGTTCAAATAATTAAAAATTGTCAATTTAAACTCGATAAATAATGTTCCATATTGACAAAGAATTTAAAACCAAAGCTATTTTAATGCCAAAAAAAGTGTAGCTAGGTACATTTTATAATAGGAATCATTAAACAGTTTTCTTTTTATTATTACATAATTATTAGTAGGCCTAGATAGTTTGACACTCCTTGTTTGTTGTCATAAACACTAGAACTACTGTACATGGTTAACTTAGTCTGCAAATAATCATGACATAAATTTACAAAAGAGGAATGCCGATATTATTTTACTTCCACATCCACGTAGTGGATTGGAAGTATAGTAATCGCAAAAAAATTTTCAAACATTTTTTTTCTAGGAATAGATTTAGGATGTCATGAAACGTCGAGATTTTAAATTTCAGCGAAAAAAAAAATTCTGTCTGTCTGTAACTTTTTTTTGTCCGCAGGTTTTCCCCGGCCCGGTTTAAGATATTGACTTGAAATTTTGTACACCTATATATTATAAAGAGATCTGGAACTGGACTGTTTTTTTGAGGATATCCGGTGAAGGGTTGGGGGTTAAATAGGGGTAAATAGGGGAAAATAAGTAAAGCAAGCTGGTAAGAGTACAGAAACTTGAAATTAGGTGTATGTACTAGAAGTTAAGGCCTCAGATTTTTTTATAATATTTTTCAACCCCCCACCACCCCTATCCCATTATTAAAGGGGTTGATAAAATAAAATTGAGATATTCATTTGAAATTTCGTACACGTATGGATTATAACGACGTCTGGAATTAGATTATATTTTGAGATGATTCCGTTGAAGGGTTGGGGGTTATTTAGGGGTAAATAGGGGAATATAAGTAAAATAAGTTGGTAAGAGTACAGAAACTTGAAATTCGGTGTATGTAGGTACTAGAAGCCAAAGCGTCAGTTATAATGTTTTTCAACCCTCCACCACCCCTACTCCATTATGAAAAGGGTTGATAAAATAAAATTGAGATGTTCGTTGGAAATTTGGTACACGTATGTATTATAAGGACATATGGAACTAGATTATATTTTGAGGTGATTCCGTTGAAGGGTTGGGGGTTAAATAGGGGGAAATAAGTAAAGCAAGCTGGTAAGACTACAGAAACTTGAAATTCGGTGTATGTACTAGAAGCCAAGGTCTCAGATTATTTATAATATTTATCAACCCCCACCACCCCTACTTCACTATTAAAAGGGTTGATAAAATAAAATTGAGATATTCATTTGAAATTTGGTACACGTATGTATTATAACGACATCTCGAACTAGGTTATATTTTGAGATGATTCCGTTGAAGGGTTGGGGGTTAAATAGGGGTAAATAGGGGGAAATAAGTAAAGCAAGCTAGTAAGACTACAGAAACTTGAAATTCGGTGTATGTGTTAGAATCCAAGGTCTCAGATTATTTATAATATTTTTCAACCCCCACCAACTCTACTTCATTATTAAAAGGGTTGATAAAATAAAATTGAGATATTCATTTGAAATTTGATACACGTATGAATTATAACTACATCTGGAACTAGACTATATTCTGAGATGATTCCGTTGAACGGTTGGGGGTTAAATAGAGGTAAATAGGGAGACATAAGTAAAGCAAGCTGGTATGAGTACAGAAATTGAAATTCGGTGTATGTGCTAGAAGCCAATGCATCAGATTTTTTAATTATATATTTCAACCCCCCACCACCCCTACTCCGTTATTAAAGAGGTTGATAAAATGAAATTGAGATATTCACATGAAATTTGGTACGCATATGTATTATAACGACATATGGAACTAGATTGTATTTTGAGATCATTCCGTTGAAGGGTTGGGGGTTAAATAGGGGTATATATTATAGAGTATTATAGAGAACTACAGAGCGATAACACAAAACTCATTTCTATCAAAACTTTTTGAGAAAATAATTCATGCTAGAGTATATGACTACGTAACATCCTACAATCTATTAAGCAAAAACCAGCACGGCTTCAGGCAAAGACACTCAACGATCACGGCCGCTTATGAGTTCGTTCAATTTATTTATGATTCACTAGACAATAATAAATATGTTACTACCATATTATTTAATTTAACCAGAGCATTCGATTCGGTAAATCACGGTTTCCTTTTGAAAAAAGCCGAAACCCTAGGAATTCGTGGCAATGTTAACAAGTGGATAGAATCCTTCATCAGCGATAGGAAAATTGTTGTTAAAATAGGCAACAATTTCTCCCATGAGAAAGACGTTAATATCGGTTTACCACAAGGTGCGGTTCTCTCTCCCTTATTATTTCTCATATTTATCAATGATTTAGAATTAAATCTTAACAAAAACATTAAATTAGTTTTATACGCAGATGACGTTACAATCGGATTTACGGCCGATTCCCCCGAAGAATTAAATAAAGCGGCAAATGATCTATTAGCCGAGTTCGAATCATGGTGTGTACGTAACAAATTAGTTCTAAACATAAGTAAAACAACTTACATACAATTTTACAAAAGACGCGAACCACCTACTCTAAATATTGCAAAAAATCAAAGTACAGTTCCACGATCAGAAAGTATTATATTTTTAGGTTTACTATTAGACGAAAAACTCACTTGGATTAATCACATAGAACATGTATGCAAAAAGCTAAATTCAGCATTTTTCGCAATAAGAAATCTTAAGCCATTATTATCTAAGGCACAATTATTAAATGTATACTACGGTCTTGTACACTCTCATCTGAGATATTTAGTTATTGTTTGGGGTGTTGGCACAGAAGCTGAGAGACTCTTTATTTTACAAAAAAAAAATAATTCGTCTGATGTTCTCACTGATGCCACTGGATTCATGTAGACCAATGTTTATTGAGATTCATATTTTAACGTTAACTTCAATTTTCACACTCGAAGCTGCACTATTCGTTTACCAAAACAAAAATAAATTTACGCTAACCTCCAATAGACATGCACATAACACTCGCATAGCCGATCAAATATCGATAAATACTTACAATCTCTCTCTTTTCAAAAAAAGTCCGTACGTCTGCTGCGCCAACATTTTTAATTCACTACCCGTTAACATAAAAAATCAACAAAGTGTCTCTACATTCAAAAACAAATTAAAAAAGTACCTTGTAAGAAAATGCTTCTACACTATACAAGAGGTTTTTGAAAATGGTAGTGACGAATAAATCATTATTGTATAAAACTTGTTACACTTATTAATTGATCTAATACTCTTATATTTTAAATTCTGGCATTTTACATATATATGTGTGTTTCTTATTTTTATTATTAGGTCATTTTTAAATATAGATGCGCTTATTGTTTGTATATGTTCTCCGTTTATGTTATATGAAAACATTTTACTCCACAAATTGTAATTTTATATTTTATTAATTGTATTATTGTCAATAATAGTATTCATCATCTGGATTTTCACATATGACTTGTCGCACCTGTACTATTGTATAGCAAACGTGAATAAAGAAACTATTATTATTATTATTATATAGGGGAAAATAAGTAAAGCAAGCTGGTAAAAGTACAGAAATTTGGGATTTGGTGTGTATACTAGAAGCGAAGGTCTCAGGTTTTTTAATAATATTTTCCATCCCCCCACCACCCCTTATTAAAAGAGTTGATAACATTAAATTTAGATTTTCACTTGAAATTTGGTATATGTATCTATTATAACTATATCTGAAACCAGATTATATTTTGACATGATTGTGTTGAAGGAGTGGGGGTAAGTAGAGGTAAATAGGGGAAAATAAGAAAAGCGAGCTGGTAACTTGAAATTCGGTGTATGTCCTAGAAGCCAGGGCCTCAGAATTTTTAATAATATTTTTCAACCCTTCCACTACCCTTACTCCATTATTAAAGGGGTTGATAAAATAAAATTGAGATATTCACTTGTGTGTTGGCAGATGTATGTATTATAACGGTATCTGGAACTAGATTCTATTTTGGGATGATTCCGTTGAAGGGTTAGGGTCAATAGGAGTAAATAGGGGAAAATAAGTAAATCAAGCTGGTAAGAGTACAGAAATTTGGGATTTGGTGTATATACTAGAAACCAAGGCCTCAGATTTCTTCCTAATATTTTTAAAACTCCACCACCTCCGCTCTATTATTAATGGGATTGATAATATAAAATTGAGATATTCACTTGAAAGTTAGTACACGTATGTATTGTAGTGACATCTGATTGAGATGACTCCATTAAAGGGGTGGGTGGTAGGTTGTGAATAGGGGAAAATAAGTAGGGTAAACCAGAAACTTCATTTTTAACGTATATGGTAGAAACCAACTCCTCAAACTTTTCTATAACATCTGCCCCAATTATTATAAAAATTCTATGACCAATAATTTCCACATACTAGAGTGCAAATACAGTCAAGATGTTTCCTTTAAAGTGACTTGGATGAAAAATCTGGATGTGGAAGTAGTGATTCCTTAGGCAGCGGTTTTTATTTATGGATTTTGTGATGGTAATGGTAGACAAATTACAGAGTAATACAATATTCGTTTTCCTAACAGAAGAACACCAAATCAGACATTTTCAACTGCGTTCCGCTATGCAAGGGAGCACGGCAGTTTTCCATCATCAAAAGTGGAACGAAATATTGTTCAACACGTTGAAGATCGAGAAAATATCATTAATATTGTTTAAGAATACCCTGAAATAAGTACCCGACGAATAAGTGCCCAATTAGGAGTTCCTTATGTGCGGGTTTGGAAAATTCTAAATAAAGAAAGATTACATCCATATCATATTCAGCAAGTGCAGAGGCTTTAACAGGGTGACGATGTAAATAGGTTAGAATTATGTCAGTGGATTATTGATCACAGACCGACTACATATCAAACTTTATTCACAGACGAGGCCCAGTTTACACGGGATGGCATATTTAATTCAAAATATTCGCATAACTGAAAACAATTCTCATGCTATAAGAGAAGCCCATCCTCAGCATAAGTCCTCGGTAAATGTTTGGTGTGGTATGATTAACAACAACCTAATTGGCGCACATGTTCTTCCGACAAGACTAACTACAGATTCAGTTTTCTTACAAAATATTTTACCTGGTTTAATGCAAGGTATTAATGTAAGAGGACAATACTTCCAGCATGACGGAGCTCCTTCTCATTTTGGTATTGAGGTTAGAAAGCTTTTGGATAATGAGTGATGGATTGGACGCGGGAGACCTCATCCTTGGCCGGCTAAATCCCCAGATTTCAACCCCATCGATTATTCTCTATGAAGATATCTCAAAACTAAAGTCTACAGTGTCCCAATAAATACTAGAGATCAGTTACTTCAGCAAATTTTCCTCTGTAGTGACCAAATTAGAAACAATTCTGCGCAGATGAAAAAACTATTAGCAATTAAATAAACGCCAACAAAAATGTATGGAAGCTGGAGTTTCTCATTTTGAACATTTGTTCTAAGTATTTCTAATATTTTTGTAAATAATTGATATGACCATTTATATTTATTTGGACAATTAATGTAAGCAAATAAAGCGGTTTTTCTGCAGATTCTCCTATTTGTCCAATTCAGTCGCTTTTAAAAAAATCAGCAAAGCTGCGACAAAAAATCTAATTACATGTTATGTTTAGTAATGTATGCACTTTTATAATTGGCACCTGAATGTTAAAAACAATTATTACAGGGTGATCATTTTGACAGGCGTCGGAAAAATTTAATTAAAAAAGTTCGGCACTGGAATTAAAAAAAAATCTAGTGTATGTCTGTCTAAAATTTAAACAAAATCCGATCAAAAGTAAGGACGTTCTGGCCAAAATAAATTTACGCCAAAATCAGTTTATCACCCGGTGTCTCAGAAATTAAGAGTGACAGAAAAGTTTCAATGACCGTTCCTAAATATGCAAGTGGTCCTCTACCACCCTTGGAAGTATGTACAGTTCCTCATGAAATACTCTGTATAGTACTCATTAATAAGCAATAGCTTAGCATTTTAAAAGCCGTTATATTCATAATTCTTTCTTTCTGTTTAAGGTGAATCTGGAAAACTGCGTAGTGTTATTCAAATTGTGGCACCAGGGGACGAGCCGCCAAGCAGAAAGGAGTTAAAGGTATATACATATTTCAAAAACAAATTGCATTCAACAATTTCTACTGTTATCGTGGTATTTTTTTGCAGGTAGGTGCAGAGCAGAACGGCACATAAAGACAACGTTATGGGTAACGGGTAAGATATTTATTTATTAAATATATGTACGCTGGACACACAAGATAGACCAGCATAATTATTAAAAGTTTATTATTTTTTGTTTTTAAGCCGGATATCCAGGAAAAATAATTTTCAGTTAAGAACATAAAATATGTGACTAGCTGAAACATAGTAGTCATATAGGTGATACGTATATTTTACAACAAAAAATTGTTTGAGTGACCTATCCACTTGAAGGAGGTAGGGGGTGAAAAAAATAGGGGTGGCAGTGTGTTTTTAGCTCGTTTTCCACAATTCCTTTAAATATTAATTTTTACGAAAAATGTAAGTAGTACTTTCAAGTAGGCACTAGTTATATTTAATTTGTGTTTTGCTTGTTTCACTATGAGAAAAACTGATGACATACAATTATTTGTATAGATGTCTAATTTTATTGGTTTAGAAGAAAAGTTTACCTACTTGTAAATAACTCGAAAATGTTCAGTGCATAATAATATATCAAGTCATTATGTCTTTTGGTTTGTTAATAAATGGCTATAACACAGGAAATGTCATATTTCGGCGTCCAATTGTCGTAAATAAGACAGTTTTTTGTTAATTTGTAATTTAATTGTCCTTTTAATACATATTAATAATTTTGATTATTAGGGAAAATATTATTGAAAATTTATTTTTGATGATGTCATTGAAACCTACATAAAAAACTATAGTCCAAAAAAATATAGTCGCTGCACGCTTTGATGCATTTGAACAATTGACAATTCATTTTTCGATTTTTCAATTGTTTTTAGGAGTTATTATGAGTCATTTAGCGTGAAACTTGGCCATATTCTATATTAGGCCAAAAAATAGATTTATCGAAGAAACAAAATATAAATCAGTAAAACATCAATCAAAACAAAGTGTAATAATTATGTGAGTGATATGAATTTTTGCTTCCAGTTTTCTTTCTTTTTTATCGCCTTATTTAGACATTTCTATTTTTGACGTTTAATGGAGTAAAATTCGAATTTCCAGGGAACTATCTTACCATAAGCAATTTTTTTGCTGGAACTTGTTGAAAACATTTCATGAAGTATAATAACACGTTTTGGATTAAATTCGTGTGGCGGAAAGCTTTTGTTTAAACAAAAGTATGTTAAGAATTCTGTTTCTTCGTAGTTTTTCTTAAATATCTTTGGTTGTATAATCCGTATCGCAAAAAAGAAAGAGACACAAAGTATTTAAAATGAAATTACGAAGAGAACTAGATTTGTCCGAAACTTTTTGATCAATATGCCAAGTCGTAAAACATTAAAATATTTAGGGAGGCCGTTTTGAAACAATTGATGGTAACCTGAACAATAATGCACATATTCTAACGAGAATTTGGAAGAACATAA
The DNA here is from genome assembly GCA_963583905.1 of Stenurella melanura. Taxonomy (NCBI): domain Eukaryota; kingdom Metazoa; phylum Arthropoda; class Insecta; order Coleoptera; family Cerambycidae; genus Stenurella; species Stenurella melanura. The sequence continues at coordinate 59,542,007 of OY757309.1, forward strand.
CCCTGTGGAGCTAAACCATCAAGCCAAGTTTTACTTCCACATCCACGTAGTGGATTGGAAGATAGTAATCATAAAGAAAATTTCAAATTTGTTTTTCTTGATATAGGTTTAGAATGTCATGAAACGTCGAGATTTTAAATTTGAGTGAATAAAATTTTCTGTCTGTCTGTCTGTCGGTCTGTTGGTAACTTTTTGTCCGCACGTTTTCTCCGGAACGCTTTAAGATATGGACTTGAAATTTTCTACACGTAAATATTATAAGGACATCTGGAACTGGATTGTTTTTTGAACATATCCGGTGAAGGGTTGGCGGGTAAATAGGGGAAAATATGGGGGAATATTTAAATCCAGCTGGTAAGAGTACAGAAACTTGAAATTTGGTGTATGACTACCAGCCAAGGCCTCAAAATTTTTTATAATATTTTTCGTCCCCCCACCACCCACCCTCACTCCATTATTAAAGGGGTTGATAAACTAAAATTGAGATATTCACTTGAAATTTGATACACGCATACATTATAATGACATCAGGAACTAGATTATAGTGTTGGGACTAGAAAAATCTTCGATTTTTCCACCTCCTACCGGAGGGGATTGACTGCTTACGCAGTCAATTTATCGTCGAATAGAGCTTGGTATTCAGTTTTCAGTTTCTGTTTTCAATATTTTTCAGTTTCGATTTCAGATTCACCATCAGTGACCTGAGAAACGTCCAGGCACCGATTTTCAGTCAGATCGAACTATAAATGACAAATTTATCTCGCCATATTGACGTCGCCATTTTGAGTTTTTAAGTTCTGACCTCAAATTTGTAATTGTCAACCTTGATTACCGTCAGCTACCGACTTTTATTAGAGCCAGAGTATAAATAATAAAGCTAGTCCGCCATGTTGACACCGCCATTTTGAATTATTAAGTTTTGATCTAAAATTTTTAATTGGCGATCTTAATTACCTTTAGCTAAAAATTTTCAGTCGAGTCAGACTATAAATGGTAAAGCTGGTCCTCCATGTTGACGCCGCCATTTTGAATTTTTAAGTTTTGATTTCAAAGTTTTAATTGGCGACACGGATTACTTTCAGCTACCAATTTTCAGTCGAGTCAGACTATAAATGATAAAGATGGTCCGCCATGTTGACGCCGCCATTTTGAATTTTTAAGTTTAGGTCTAATACTTTTAATTGGCGGTGTTAGTTACCTTCAGCCACCGATTTTCAGTCGAATAAGATTATAAATGGTAAAGCTGGTCCTCCATGTTGACGCCGCCATTTTGAATTTTTAAGTTTTGATTTCAAAGTTTTAATTGGCGACCCGGATTACTTTCAGCTACCAATTTTCAGTCGAGTTAGACTATAAATGGTAAATCTGGTCCTCCATGTTGACGCCGCCATTTTGAATTTTTAAGTTTTGATTTCAAAATTTTAATTGGCGACCCGGATTACTTTCAGCTACCAATTTTCAGTCGAGTCAGACTATAAATGATAAAGATGGTCAGCCATGTTGACGCCGCCATTTTGAATTTTTAAGTTTTGATCTCAAATTTTTAATTGGCGGCCTCGATTACCTTCAGCTACCGATTTTCAGTCGAGTCAGACTATAAATAGTAAAGCTGGTCCGTCATGTTGACGCCGCCATTTTGAATGTTTAAGTTTAGATCTAAAATTTTTAATTGGCAATCCTAATTACCTTCAGCTACCGATTTTCAGTCGAGTCAGACTATAAATGGTAAAGCTGGTCCGCCATGTTGACGCCGCCGTTTTAAATTTTTAAGTTTAGGTCTAAAATATTGAATTGGCGTTCTTAATTACCTTTAGCCATCGATTTTCAGTCGAGTAAGATTAATGGTGCTGGTCCGCCATTTTGCCATTATACTAGAAACCAAGGCCTCAGATTTGTTTCTAGTATTATTCAAACCCCGCCACCTCCTCTCCGTTATTAATGGGATTGATAACACAAAATTGAGATATTCACTTAAAAGTTAGTACACGTATGTATTGTAATGACATCTGATTGAGATGATTTCATTGAAGGGGTGGGAGGTGGTAGCTTGTGAATAGGGAAAAATAAGTAGGGTAAACTAGAAATTTAATTTTTAACGTATATGGTAGAAAATAACGCCTCAAACTTTTCTATTGCAAATATTATTAAAATTGGCCAATAATTTCCACATGCTAGAGTGCAAATCTAGTTAAGATGTTTCCTTTAAAGTGACGGGAGAAAAATCTGCATGTGGAAGTAGTGATTCCTTAGGCAGCGTTTTGAATATAAAGCATTATATCTTTACATTTCTATGTTTTGTATATTAAAAATATACAACTCTCAAGAATGTTAAAATAAAATATTTGTAGTTCTATTTTTTAGCCTTTTATATAACAGAAATACTTTTCCATCTAATTAGGCGTGTGATGCCCATAAAAAGAATAATTATCCACAATTACCTTTTACCTCCAATCTTCTAAAGTTTCGCTCGGACCTTCCAGACTGAGAACACGTATTTGAGGAACATGTCCTAATATAACGCTATTTATATTATATGAATTTTAAAAGTTTATTTGACCATAGTAGTCAATTTTAATATACAGGATAATTGGGAATTTAAGTCCCTAATAAATTGTCATATTATATAAATGGTAACAATAATAATTGTTGAATTTTGTCAACAATTTTGAAAGTTTGAACATATAAATGACAACTAAATAAATATGGTCCATGTATAAAATCAATAGTAGGGGAAGGCAGGTGAATCCGTCAGCTGGGTAATTCCGGTCAATGTAGTACCCCAATCTACTCTGTGGTAGTACTCTGAGTAAATAAAAGGTATTCAAATAAATCTGGTGCTGCCATCTAGTATTCAATGATTGGAAGTAACTGCTGAAGATTTGGCCGGAAAATCTGCAGTGTATTAGATGTAGTCGAGTTGAGATGTTATTACACTTTTCGTACTATATTTTAGAAAATTTGAAGTAACCAAATACATATTTTTGTTGTTATAGGGCACTTGTTAAGTGATGTTAGGTCTAGTGTATCCTGCATTTGCAGATTCCTAAATTACAAAAAATAAAATTATGAGGTTGGGTTTTCTGTTAAAAGGTGCTTTCGGGGAATACTGGTCAACGCGGTTGGGGCAATACCGGTCATGACCGTTATTACCCATCACTAATTCAAAATAATTAAGTGAAATTTGGAAAGCTGTTGTCAATACAAAATATTATTGCAGATACCTCGAAACTACAAAAAGCAAGGAAAGAAGACCAAGTGGAGTCTCGAGCAATTGGAAAATGCTCTGCGATTTATAGAAGAAGGGAATTCAATTAGACGGGCGAGCCTTAAGTACCTCATAGCATTTAGCATCCTACAAAAGAAACGGTCAAAAAATAAAAGAACTGATCCGCGTATGGGAAGATATCCCACTTTATCGTCAAAAGATGAAACTAATCTAGCACTTCGTATAAAATACTTGGCGGATCTATTTTATGGTGTGACCTCTCGGAAGATTAGACGCACTGCTTATGAATTCATATAAAACAATAATATAAAACACCATTTTTCCAATGATTCAAAAATGGCTGGGAAAGACTGGTTTTACGCATTTTTAAGAAGAAATCCAACATTAAGTGTCAGGAAACCAGAGGCAACCAGCATTAATCGAATAACAGCTTTCAATAGGGATGAGGTAGGAAGATTCTATAAATATTTGGAATCATTAATGTCTAAAAACGACTTCCAACACTAAGTGTCAGGAAACCAGAGGCAACCAGCATTAATCGAATAACAGCTTTCAATAGGGATGAGGTAGGAAGATTCTATAAATATTTGGAATCATTAATGTCTAAAAAGAACTTTTCTCCTAATCAAGTATATAACGTCGATGAAACAGGAATATCGACCGTACCATATCCTGGAACCATCATTGCAACCAAAGGAAAAAAACGTGTTGACTATAACAAGTTGGGAGAGAGGCAAAACAGTTACTGTAATTTGTTGTATGAACGCAGCGGGAGGATATATACCTCCCATGTTTATTTTCCCCATGAAAAGGCTTTCTCCGCTTTTGTCGGAAGATGAACCACCATGTGCTGCATATAAATGCTCTCATAATGGCTGGTCTAATGAAGAGTTATATTATGAATAGATGGAGCACTTTATAAAATATTCAAAATGCAGTAAAGGAAATCCCGCCTACATTCAAAACATACAATTTGTGCCATGGTATCTCCATGATATCTATACCACCCCACGCGCCACACAGAAACTTTTCCACAAAGCTTATTCCATAACTGCTACAAAATTTTCTGGCTGCAGATACTTTTAACATCAAAGATGGTAATAATGAGGTATTGATGGTTACAGAAAACTGTAATAATTCAGTGTGTAACTCAACAAATACCAACCATCCTACAAACCCATTATCTTCCAGAGAAACGGCTCCACTAACTCCAAAGGATTTAATAGATTCTCCTTCAGAGAACACTGTAAATGCCTCTTCAGAAAGAAGTGTTTCCACTAAAAATTCGTCTGCTACCGTTATTGAGGCACGTCCTTCCACATCCAAAGGATTAGAGGAAACACTCGACACTTGTACTATCTACAGCGTCCTTTTATAAACTTTTGCCGGTCCCTTCTACCAGCGGAACCAAGAAGCCGGTTCGTCGAACTAAACAACATTCACATGTATTGACATAAACTCCTCTTAAGAAACAATTATAAATATAAAAAATAACAAACCGCGAAGAATTAATACACACACAGATTCTGCTGTCATAAATTCCGAGGACCTAAGCAACTACTTTGGAACGATTGCTGAAAAGACAATAAATATGTTACCACCCTCAAATAAAATTTTTGAAGACTACTTAATTAACACAAACATAGATGGACATAGCACTGAATTTAGTTTCACCGAAGTTTCTTACGTACAGATTCTTGACATACTAAATAACCTTTAAAAAACCGACAGTAAAGATGCTTACGATATCAACCTGAAGATCCTTAATTCCATTAAGCACATTATATATATTCCATTAACCAAACTTATAAATCAATGTATTAAAAACAATGTATTTCCAGAAATCCTCAAAATAGCAAAAGTCATTCCAATCCACAAACAAGGTGACATTGATGATCTTGCCAACTATAGACCAATCTCCATAATACCTTTTCTTGCAAAAATCATTGAAACCGTGCTAAAATTGCAAATTTCATCTTATTTTGAGAATTTTAATTTGTTTAACAATCACCAGTTCGGGTTTAGAGCTAAAATGTCCACTACCACAGCTATAAATACACTAACGGATATCGTAAATAGGGGATTTGAAAGCAGCGAAATCATATACGCTCAGTTTTTAGATTTAAGCAAGGCATTCGACTGCGTTTCACATGATATTTTGATAAAAAAGTTAGCCTTTTATAAATTTTCTATTACCAGCCAGAAATTATTGTCTTCATACCTCCAAGATAGATCTCAGTTTGTCAACTATAAAAACAAAAATTCCCAACGGATAAATGTAAAATATGGTGTACCTCAGGGCTCGGTATTGGGCCCAATTCTTTTTCTCCTCTTTATACATGACTTGCCATACAACACCGCCGCAGCAAGATCTGTTCTTTTTGCGGACGACACCACACTAATACACAACAACAAGGACATCACTAGATTGCTATCAATGGTAAACGAAACACAATCCACTACCCACGACTGGTTCCTGTCAAACAATTTGAAATTAAATGAAAATAAAACTAAAACAACGATTTTTACCTTATGACAACATACACCAGATAACATGATATCCACGAATTGCGTTAAATTCTTAGGTGTTTATCTGGATAGTAAATTAACTTGGGAAAAACATGTACATGCCATATGTGGCAAAATGTCCAAAAATATTTACTTATTGCGTAATCTTGTGAATTGTGTCTCACAGACGACTTTAATAACTGCATATTTCGGTTTAATACACTCGGTACTAATCTACGCGATTTTGGTTTGGGGTCATTCCCCACATGCCGCAACTGCTTTCGCGGTCCAAAGAAAAGCAGTAAGGGTGATTGCGGGGTTGAGTTGGAGGGAGGAGTGCAAGGAATATTTTAAAAACCTCAAAATTCCAACATTATATAGCATCTACATTTTGCAATGCCTTCTACATGTGAAAGAAAATGAATCAAAATACCTATCACGTGCCCAGCTACATTCTCATTCCACCCGAAGCAACAGGAACTTACACCACGAATTTTTGCGCTTATCGAAAACACGCAATGGCACAGCGTTCTATGCAATAAAGTTTTTCAACGCATTACCATGCAATATCAGGGAACTAGATTGTAAACGTTTTAAAACGGTCGTTAAGTCATTTTTAATCGAAAATGCATTTTTTTCACTGAACGAATATTTTTCAGCTGATTTCTCCAATTTATGTAAGTAACTTGAATATATGTATGTTTGTGAAAATTTACCTGTTCGTTGTTTACATTCTCTACTGTATAATTTTTTTTACTACTCTTCGTACATTTACTCTCCTTAACACCCTGTATTTTTGACTTGTGTAAATACTTTTTGTATAATGCATCAATAAATACTTACTTACTTACTTACACTTAGAAGAACGGCCAAGAAGAAAAAAAGAAAAAGCGGAAAAAGGTCAATCAAAGAAAATAAAATTGATGACAAAGAAGAGGAAAGCTTTTATGAAAAACTTGAAGAAATTGTTACAACGCGACTCAGAAGAATAAGATGCAGAAGAAGAAAATCAAGTGTCAAGATGATGAGTTAGATGATATGGAAACCGGGAACCAGGATGAGGTATGTTTAATTTGCGAGGAATTTGGAAAAAGTGAGGAACTATGGTATTGCTGTACAGTGTGTGACCATTGGGTGCATGAACTGTGCAGTGGCTGGGACTCGCCTGAAAATTACACATGCGATATTTGTATAAGAAGAAATTAAGGCTTATAAACCTCTGTATTTTGATTATTTTTAAGTTTTTCTTGAGAAGTTAGTTATATTTTATGTAATATATTACTTTTTGCAACTTTCGGAGCCTTATTTTCTCATTATTTGCATTAAATTTGGTATCCCAAAAATGTCCGTTTTGAAAATCATTACAAATGCACTTACCGGCTTTACCCGCAAGGTGGGGAAATATCGGTCACTATCACGTCATCAGTTAGTGCCAAATATCTTATTTATGGTTTATTCTTTTAATTTGGCAATATAGCACAGTTTAGTAAAAATACAATGCTCCATTCTATTCCAATTCGATGCGATAAGTAGTTAAGTCTTTGACTTTTATAAGCAATCAGGCTTAAGTGACTGCTATTCCCCCACTCTCCCCTACAACCTGTATTTGTGGAAGTATAGTGGTAGTAAAACAATGTCCTTTTTTTTACTCCCACATGCACGTAGTAGAGTGGAAGTATGGTAATCGTAAAAAAAATCAATTTCTTTTTTGTTGAAATAGGTTTAGAATGTCTTAAAATGTGAGGACTTTAAATTTGAGTGGGGAAAAATGTCTTTCAGCAGGGCTGTAAAACTTTTTTTGTGCGCACTGTTACTCCGGAACCGTTTAAGATATTGACTTGTAATTTGGTCCTCGTATGTATCCGATGAAGATTTAGGTGGTAAACAGGAGGTAAATAAGCAAAGCAAGCTAGTAACAGTCCAGAAACTTGGGATTTGATGTATATACCAGAAACTAAGGTATCAAAATTATTATGACATCTAACACCTCCACCACCAGCCCCACTCCATTATTAAAAAAGTTAAGAAAATAAAACTAAAATGACTTTAAAGTTTGGCATACGTATACACAGTATGCAGGGTGATTTATCACAACATGCGGAAAATAAAATGGTGTACTAGTTTTCTATGTGGAAAACCCCCTGCAAAATTTTAGAGTGATCCGAAATAATTTAGTACATTTTTTGCATTAAAACTTGTAATGATTCGCTACTGAACCATGAAATTTGGCTACCCTTAATGCTTCAATTGTTTACACGTATTTACGCGTGCGCCGCTTCGTGTCTTTTTCAAGTGATCAGGAGTTGTTTACGTATGGTCAGTTTCTTTCCGGCTTCCGTTTGGATTTTTACGTTTTGAAAATTGTATTCCTAAATCGATACCGGTCAATATGCCAGCGTTTACATCGCATGAATACTGCGATATGATTTTAACTTATAGTGCAGTGAATGAAAATCTTTCAGCCGCTATACGAGAATATGAGAGAACATTTCCCGGTAGGCGTGTGCCAAATGAAAGAACAAGGAGCCCAGATATCACCTCCATGGATTTTTTTGTAGGGTTACATGACTAGTTTGGTGTACGGTAAGTCAGTAGACTCCCTAGAATAGTTATAACAGGCCATTGACAATGCCTCGAATCTAATTCATGATCAAAGAGACAAATGTGATCTCATACACGAGAATATTATCTGCATTGAGTGTCAATGGTCAAACATTCGAACATTTTCTTTGACTTTTCGTTACTTTTAAGTTTTCTGGTGTGCTGTGTTCTACAAAAATTATTTTAATTTTTGCTATTTTTGTTGTGTGATTAAATCCAAAAAGTCGCTTCTAACCCCGCCAGCTTTGCTGTCAGTCCCAAGTCTGATAAAGGGGAAGGAGAAATGATATGGTTTCACCGCGTTATATCAGATTGGTTAGTCTACAAAAAATGGAGGTAATTTTTTTTGTCGTATTTTTTAATTCTTCATTTTTTTAACTTCTTTCGATGGAGACTACTTACTTATAAATTTTCCGCATGTTGTGGTAAATCACCCTGTACATATCATAACGAGATCTGGAACTAGATTATATTTTGAGCATATTCCGTTGAAAGGTTGTGGGTAAGTAGGGGTAAATAGGGATAAATATAAATATATAAAGCTAATAAAAGTAGAGAAACTTAAGATTTGGTGTATATATTAGAAGCCAAGATCTCAATGTTTGTATGACATCTGCCACTCCTACCACGACCCTCACAAGTACCTTAATGAACACTTAAAGACTACATGAGTCTGTTTTTTTAAAGCATCATCTATTAACAACACGCGATAATCTCCAACATTGTATTTGAAACTTACCTACGTGCCTACAAAATGTATTATTTTATTAGTAAGCCATAACAACGTGGCAAAGCGTAATTTTGTAATTGATTGGAAACGTCGAAATTTGTGCGATTTAAACATCAACGTTATTTACAATAATTTTACACATTACTCAAAAAGAGTAATATAATTAAATAAATGGATACTGACAGTGAAAACGACATTTCCTTGACACCGCCAGAGGCAAAGGAAGCTGCAGAAGTCGTCTCATTAAACTTGTTGCCCGAAAAATCGAGAAATTATAGATGATGGCGTATGAATCTTTCTTAAATAGGAGAAATGAAAATGAATTAAATAAATAATAAATATTTAATAGTCGTAGACAGAGTACATAATGGCTACTATTTACTCTGGTGATTTACGACACTCGCCTGCGGCTCGTGTCTTAAACTTCACCCTCGTGGATAATGGCCATCGCTATATACTCGTTGAATAATATACTATTATTGTACTAGAGTGCAATTATGCATATTAGTCACGCTAGAAAAACTTAGCCACGAGACCGTTAGGTCGAGTAGCTAACTTTTTAATATGCAGTTACACATGTTTGCAATACAAAATTTTACCCAACACTTGGTTGCTATGGTGTTGATAGTTATTTATTGTTTACTAGTTTATACACATAAACAACAAATAGGGGTAAAGAATTTATCATTAGTTGTGAAAAATAGATGAAAATTGGTAAGTGTGTCTCGGAAGAAATTAGAAAAGTAGCAAATGTAATGTGTTTAAATTTACTACCTAAGAAATCCCTCGATTCGCAAAACCTAGAGGTGTAAATAAGGATGTAATGCTGGCTTATTTTCTTAGTCGTTCAAAAAAAATATGGAGCTTCTTCAATGTGGAAAAAGTGTCCAATGCTGAAGGCAATTTTAAAAGTTTATAAAAATATTGATATTTCTAAACACGGAAAACTGATTGCTTATTTAAAAAGTGAGTCAAGAACTTACCAACCAAACAAAAGTTATTCTTACATTCTCTCACCAGTGACTTGAAAATTCTTTCACTAGTGTGTAATACATCACATTCTGTATGTAGAATCGCCACATTGATAATCATATTCAAAGCCTGTGTTGAATGAAAGCCTTTAAAAATATGAAATTTCAAGTAAATTTCGGAAAGTAATTTTTTCATTACTACAATACTTCCTTACCTCCGATAAGCGAGGAGAAAAAAATCAAATTGACGGAGGTTTATTGAATTTATTTTGTACTATGCTACCGAACTATATCCGCATAGTTTAGAGAAATCAATATAGAGCTGTTCCACAATATGAAACAATTTTCTATTGTTTTCCTAAAAAAACTGTTGCGAAATGAAACAATTCTATTATTTAGCGAATATGCTGCCATATGAAATAATTTAAAATTTAAATAGTTGGGATCTGTTAATGTTTCTGCACATGCATTAAACCCAATCCAGTTTCCGTGATATCCCTGCACATACATCCGTGATATCATTGTCACGTTATGATGAATGGACAGAATACGCGTACAATATGTAAATTGCAGGCGCCCATTACTCTGCCTACGCCATGTTGCATCATCTCAAAGTGGAAACTACGGCGGCCATAGACAAGGAAAGCAACTCTCTTGCAATTCCTGTGTTGGCGCATTACTAATTAGTAAGATTAGTGGAAGGAGGGGACAGGACCGACTTTGAACTTCCTTCCGATTAAGCTTCGCAAAATTTAAAATGTATTAAATCGCTTTAATCTGCCCTGGAAGGCGGATATTGCAGTCAGGTGTTGGCGTCTTCGATTCTAAACATTTTACTTAGTGGTTTATACAACGCAACATGAATTATTTAAGTTGACGATTTATTATTCTTTTTTTTAATTTTAACTCGTTCATTGTACTAAATAATCATTTTTAGTTAATTAAACTAAATATTTGGTGCATTATTTCCTCGTTTACTTCACTTCTGCTTAATTGTTACTCTATTGTATTTGTTTTAACAAATTTATTTTTTAATTTTTGTTGACATTTTTACCTCTTTACTATTTTGGCAAGCGATATCGTTGTGACAAATTCTAACACAGAGTGAAGTTCTATTTTTTATAGCAAAATTAAAGTGATCTATGTAATTACTGATGTTCTTCTAGCCGGAAGGCTCCAAACATTTTTAAAATTGATTAATAGTGAAACTCAGATATTCATTCTCAAATCATTGAAAGTATGCCAAAAAATCTAATTACATGGTTTAAATACGTTATTAGATTATTTTTAAATTCGCTATTGAAAACTGTCAAAATCCATATGCAGGGTGATAGCTTTAAGCAAATGACAAAAGAAAAAAAATTAAGCCCGTTCCTGATGTTTCTTTCATTTGCGATACTGAATTATGAAGACTTGTGAAACATGCCTACTAAATATGATTTGATTTCGTGAAGCAAATTAAAAGATACAACCGATCGAAATTTTGGCAAAAAATAGAAAACACGCTCTATGTTAGAAACGAAGGGCACTAGGAATATAATGAAGATCTTTTTGAAATCATCTCAGGGTTACTGTACTCCTCACTAGCGTATGATCAGTCATTCGCGAAACACCCTGTATAAGAAACGACTACACATAAACATAAACATCACACATAGTAGACAACCCCAAATCCAAATCCTCTCATAGGCTGTCCGAAAGGGGGTGACACATTTGAAAAAACGCAGACAACATCCATTACTCATCAACATTGCCAGCGCCGGTGCTGGGGATCGAACCCAGTACACGTTAGGCAGTATGACCAAGCGCGCTCGCCACTAAGACGCTTAGCCGACTGAGCTACCATGCCGGTACCAATACCCTGCGCCATTGCTTCATTCAATAGCATGTTCAGTTTACCACTAGCGTCTCAGTAACGTGTTAATAATGAACTAAAGATCTATAACCTAGCCAGGATTCGAAGTCGAAACGGAACCACTTGGTTTTAAGCCTTACAAATAAGCATTGAACCATAAAATCGGTAACTATCTCAAATAGTTGAGCAGTATCACCATTTTAATTGTTCAAGTCATACCCTCCTGCAACCGATTTGTCCTTAAGGTGACTATTAACAGGATAAATCCTTACTATGAAAACAATCTTTTAGCTGTTGTAACTAAGCGTGTAGATATTTCAATTTTGCCTTCAGTTTTTTCTATCACACAACTATTCTCACACAAATATTTTCAGCAATAAGTTTGTAAATTCATTAATAGTACAGGCAAATTAGCCATTTAGGGTAACAAAAATTAATAAAAGGATCATCTCTGGGATTTAAGTATGTAATAACCTGGAGAAGGAGGCCAAATTTCGGCAAAATTCAAAAAAATTTGGAAAAACTTTTTGATTTTCGGTTGTTTTGCTCTAGCGGCCAAAATAATGAAAATAGAGAAAAAAGTTCCCAACAAAAGTTGTAGGTCGTCTCTTTCTTTACAAATTTTTATATTACTTAAGCCATTTAGAAAATAAATCGAGCTTTCCATTTATAGATTAAGCCGCTTCGAAATGCGCGAAAAATGAGAATTCTCCGAGAGTTTCGTACGACCGGGCTCATCGATCGATAATTCTTACTATTCAGAGCCCTAAAAAAATGAAAATAACATGAAATGTAGAGAAAAGTCTCAGCTTTAATATGGAACTAATCACAAAATTCATACAAAATTTTATCATAGAAAGTGTCAGAAGATGGTTTAGTAAACTTTGCACAGTTGATCCGCAGATTTATTCATATCTTTGCCGGGAGTCGTTAGAATGATAATTCATTTTGCTTGTATATTCTTATATAATGATGTATTATTCCAATTAACATTTTATTGTAATTGCTTTTGTTGGAAAAATATGCGTTGCGATCAAAGTAGAGGGTATATTTCTCATCGATCAATTACCTCCATATTTTGGAGTTCAATTCGCTATATCTTTATTAATAATAATAGCACAGTCCTAATTTTTGAATTTAAAGTACAATAAAACATATTCTTCCGAATGACTTTAAAGTTTTTTAAATGCATACAGTATTTTTTAAATTTGTCTATATTATTCATACACATTCAGAAAATGCACAATTATACAGTAAAACATATACAACTTATTTATTTCTTAACATTCTTCAATGAAATTTTCAAGAAATATAGGTTAAAGTGAGTGGAATCGAATCCATGAAATGAAACGGCACCCATTGTTATGGGAGAAATAGGCAGGATGCATAAAACTCAAAGATATGAACAAATCAAGTGTATAAAGTTTACTAAGCCATCTTCTAACACTTTTTTCTCTATGATAAAAATGTTTTATGAATTTTGTGATTAGTTTAACATTAAAGCTAAGACTTTTCTCTACATTTTAAGTTGTTTTCATTTTTTAGCGCCTCCGAATAGTAAGAATTATTGATCGATGTGTCCGGTCGTACGAAACTCCCAGAGAATTCTCATTTTCCGCGCATTTCGGAGCGGCTCAAAACTATAAGTGGAAAACTGGATTTATCTCCTAAACGGCATAAGTAAGACAAAAATGTGTAAAGACCTTTTTTGTAGAGAAAGAGACGAGCTACAAATTTTGTTGTTCGGTATTTTCATTATTTTAGTCGCTAAAGCAAAAAAACTGAAAATCGAAGAGTTTTTCCAATTTTTTTTAAATTTTCCCGGAACTTGGAAGTGCAAAGAATACATCATTCCATTCTACAGGCTATTACCTACTTAAATCTAGGAGATGATCCTTTAATTAATTTTTGCGAGGTTTTTACAAAATTTTGCATTCATTGCCTGTACTATAACCTTAGTAACCATTTTAAGTGAATCGGAATATACACGATGGGGCAAATATATGGAAATACCTGGTTTCTGGCTAAGTGCGCTTTAGAAATCCCTAAACAAAAGTTTTTGTAGTATTTTTATTCTTTTGAGTGATGTGCTTTGTTTTACAGCAGCTACCCTATTTTTCGAGACAAGATGTCACCCATAGTTTTTTAAATAGAGGACTGTATATTTTTATATTTTCAGATAGACATTCTTTCTTCAATTGTAAGGATATAGGATTTGGTGGGTTTTTTAAATATTAAATAAAATAATAGAATGAAGTGTAACAAATATTTATTAGTTAATGAAAATTAAAGCTACAAAATATTGAGCAATTTAATATTGAGAAAAAAAGAAAATATTCATAATAAATGTTCAAATTGTAGACTTTCAGCGGCCTAACAATATTCTAATCAATTCAACGAAGGCTCTTAAGAAGTTTTGAATATCATGCTGTGATATTTCTCGAACAGCCATCCTAATTCGTTCTTCCTTCTCTTCTAACGACTGAGATTTGATATTATATGCACCAACAGAATTTTTTTAAAGTTCGGTGCCAAGGCATTAGTACAAGATTTAAGTAGGCACCCAAATATATATATTTTTTTATCTGTAAGTACTAAATTTTAAGAGTAGTTTCAAGCTATTACTCCACTGGTACAGTTACAGTTCGAAAAATGTTCCGAAGAGGACACATATCAAACGTGTGCACAAATTCTACCCAGATACCAATGATTTTTCTTATGGTCGCTGTGAACATTTAAAAAACACTTCTTCCAGTTACTCGATCGGTCAGGTTTATTTGCAGCCAGCTCTTGGACTATAGGTAATACATTTTAAGGTATGAGATATTTTGTAACAATCGAGTAGTCAAGAACCCACCTCTGTCTAATCCATTTGGTGTAGAAGTACATCTCATTAAAAATTTTAAATCTTTTTCAGTGGCAAAGTACTCAATAAAGTGTAAGAGAATATACATCATTTCTTGTAGAAAATGACCCTCAAATGATATACTTTTGTTTATCGTTCCATAAATAATATATTTTCATATATTAACTTGTATCCACTACATAATATTTTAAAAGATGCATACCGCTGTGCTCGTTTAGATATCTAACGAATGAGGTGTGGCAATTCAATATAGAAATACGCCTCGTAAGTTTGTTCATGTAAGGGAAATGGCAGAATTTAATGCTGGGTGAATGGTAGGATAAGTAAAAGTAGGTCGTAAAATTCGTGAGTGTGGTTGATGATGTTAAAATATTAGAAACGTGAGGAATAGGAAAAGCTTGAATAAATGTGTTCGTTCAATATCAATAAGTTTTTAAGTTATCTTTTATGGCAAGGCAAAGACGACTTTCAGATGTTGAAGTTAAAAAAACTTCTGTCTAGTTCTTTTTTAACCACCACCGTGTCCCTTATCTGGAAATGTGTAGCCTTCCCCCTTCTTTAGTTTAGATATAAAGCTATTTCTGTGAACGAAAACATTTGTTTGTGTTTAGCAAGGATTTGAAAGAAAACAGTATATACTTTCATATCGTCAAGAACAAGAAGCCAGCTATTAAAATAGTAATAATTCCAACCGGGCAAATTTCCGATGAGCCAAGTAGTTAGCTTCAGAAGGAGTAATATGAAAATATCAGTAATACCCAAAAAATAAAACATACTTACTTGGGGTATCATAAAGAATAAGTGATAAATAAAATATACGAGTAATAGTGTTTGTAGAAACCTCGCCTCCATGTCACACCGAAAGCTCTAGCCTCCTCCAGAAAAACTTAATGTATCACTGTAAGACGCATTATAGCCAGTAATGTATGCCATGTTTTATTTGATGATATATTTTCCACTAATACCATTTGTGCTTTTAAATTTTATCTTTTATTTCTTCTTCAGCTTGTTACCAAAAATTAATACAACTCGTGCACACTTTAATGATATACTGGGTGATTTCTTTAACCCGAGATTTTCAAATAGCTCGAATAATAAGCACTCTCCGAAAAAATTGTCCATAATCAAGATTTAATCATTCTACCGAGGAAATACATTAGTAGTAAAATTAGTTACTCTTCCCTCCTTGTAGGTGGGGCGGAGGGTAACTTTGAAATCTTAAATGGGAACCTCTGTTTTTTATTGCAAATTCGGGATTTGTCTAAAACATTCATGATAGATGGCGCTGTAATCGACGAATTTTTTTTTCGATTTCTCCAACTGAAAACCTATGAATACGATTCTGCAATACGATTGCAATGTCAATTGTCAACGTGTGGAGTGGAATAATTGGCAACAAACTCATCGGCCCCCACGTTATTGAAGCCAACTTGAATGGTCAAGTGTAGCGAGACATTTTGGAAAATGAACTGCCAACATTACTTGAAGATTTAAGCTTAAAAGTTTGACAAAACATGTGCTTTCAACATGATGGTTGTTCAACACACTATTGGGTGGTAGCATGTGAAGTTCTTGATTGTAATTACAATATTCGCTGTATCGGAAGAGCTCGTCCGGTAAATTGACCAGCTAGATCACCAAATCATACTTTTTCAGATTTTCTTTTGTGGGGCTATCTTAAAGACACGGTTTACAAACAAGTACCAACAACACGTGAGAATGAATCAGATATTCTCGAGGGCCACCATTTTGAGCACCTACGTCAATTGAAAGATGAGGCGTAGCGACTCATGTAAATCAAGCACTCTGATGTGAAGTGAGAGGCGAGTAGACTCACATAAATCAACCATCCTGATAGGTAAGAGGTGAGTAGACTCACGTTAATCAAGCATCCCGAAAAGGAACAGAAAACCATTTCCTGGGTTACGATAAAAGTAATTTATTCACCAGCCATTTACATTTCTACAGGTAAGTTTTTTTCAGTTATTCTCAATTTGCAAAATGAATAAACTTATTTGACGACGAATTTAGATTATTTACAATAAAAAAGGTGATATTTTATATTTCTTACATATTGCAGAATACTACGCAAAGGTTCTCAGTGGGAGAAATCGAAAGAAACTGAATTTCGTCGATTAGGGCGCCATCTCCTTGACAGCACATGACATCCGGAGGATATACTATTATAGTCCCGTTGTCCCAGATTTGGGATTATCCCATAGACATATCCCTAGGTCATCCCAGGGATGACTTGACTAGATATTAATGTCCTGGAAAAATCAAATTATGAGTAAACTACGGATATCCGCAACTGATTACCTTCGGATATCCTGACGGGACTTCGGTATCCTATAGATGTAAAGAATACGTGTATCCTACTGATATAATAGAGTCGATATCCATGGGTTCTCTTGTCTAATTTACCCACGGATATCCAAATACGGGAACATTATTTCCATCTTTTTTTAAGAAACATATATCTACAAAACAAAAGTAAGTATATTTATATACTTGCATAAATTTATTAAACAAATTAAACAAAAAAAATTAAATAAACCTGGTGAAATCGAACCATGAACTTCTTGAATTGTAAGCAACATTAAATCAATAGATACCAATACCAGTGAGTTCTGACATAAATCACATGTCAGAATTAGCTTTAATAGTATTTTATGCACCAAGTGCGTTGTATAGATTATAACTCCCGGAAGGCAACATGATGCAGCCCGAGGGCCGTTGGCTTTGGCCTTTGGCCAAAAAAATGAAATTTTTTTACCACCACTATACTTCCACTCCATTATGTGAATGTGGAATTGAAAATGTGACAAATGGCAATAATGTTTGGCATATGCACCTATTATACTTTTATTGAAAAATGTACAGGTTGGTCGTCCCAAGAAATAATTCAGTCATGGTGGAGATTTGTAAAGGTATTTGCGCAAGCCTTCCATATTTGGCATCTGTCATTTAGTATTGAACTTTTGCTGTTGGATGAGCACTCTGTATATTTTTTTGACCCAAACTTATCGGATACTCTTTGTAATAATAGTGATAACTATATTCCGATTATTATTTTCAATGTCATTTCATAATTATTAATTTTTTAGAGTGACCGCCACAAACAAAGAGGGAAGTTCTGTGTAAATACCTTTACCGATTTTTTTTTGTTTTTTAAAATAGGTCTACAATGTCACGAAACGTGAAGTTTTTAAATTTGAGCGAAAAAAAAAATTCTGTCTCTCGGTCTGTCGGTCCGTAACTTTTGTTGTGCACATATCTCTGGAACGGTACCTACCTATTTAATGAACATGGAAAAAAATAGGTCAGTAAACGCCAAAAAGTGTCAAAAAATCTATTAAAGGAGTAATATTAATGACGTGATTTATGTATTTAATTAATTTGCTCGTGAAATATTTTCCCCAAACACCACTCGTGCTTGCAAATTTTCCATGTATCATTTTTTCTCAAATTCGCTTGTCTATCGTGTAAATTGACAGTTTGTTATTAAGAATTGAATCGCTAGGGCTAAAGTGCTCGGGATACCCCCCCGAAATCCCCAAGACCACCCTTAAAGTCTCTTTTACGGCGTACGTCAATCCAATCCTGTATTTTCATGAACTGGCCCTCCCTATAACTTAAGCTGGTAATTCTAGAGGGGGATGATCCCAATCACCCCTAACCCTCGATAGGAATTTTTTTTTCTTTGTAGAAAATATTTACACTTTTCAAAAGGGGTGTTTGTTGGAGGGAAGATGAAGGTGACCAGGGTTATAACCAGGAGTGACTACAACCCATATAGGGGTGGATTGCCGCAGTAGCAGATACTTTCTTGGCCTTCCGACTCCTAACATGCACTATGATCTAGTATTACTACATAGGATAGAATGCTGTCACATGACATTCTCATTGCGCAGTGGCTAATTTCACGCTACTATTTCAGAATTGCCAACAGAATAAATGTTCCAAAGAAACATTATCTTCAATCTTCTTTATGGAACAAAACGAAATTTAAGAAGAGTTTAAAGTCAATTTTATCATAAAGTTCATATTACTTAAAGGAATATTTTGTCCATAGTTATGAAAATGGCTGTTAAATATTTAATAGTAATTCCCATAACTCGGGTAGGAGATTATTTGTGAACTTTTCTGGGTAACTGTTTTCATCACTACTGATGGATACTACTCACCCTTAAAGTAACGGGCACTCTTTGTCACATCCCGTATACGAAAGTGTTATAATTCTGTCAACTATAAATGTAAACTGCTACTTTTTAATATTAAAATTATTGTGTGGCTATAATTTTTCCGTCGCAATTTAAGTCACCTAGTCACCGAAAAACATAAAAAGTTATTGTGCAATAAAATGTTTGCACCGTACGCAGGAGTATTTCCGCAGTTCAACCCTGGAAAAGGGAACTAAATTATTGCATTCCCATAACTTGAGGTGTTAAAGGCATGCAAAACAGAACGGATGAGCGCATTTGTATGTACATACAACAGTTGATTACGACGTTTTCGACAATAATTTAAATAAATTTAAGAGAATTTCCATTTGTATACACAACTTTGTTCACTTAAGAGTGAAAAAGTCGTAGGAGAAGAAATTGAATAATGAACCGACGTCTGGCAAACGGAATGGTGAGGTAATTTACTGTAGAAATAGGAATTAATTCTGGAGGTAAGTAATTGTTAATTAGTCTTGAGAAAAGATTTCCAGACTAAGTTATTTACAACAATCAAGTAGTCGTGGAAGCTATTTCCAAACGTAATTTATTTTATTTTTAAGAAGCTGTCGTCCATTTCTTTAGATTATAAATTTTAATTAATGGAAATGTCGGCAACATCACTCTTCGACATTAATATCTGCTTATGAAGTCGTTATTTAAATTTTGAGAATTAATTTACGTTATTTGCCCTTTTAGTGCAGTAAAAAAAGGCCAAAAAAATTAGGAGATAGGTATAGTCTGGATACAGCAAGATTATGATTTTATCCTGTTTGGGGTATCACTGGGAGTATATTACTAAGTTTTGGACCTCGAAAACCTTGTGCTACTTTTTTTATAAACAATTGAATTTTTTTTACTGCGTTTTTCGAGCTTAAAATGTGAATAACTCCGGTTCTATAAGCCGGATCGGGGCAAACTAAAAACCAGTCTCTTCGTAATAAAATTGCCAATAAATTGTCGTTAGTTTCAATTCTCTGAAATACGTACATAACCTACAAAACTGAAAAAACGGGGAAAAAACAGTATTTTTTTCATTTTAGTGCCCAAGACCGGCAACTCGACCAATTTGCATCAAACTTTCAGAAAATATACTTTTTGATGTAATAAAAAGACGCTGAAAAATTGGTGTCAAAATATTGAACCCATTGGCCAAAATTGCATTTGTTATCTAAAATTTGAAATGCCCGCCATTTTATGCCGTTAAGTCCAAAATGAAATTTTTTTATTTCAAAATGTAGATCACGACGTCAGCTTTCGAATGCAATTAAAAATATTTTTTTTTAATGTAATTTTGGCTACTTTTCTTACATTTGTTTATAACTCAAATAACAACAATTACATTTTTTCGGCCATTTTGAAAAACAAATGAAAGTTTTTTATCAGATCTGGTAGAGAATTTTGGGTCCTTTAATTAAAAAAAAAGAAAGTTCATTTCTGTTAACGTGAACTCGAGATATTTAACTTTTTGCATTTTGGCTAATTGTTAATTATCAAATGCATATTTTGAGCTAAAATTTGGACTGTATCATTCTGAAACGTATTCATTTCATACGATAAATTCAAAAAAAAATAGAGTTTTATAGAAATTTATTTACAAACATTATAATGTAAGTATTGTTAATTGAGCAAAAAAGTGATTTTTTTTATTTTTTCATAAAGCTTAGTTGCAAAATGCAATAACTTCCTTGTTTCTTAAAATTCGGAGGACTTTTTTTTAAATACGTTATTTTTTCCCTCGCAGTGCGATATCAACTTAGCTTTTTGTTAATAATAATAATAATAATAATAAATATTTTAAATGTTTAAATTTATATACAACCAACGTTTGCTAATGTACAAACCTATTTTACCTGCGGAGCGAAGAGTTGCTTATAAATGAGGAGAAATGCTTACATTTTCTTTCTCTTTCTTATTCCCCACCAGTTCCATTCCTTACAGCTTAGATCGGTTGCCGTGCAGTATTGTTTGTTTACATTTTTATATTTGAGAAGCTGTAAATTAATTTAATACATGTGTGATACTAAGGGGGCACGTTTAGAGTTAGACCGCTTGGACATGTTAACAAGTACGACACTGATATTTCACTTAATACAAAATTTAATAACAAAGTCTAATTGTCCACACGAATGATGCAAGTAAATAATACAGTCTTAATATCACCGAATAAATTTAGTAAAATAAAGGAACTAACGATCCGCTACCCGCTAGCCCTCAATAATCAAATCTTAACTCTTTCACAGGATCACAGGTAATCATAGAATGCCTTTCTGCCCTGGGCTAGCTGATTTCGTTTCGTTCGCCCTAAGCGTGTTCCTGTGCCCATATAAGGAAATACATTGAAATTTCAAACTATTATTGGTTGGGATAAGTCAATCTGAATGTTTACATTAACAAAAATAATAAACAGTCATAAGTACTAGTGAAGGGTTCCTAAGAATCATAGGCGTGGAGAAATTATTTTCGGTGCCGCCGACATATAAATTAAAAATGTCTTCAAGTGAAAGTGAGATTATTAGGTGTTTAAAATATCATGAAAGTTTTGTATGGATGTAATCTAATAAAACCTATGGATTTAGGTGATTTAAGATTTCATTGTTTCCAAAAACTTACATTGAAAACCTTCCACCGATCGAGGAAGCTACAAATGAACATTTGTTGAGAGTGTATCTTCAAATACACAAATAGCTGGAATATGAAGAAATAGATCCACGATTGTTTGGTTGGGAGGATAAAATTAATGGTTTAATGCCTATTACAATGAGAAAATAGCCAATACCACAAGAAATTCTTGAAATTCTCGCTTGTGAATGTAAAGCCGGCTGTAAAGACCTGAGATGTCGATGCAGGAAGTTCGGACTATAATGTACAAGTTTGTGTGAATATTGTGGAGACATTAATTGCAGGAATTGTACAGAATGCACTGTAGTCAATGAAGAAGAAAATCGTGAAGTTGAAGAAGACAATATAGATGAATCAGACATACATTCAAGCTGTACCGATATATCAGAATCGGAACCCCAAAGCGACTGCGAACGCTTGCAAGTTAATGTGTGTTCAAATTCGTGATGAAGAAGAAAATGGTGAAAAAATTTTATTTGAAACAGATTTAGAGAGTGAAACTGAATTGTACACATTACCAAGCAAGAGATATAAAATACATTAATTACGATTTTGTAAATTTATAAGAATAAAAATGTTTATTTTTAAATAAAATGTTTTTACCATATTATTAATCCTCGCCTTTAAAACATTTTCTAACAAGTATTTATATTACAATATTTACTATTTCCTTTTTTAAATAAAACTTAAAACATTATATTTAGAAGACAATATAAATTTAATCTAAGTATTCATATTTATATAGAAAGATTTAAAAAAAAATTATACAGGTTTATACGTTAGCAATCGGTACATGTGTACATATGAATTTGGAAATAAAAAATACTCATTTGCATTATTAACAAAAAACTAAGTTGATGATCGCCTTGCGAGGGAAAATATAACGTATTTAAAAAAATAAAGTCAGTCGAATTTTAAGAAACAAGGAAGTTATTGCATTTTGCAATTGAGCTTTATGAAAAAATCAAGAAAATCACTTTTTAGCTCAATTAACAATACTTACATTATAATGTTTGTAAATAAATTTCTATAAAACTTAATTTTTTTTTGAATTTATCGTATGAAATGAATACGTTTCAGAATGATATAGTCACAATTTTAGCTCAAAATATGCATTTGATAATTAACAATTAGCCAAAATGCAAAAAGTTAAATATCTCGAGTTCACGTTAACAGAAATGAACTTTCTTTTTTTTTTAATTAAAGGACCCAAAATTCTCTACCAGATCTGATAAAAAACTTTCATTTGTTTTTCAAAATGGCCGAAAAAATGTAATTGTTGTTATTTGAGTTATAAACAAATGTAAGAAAAGTAGCCAAAATTACATTAAAAAAAATTATTTTTAATTGCATTCGAAAGCTGACGTCGTGATCTACATTTTGAAATAAAAAAATTTCATTTTGGACTTAACGGCATAAAATGGCGGGCATTTCAAATTTTAGATAACAAATGCAATTTTGGCCAATGGGTTCAATATTTTGACACCAATTTTTCAGCGTCTTTTTATTACATCAAAAAGTATATTTTCTGAAAGTTTGATGCAAATTTGTCGAGTTGCCGGTCTTGGGCACTAAAATGAAAAAAATACTGTTTTTTTCCCGTTTTTTCAGTTTTGTAGGTTATGTACGTATTTCAGAGAATTGAAACTAACGACAATTTATTGGCAATTTTATTACGAAGAGACTGGTTTTTAGTTTGCCCCGATCCGGCTTATAGAACCGAAGTTATTCACATTTTAAGCTCGAAAAACGCAGTAAAAAAAATTCAATTGTTTATAAAAAAAGTAGCACAAGGTTTTCGAGGTCCAAAACTTAGGAATATACTCCGGGTGATACCCGAAACAGGATAAAATCATAATCTTGCTGTATCCAGACTGTGCAAATTAAAATGCTTTTTTTACTGCACTATTTATTTTTAACCGTTTTCCAATATTCTCTGGAATGAATAACTGTCCTTTATTATGTATTGAATTTGCTGCTTTCAGGGTATGTGTGTATTTTCGAATTATTACTTCCACATCCACGTAGTGGAGTGGAAGAATAGTGATCGTAAAGAAAAGTTCAAAAATATCTTGTCGAAATAGGTTTAAAATGTCATGAAACGTCGCGATTTTAAATTTGAACGAAACAAATTTTCTATCTGTCTGTCGGTCGGTCGGTCTGTCGGTCGGTCTGTCGGTCGGTCTGTCGGTCGGTCTGTCGGTCGGTCGGTCTGTCTGTCTGTCGATCTGTCCGTCTGTCTGTCTCTCTATAACTTTTTTTTGTGCGCACGCTTTCTGTGGAATGGCTTAAGATATTGACTTGAAATTTGGTACACGTATGTACTATAACGAGATCTGAAACTGGATTGTTTCTTGAACATATCCGGTGAAAGGTTGGGGGGAAAATAGCGGTAAATAGAAAAAAATGAAAAGAAAGCTGGTAAGAGTACAGAAGCTTAGAATTCGTTGTGTACACTAGAAGCGAAGGCCTGAGATTTTTTTATCGCATTTTTCAACCCCACCACCATTTCCCTACTCCATAATTAAACGGGCTGATAAAATAAAATTAAGATATTCACATAAAATTGGTACACGTATGTATTATAATGACATATGCAATAGATTATGTTTTGAGATTATTCCGTAGAAGGACAAGGGAGTAAGTAGAGGTAAATTGAGGAATATATGTAAAATAAGCTGGTAAGAGAAAGAAAATCTCATATCAATTGTATTATGGTTAGGAGTTACGAATTGTTTCTCTCTCTGCGGGTGGTTTTCTTATTATTACAAGGGGTAGGAGGGTGGTAGCACAATTTCCGTGTAGATGGAAGTTCGACTAGTCGTAACAACAATTCTAGTTAAAATCATATGTCGATATCATGTGGCTAGGACTTATGAATTGTTTCTATTTCTGGGGGTGGTTTTCTTATTATCACAAGGGGTAGGAGGGTGGTAGCTCAATTTTTCTGTAGATATAACAATAATTTTAGTGAAAATCCCATGACGATTGTATCATGTTTGTAGATCTTTCTGGGGTTGGCATTTTAATTATTATAAGATGTTGGAGGGTTGTAGGACAATTTCCAATATTCTTCCAAATGCGCTAGAGAATAATACATAATCCGTAAAAATTCATACAATATAAAATCTGAGTATTAACAGTTGTATTATTTTTTTAAATGTTCATTATACACTACTTTTTTAAATATTTTCTACCCTTAAATAGGGGCGATTTTGGGTTTTTTTTCAAAAGAGAAAAAGAAATGCTCACCTCAATATTTTTTAAATTTAATTTTAGCCCTATAGGATTTATTTTGCTCTTTACCTTGGCTCGCTATCTACTACGCAAAAGTTGACGAATTTTGTGGTCACTCTTTGGATGCAGAAGTAGTGATTCCTTAGGCCACTGTTTTTTACAGAGAATATGCATTTGTCGGTTTATTAAATACATGAAATTATAAAATCTCGCTCACCTCATGTCTTAATGAATAGAATATTTCTAAATTACATCAAAAAATGTATTTCTGTGTCACATATCCTGTACTATAATTTCAAATTTTTATCTTAAGAAATTAAGAAAAAGTAGAGGTGTACCTAATCTAAATTCGAGTATGTACAAAAGCCCAAAAGTGGTATTTGAAAATGTAAACTGACAACGTATTACAGTAGTTTTTCTTAGTTTTACTAGGCTAATATCAGCTGATGTTTTTTGTTTATATGAAGCTTCATTATATTATATAGATTAAAATTATGGATACTATAGTCTGTTTTTAAACCAGGAGGAGTAAATATGAAAGTTCCATTCACACCATAAAAGTAACCAACAATACAACAATACATGACTACAGTGTTTTTGTGTGTATTTTATTACATTATATAATGCATCGACCTCTATTTGACCTCCCAATATTTTAAACAGCATCCATACAATTTACGCAATATAAAGGCACCAAGTAATTAGCCACTTTTACCTTCAGATTTATACAAAAGGGATTAAAAACTGATATATAATGTGCGAACGAAATTACAACCAAATAATTTATGACATTTTTACAATATGTCCAAATTTACAACTGTTGCCTTGTGTAAAACTGGCGAGGGCGTACCCAATCACAGATGTATGATTTAGCGCGTTAAATTTAAAACGCTCCTTCTGGTTTAAAAACAGACTGTAATAACATTAATATTGGTTACAATAACGCTTTCAATGATTGTAGAATATATCAAAATTATTAGCCAATACTTCTAATAGAGCGAGTAGCTCGTATTACAATGAAAGGCCATTTCATTGCATTCTTAAATAGCATCCCTTAATTCTATACAATTACATTTTTTGCAGTCATTTCATCCACCTCGCTAATTCCATTTAGTGTATCTAGTAATGAGTTCAGTTTCAACGGGAAATTAGGTAACTTTATTTGCCCAAGTATTAAACGGAACTATTCACACGACGAAAGTATCTGAATTTAGCTACTTGATTTAATGACTTGCCTAAGCTAGTACATGGGCATATCCAGTGTAAACTACTGTCGAATTTAGTAGAGAATTATTAGAAGGGAGGCGTTTGTAGTAAAATTGGAAATAGTCTCTATACATTTGTAGCTATCCCGATAATGATGAAATGATTTTCTACTTCATATTAACGGGAATAGCACATTTGTGTGGTGTCTTGAAATTAGAATTAGTTGATTTTGGTCAACAATTTGTCAGGTAGTTCTTTGCGCAACGCGAACAAACTCAAATTAAATTTATAGAAATTAGCATCTAGAGTCGAGTCAAGTTTAAAATGACCGATATATGAATTAATGTTACGCATACGTTTTCACTATCTCTTGCACACAAACTTAAAGCAATAGCCTAAAGACATTTTCAATGTATATCTATCTACTAAGATTCTTTGCCACTTCTTTTGAGACGGAAATATGAAATGCACACTGAGGAGTGAGAAACATAGTCATAAGCTCAGCGATTCCCAAACTGTGTGCTTGATCGCGAATATTATTTATTCCCGTGAACTAACACCACTCTAAATATGGAAAACGTCTTTATATGAAATATTTAAGCTATTTTTAGTGGTAAATTGTGGATATTCATCCGTCAAACCACTAAGTCTTACGATTTTCTTGTATGTACATATTATATGTTTTAGAACATAGGATCGCTTAATCGGTAAGATACTCGAGCAGCAATAAATGTAAATGGTTGTGGTTGTGAGTTCGATCTCGATCCTCGCTTCTACTTTTTTTTATTTAAGCTCTGTTAAATATTAATAATTTTCTTTCTAAAACTATTTCATTAAGCCGCGCCGCGAGTTTTGTTAAAACTTTACTTTCCCCAAAAATGTGTCTTCTATTACTACTAACGCGTGTTTATCTCAATCGACTTTCTTACGTTATGTATTAATCCACGAATGGTGAAACGTGCGTCGAGTAGATAAATTGTTCAAGTGTAGTGTTGTATTGTTTATGAAAACGTGTCGCAAATTGTTAAGTGTAGTGTTCAAGTGTTTTAGTGCTTATGAAAATGTACCAATGCGTTTTTCTTTCAGAATTGTTTTAATTTACTTGTTTTAAAATTATTGTTAATTTTTTTAATACATATTTTGTAAACCAAAATATTTATTTAATACCGCTAAAAGAAAAATAATTTATTTTCGTTATTATCATAGAGATTTCAGATTTTTTTTAATTATATGAAATATTTATATTTCTTTTACTAACATCATTTTCCCTACTAATACTACATTCCTATCCTTTCCTGGCAAGAAATGCCCATACCTGCCCGTGGTTCTTGCTGGATTGTAACAATATTAGTCTTTGATTTTTTTTTTCTGATAACTCATTGTTATTGACTGAATTGGGCAATTCATTTTTTGTTATCAGTTTCATTTGTGCCCAAGCCTATATATACCTACATATAAATTAAAATAAAATATTTCTGTCAATCACCTCTGTGAATCCTTATTTTCATAAGGATAATAAACCAAACTGCAAATAATTGCGAGCCTGGCCGCGTTAAGTATAGAAATCACATTCTACAACAAAACGCTTGGTTTTGATTTAAACAAGCACCAGCCGAAAGAATTATTCCTAATCAAAGGAAACTCTCGTACCAGCCGTCTCAGACTAACTTGCATACTGCAGTTTCGCACTTCCTGGTGCTCATCAGTGCAAGGCGAGCCCGAGACTACTAGTACAAGAGCCTGGGTTAACCAAGTGGCCAGATCGACGTTGTAAAACGACGAAATGGGGGAGGGTCCATCTAGCGACAGCTGTCTGTTGAAATCAAAACAATAATATCCCGACATGGGGCACGTAATAGTAAACAGCACGCTGGAAGCACGCTGTTTACTACATATAAATATATCTACAGTGTCCGCCATAAAGTTGTCCACATATGGGAAAAATTTGTATTGTTGAGATTTCTAAAAAATACTATACTGGGGGTTCGTTTCTTTTTTTACATGCAAATACCTTTATTCAACTAAAATACACAAAGTTTTTGTCGAAACTAATTAAATATTTGTCAACAGAAACAAGAATTTATGATTTTTCATATAGTAATTAATGGTAGGGGTAAAATTTGCACTTTTTTATTTTCCACTTATCTGCTTCAATTGATATATGGTGTCCTTATTGTATTCTATGCACTTTATCTTAATAAAATGTTTCGATATCTTAACAATTTGACCCATTTTTCGGTACCACCGTTAACTATTTTTTACAGTCCTGCCAAACCGGTGATCGCATGACATGTGTCAAAATGTAATTTTTTTGTTGTCAGATATGCATAAACGAACCCCCGAAAGAGTTTTTTAGAAATGTCAATAATGCAATTCTTTCCCATACGTAGCAAACTTTATGACGTACAGTGTATAGTCAGAATTCCACTAAAATGGCGAAGTTACTAAATTAATAATCTTAAAACTTTATGACAACATCTTCCTTATTTTTTATGATTGTTTATAGACATCATTGCTGTTACAAGAAAGAACTGTTTGAGAACTACCCAGTAGTTCTCAAACAGTAAGAAATGGCAGATTTCTTATGCATCAAATAAAGTCTTAGTTCAGACGTTTTAGTGGCCATGACATAAGTCAGCTTAAATTGTACCGGACTCTACTGGAAGAGGCTGGAACCTCCCCACCAATATATTTGAGTAAATTAGTTAATTTGCTCAATAATCATGCTCATTACCAGCTATGCGATGCAAAGCTGGTAATGAGCATGGTTATTTCATCGTTCCACAGGTACTAGAACTTATACTTATCTACCCATTGATATTGCTTCTTACGGAAGATGACCGGAAAACATTAAAGTGTAATATATCGCTGAAATGAGAATAACATTGTATAAAAAAATGTATTATGTTGGAGCCTCAGAAAGTTCAATATTAACTTTATGTCAAACTTAGTTTGCTTGTTTTGGTGCAATTATGTCACATACGAACATACATAAATACACACATTGTGGCGTTTTACTCAGCCGACAGTTGATGATAGAGCGTCACTTTGGCACTCGAGCTTTGGAGGTCGGTTGACGGTAAGCTCGGGCGCCAGTTCCTTTTGTGGTGGAACAACCAATTACCCTCAATGCCAATTAAGCAGAGCTTGAGTAGCTACAATGAAGAAACGGTATGTCCAGCGGGTCTGAGGATAGTTAGGTTTCACACACACTACAGTAAAAAGTACGATTCAGATTGTATAACAAGATTTATTATCTTAGAACCTACTATTTACAATACTACTTAATACTACGAGTAATATTACCAAGCAACCAAGAGCTTAAGCTAAAGTTAGGCTACGGTAAACGGAAGCAAAGCTAATGTGAAAACGATGATGGTACAATGCTAGGAACGGTCAGGCGGTTAATGAGACGGTAATATGAGGTTTGTTCCAATACGCAGTTTGATCTTCCGTTGAACGGTCAAATTGGGCAGCCTAGTCATGGCATAAATATGTCACAGAGATAGATAGATAGACGACTGAGCGACTGCTCTTCAACGGACGATCAAACTGCGTTTTGGAACAAACCTATGGTAAACGGTTAGTGAGTGTACGAAGTTGGTACTTACAAACTTTACTTACTTTCTCCTGTTGTTGGTGGGCACACGTGCAGCTGGTAGTTTCGAAGCCGACTGTGAACTGAGACTCTGGCAGCAGGCTACAACTGTAATAGTACAGTACGGCCAGAGTGGGGAACTGCGCGTTCGGGGTGCGTCTCGGTTTCGGGACTATATAATCGCTCTTACCCAAACGGTTACTTACTTGCTTCCACTGGAACACGTCTGATGAGGAGGTCAGCGGAACACCAACTAAGTTCCTCAGCAAGCGGTGCAACTTGCGTCTAATTGAAATGGGCAACAAGTTCTCCAACTGCACGCGATGTCAGAAGCGTGTAAGTACACACAGATATCATTTGTCTGACTATTTATTCCTTGCTCTAGTGTCCATCATCAGCCGGATGGTTGGCGCACAGGTAACGCTCTCGCCTATGGTGCGAAAGGTTCCGGGATGAAAATTGTGCTGCTAGTGAATCGTTTTTCTTTAATTTTGTAACGATTAATGTATTTTCTCTCACAAATTATTTTCTATTATTTCTTTAGGTTAGGTTAGTAGTTTTCTTTCACAAAATAACACAAAATATTTCAAATTCTCGACTCGTGGAATTTATTACACATTTATAAGATAATGCGCATGCTCGAATTTCTTGGATCAATTGTTGCCCATTCCGGCTAGACGCAAGTAACGGTGTACTGCTTGACCGGAGGCAGACTCGATTTGTGCAGGTGCACGTTTGCAGGCGGTGGTAGGAGAATGAATTGCTCAGAAGCGTTCACAAGGCCTTGAGCTTCGAGCGTGCGCAAAACGTGATATCATTTGTCTATTATTTGTCTATCGCGCCAATATTCTTGATGACGGTCTCGGAAGATTAGGGGTCGAGCTTGAGCTCTTTGCCTCAATCATCGCTGTAGACCTGGACCGGCCTCGTAAGGGGTGGGCCTGCTTTTTCGCCTATCCCCCCACAAATGTGGACGGTATTGGCGATGTTAGCAAACCTCCCCTGGTCCTGGCTGTTGGACCCTGCAAGCTGGGTCGTTTCTTCTGGCGCTCTTCTGTCTTGGTCTTCTTTCTTCGCTGGCATGTATAGGCTACCGGGAGCATCTTTCGTCTGTCGTGAGAGGGAACGGTTGTTACCGAGCCCACTCGGAGTTTGAAAGGGATTTGGGGGTGTTGACTAGTCGGAAGCCCAGGGTGTCAATTAGCATCATGTGCTCCGATTTCATCGGAATGAAGTGTGAACTGTGTAGTTCAGGATTGTGTTCAGCCAGATACGCTTTCTTAGCGTCGGAGGCCGGAGGTTGTTTGCTTGGTACCCCCAGGATCGGGTAATTGGATGTTTTTTGTTATTCTCTCCTTGCGGTGTGGTTTGCAGATCGAGCTGGAACAGATAAAGGGTTAGTTATACTTACCCATTATCTAGGATCTGGAGCTTCGGCCTCTTGTGCCTCGGAGCGTCGTTGGGGTCATAGGCAGTAGCCTGTCTGACCAGCGGATTCCCATGCTCTGCTGCACGGGCGTATAGGTTCTTCGCTCTGTCCCGGATGACTTCAGTTACTGGGGTGTATTCCAGGTCTCTGAAGATGTCGACGTTTCTGACAAACCATGGTGCATCCACGGCGCACCGAAGTGCGACGTTTTCCACGGCTTGTATCCTCTTCAGATGGGTGGCTGCTTGGTATCCCCAGGCAACGGAGGCGGAAGTCAGAATAGGTGCAATAAGGGGACTGATAAGCGTGAGCTTGTTCCTCAGGTTGAGTGGGCTCGGTCTACCTATCATAGGGCAAAGTAGAGTCCTCCTCGTCCTCGCCTTCTGTATTATCGCTTCCGTGTTCTATCTCCACGTCAGGCTTCGATCCATGACAACGCCAAGGTACTTGACAGTATCGTGCCATTGAATCTTCTCGCCGTATTTGTCCATCATTTGTTTGACTATTTATTCCTTGCCCCTAGTGCTCGTTGGTAGCCGTACGGTTGGCGAATAGGTAATTTTCTCGCTTACGATGCATAAGGTCCCGGATTCAAACTTTAGGTTAGGTTAGTAGGTTTTTATTCTGCTTAAAATAATTTCATTCTTTCGTGTGATTTCTTTAGGTTAGGTTAGTAGGTTTTTATTCGAATATCTAATTGTTAATAACTATTAGCGCTTCAGGCAGTACTAGAGTCGCAGTTCACAAAATAACACGAAATATTTCAATTTCTTGACTTGCGGAATTTATTAAAGTTAATGCGCAAGCTCGAAGCTCAAGGCAACGCAACGTGTACCTATACGCTATCAAAAATCTATCAAATATTGAAAACGTGATTTTAAGTTATTTGTACTGAGGTATTTATATCGTAATACGTAATTATAAAATTGTACACTATTTCTTTGTCGGGCTATTCTAATATTTTATGTAAATTACATTTCAATTGTGAAACAGTGCTTTAAAATGACATTAGAAATTCTGATTGTTTCCGCAGCCGCGCTTAGATTCAGTGAAGGTCACTCCCTAATTAACCCATAATCCTCCTTCAAGATGTAATCATTATTCAAATCCAAATTAGTTAGAATAAATTTATGAGAAAGATACTGAAATCTTACGCTGACAACCAACGACTTGTGTATACATTGTGTGTATTTAGCAAAAGAGAAAATTCTTCAAAGAGTAATTCTACTCCATTTTCGTTCATTACACATTTTGCAACGATTTTTCTTCTTAGTTTAATTTTTTACACCGTTTATTCATAAAGTAGTACCACTAGTACTAAATAATTCTAACTTAAGGCAACTTTTGTATTTTAATGAAAAAAATATCTCAACAATCTGTCGACTAATAAGTAAAAAGTAAAGAGTAATCTTAAAAACGCATTCTATGTTAGTAGAAATATACACATTTAGCAACCTTAAATTATAATTGAAAATTATTTTTTTCAGCAAAATACGAGTTTCTAGCCTCAGATACAGTATATCATTACTTCGCTCTTGAATGAAAAAAAACAGCGTTCGTTCACCAAAAATAGTGAATATTTTTTCCTAAAAAATTCTGTGACAAATAAAGTCTATATCACGATAATTGTCATAGATAATATGTAAGACCCGAAAATCACAAATAACTTTGACAATACAAAAATATTATCTGTTTTTATTTGAATAGAAACGATATTAACCAAAAGAAGATCTAAAAATCTATTGTCATAAAATGCGTTTTTTGAGGTCAGAAATAAAGTATAATATTTTTCTAATTTTTAAGAGAATTTTAAATAATCGCGAAAAATCGTAAGGTTACTATCAAATAATGAAGAAAAGCAAAGTTTCGGAACCCCATTATGAGAATTTGGTGACTTTGGTGACTTGTACAAACTTCACTATCATATGTACCGTTGTTTTTGTTACAGTAATTATTTTAGAGAATATCATGCTCTACCGAAGAGGTACGTATAGTATTTTACACCCATCTCGCTTAGTTTTCAAGATATTCACGAAATAGAATAAAAAATACCTAATTTTCATCTATATTTGTTGCTATTATTGTTAAATCCCGAAAAGAAAGTGGGGGTACATACCTCTCAATAAATATGGTACATATTATTTATAGTATTTTGCAAACAGTAGAAAAAAATAACTATCTATGAGAACTAAAAGAAAAACAACTTGTAAAAATATGAATGAAATCTTTGAATTCTTTCGATAACGTGAATTAAAATCCTAAAATGAATTTTTCTGATTTCTTATTTAACAATTCTCATTGTAACACTAGCATCCACACAGTCCCCTACGGCCATGCCGATTAAACTAGTATCTACATGATCCCCTTTGGTCATGAAGATTCAGTTAAAAATTAAAACAAAGGCCTAAAATGAATTTATTTACCTACCTTGTCTTAAAAATTCGTTTTAGGCCCTTGTTCTCATTTTTAACTGAATCTTCATGACCGTAGGGAGTTATGTATGTACTAGTTTAATTTACATGGCCGTAGGGGACTGTGTGGATTCTAGTGCTATAATGAGAATTTCCAAATAAGAAATTAGACAAATTTATTTTAGAATTTTAATTTGCTAGCATAACCAGAATTTAGGTTATCGAAAGAATGCAAAGATTTCATTAATATTTTTACACGTAGTTTTTCTTTTAATTCTCATAGACAACTATTACTTCCACATCCACGTAGTGGATTGGAAGGACGGTAATCGTTAAATAGTTTTCAATTTTTTTTTTTTTTTTATTGAAATAGGTTTAGAATATCATGAAACGTCGAGATTTTAAATTTAAGCAAAAAATGTTCAGTCTATCGGTCTGTCTGTAACTTTTTTTTGTCCGCACGTTTTCTCTGGAACGGTTTTAGATATTGACTTAGTATTTTATACACGTATATATTATAACCAGATCTGGAATTGGATGGATTTTTTAAGATATCCGGTAAAAGGTTGGGGGATAAATAAGGGGAAATATGTAAAGCCAGCTGTTAAGAGTATAGAAACTTGAAATTTTATATATATACTACAAGCCAAGGAAATTTGTATGATACTTTTCAACCCCCCACCACCCCTACTTCATTACCAAAGGGGTGAGGGAAATAGGAGTAAATAAACCGATTTCAAGAAAAAAAAAAGATTTTTTTTACGATTACTATACTTCCAATCCACTACGTGGATGTGGAAGTAATGAGGGAAAATAAGTAAATCAAACTGGTAAGAGTACAGAAACTTGAAATTTGGCGTATGTACTAGAAACCAAGGCCTCAAATTTGTTTATAATATTTTTCAAACCCCACCACCTCCGCTCCATTAATAATGGAATTGACAACATAAAATTGAGATATTCACTTGAGAGTTAGTACACGTATGTATTGTAATGACATCTGATTGAGATGATTCCATTGAAGGGTTTGGAGGTGGTAGGTTGTGAATAGGAGAAATAAGTAGGGTAAACTAGAAACTTCATTTTTAATGTATATGGTAGAAACCAACGCCTCAAACTTTTCTATGACATCTGCCCCAAATATTATGAAAATTCTATGACCAATAATTTCCACATACAAGAGTGCAAATCTAATCAGG
This sequence comes from Stenurella melanura, assembly GCA_963583905.1. Taxonomy (NCBI): domain Eukaryota; kingdom Metazoa; phylum Arthropoda; class Insecta; order Coleoptera; family Cerambycidae; genus Stenurella; species Stenurella melanura. The sequence goes on from OY757309.1 coordinate 59,576,689, forward strand.
ATGTTTCCTTTAAAGTGACGGATGAAGAATCTGGATGTGGAAGTAGTGATTCCTTAGGCAGTGGTTTTTTTTATGCTGTTTGCAAAATCCTATAAAGAATATGTTTCATTACAATTATAAGCAAACAAATAATAATTTACTTTTAAATACGGTACCTTAAAACAATTCCATTTTTTACGACGGCAACTTGTGCGGACTTAGATATCCCTTTTATTTAGTTGATCTGCTTGAGCAACATAGCCAAAACACTTTCTCTTCAACTCTAAACACTGTCTAACACATTTTATAATATTTGTACTATTTTCCGTTCCTTTTCTCCAAGTGATTTTATGTATATATTTTTGTATTTACATACAAATTGCTTTCAGTTTCATATTAAACATAGTTATAGTTAGGTACATTGTTCAATTAATTCGCGCTACAGCAAGAGAAGTAAAACTAATATTATTGTTTTCCAAAAACTCGGCCCCTCGTCATCCAGCCCTTTAACTGCAATGGTGCTTTGCACTGTGGATATCTGGCTGGCCCCGGTACGGGTCCAGGAAAGCTAGTTATTTGTATTTTCATTTATAATAAAATGTGTTTTGATTGATTGATTGACTTTCTCTTAGGAGCCTCAATTTGTATTCTTAGCCGTGGAATTGGAATTCTTGCAGGGGAAATTAATCCCAATATGCTAGATGGTCGTATTGCCTATGTTGTTTTTACTATAGCTACTATCAGCATATTCATGTAAAATATGCGACAATACTGATGTGATGCAAATTATTATCTTGCATTAAACACGGAAATATTATAATATAACCTTACAAATTTTTTATTTAATGATTCTTCCGTATAAAATATGACTCCTAATAAAAATGTCATTTAAAGTTACATCCCAGCATGCTTTACATAACTCTGTGATTTACTAGAATAATCGAGCAGAGAAGGGCAAGGAAAGCTCCAAATAGAGCTGCAATCGAAACAAACGACAACCAAAAAGTACGTAATCAATCTTTGTTTCGCGTCGCGTACGTGACTCTGCCGGCTGGATCAACTTATCCATCGTAACTTTTAGTTTATTTCATAGAGTGCTCTATTTTCCTTTGTTAAGACTCCAATGAAAGTCTTAGTTCTAATTGTTCCTGGAATGACTTGCAAAAGTTCTACTATGTGACACTACTTGAACAATCTTTGAGTCTCTTATACTCTGTCTTTTATGTCTAGTTGAAAAGTTATTTACTATATATAAAGTGCATTTTCCAAACATTAAAATTCATTAATACCTAAAGTGGTCAGCTAGCAAATTATTTCTTTGTTTTCAGCTAGTGTTAGGTAGTTTATGAAGTAAATAAATAAACAATTAAAATAAATTGAAATACACGCATTTGAATGCCAATTGAAACTTAGTATTCATTTCAATCCTTGTAGTGCATTTTTTATAATTTCAGTTGGATTTTAAAAGCGTGTATTTGAATTCATTTTAATTATTTAAGTATTTTCTTTTTAGTTTTACCACAATTACTTCAATCAAAGAGGGAAAATTGGAGGAAATAATAGAAGTTTTGAAACTTGGCAGAGTATATTCATTAAGGCATACTAGTAAACTTACTAAAAGTTCCCATCTCTATCTGCTGCGTTCGAGCCACTTTTTTGAAAAAATGGTGCTTAAATTCAGTTTCTAGCTTATCTCGCTAGCCACTAGCGATATCGAAATTATGCATCAACTATAAAATAGTGCTTATAAAATTCGCTATAAAAAATATTATAGGATGTGGTTTGAGGATTTCAAAACTGATGTTTAGTTGTTAAACAAGTCGGTTGCTATAAACCCGAATAGGTTAGCCTGTTTTCGACAGAGCTCGGACTGTGTTTTTTGCATTCTTGCACACATCGTGTGAGAAAAGACAGTTTCGAGTCATGGTTACTTTGCGGTATTTGTCGTTTTCGAAGGCAGTCGTAGGAGAAAAAAGTTTCGTCTAATATTGTTGCCTCAGTTCTTTATCCATATTTCTTCCATTGGTGCTTCGTACCTACTTTGAAAGATAAGAACGTTTCTCGGTTGCGGTATTTACCTCTTCAAATTATCACGCCTTACCGACAGCCTAAATAAAGAAAAATCATATTTTCTATATTTATTAAAATTTGGCATTCATATTCACACATTTTATACAAATATGCAGTGGTAATATGCTAAAGAAGGAATCACTACTTTTACATCCAGATTTCGCATCTTTAGGTATCTTTAAAGAAAGCATTTCACGATATTTGCACTCTATCTAGTATGTGGAAATAATTGGTCAAAGAACTTTAATAATATATTATTTGAGGCAGATGTCACAAAAAGATTTGAGCCATTATGAAGTTATTGGACTTTTATTAGCTTGCTTTACTTATTTTTCTCTATTTTCCACCCCCACTCCTTTACCAGAATCATCATATCAGATATCATTACAATACTTACGGGTACCAAATCTCAAGTGAATATCTCACAAAATATAATCTAACTCCAGACACTGTTATAAAACATACATGTACCAAATTTCAAGTGAGTATGAGTATCTCAATTTTATTTTGTCAACCCCTTTAATAGCGAAGTGGGAGGAGGGGGGGTGATTGGGAGAGTGTGGAAATTTTTAATGAGCCTTCGCTTTTAGTAATACACCAAATCCCAAGTTAGAGGCCGACAGATAGACAGACCGATCGACAGACAGAAAATGTTTTCGTTCAAATTTAAAATCTCGTCGTTTTATGACATTCTAAGCCTTAATTGTAATGAAACATATTCTTTATAGGATTTGCAAACAGCATAAAAAACTATCTATGAGAACTAAGAAGAAAAACTATTTGTAAAAATATTAATGAAATCTTTGCATTCTTTCGATAACCTGAATTCTGGTTATGCTAGCAATTAAAATCCTAAAATGAATTTGTCTATTTCTTATTTGACAATTCTCATCGTAACATAGTATCCACCTTATCCCCTAGCCATGCAGATTAAACCTGTATCTGCATAACCCCCTACGGTCACGAACATTCAGTTAAAAATGAGAACAAAGGCCTAAAATTGATTAATTTATTTACCTACCTTGTCTTAAAAATGTTTCATTCTAATGGATTACATTTTCATGAAGTTATCTATAATTCTGTTTCTTGGAAATGCTTATTATATATGAACCACTTTTCGCCCTTATTCTGGAGCTCATCAGAAAGACATAAAGCCACTCATAAAGTTGTTTCATGCAAAAACCCAGACAATTTCCATAAATATGGAAATAGTTTTAGTTTTTAGAATTTTTGAAAAAATTTTTACGGTTACTATACTTCCACTCCACTACGTGGATGTGGAAGTAAAATTGAGATCAAATGAAAAGTAATTGTTCTCTTATTTTATTTTAAACTATTTATCAATGAGACTCTTAAAGGGAGCTTCTGTATATATTATATAATTATAATTAAACTACTCGTCGGATCATTGTGAAATTGACTAAGGTTCTATTATCTATCATATTCTATGCAGATCTAAAAAAGTTCAAGTGGATCAGATAAGGATTGCGATATGTGCATATGATTGCATGATATAATATTGTTATGTGTTACACCCCCTTGAAACTAGAGATTGATACGCCTATGCCTAATAGTGAGTGACTGGAATCTTGTAGAGTTTTCTAGAGTATGGTGAGAGAAGATTATTGATTGTTTCTGGATGGATCTGGACGCGGTTTCAGAGTATATAAGGCGCGATTACCGGCGCAGAGGGAGATGTTTTATAAAAGTGAAGAAGTTCTATAAAAGTGACGTCTGGTAAAAAGTGAGGCTAGATATCAACTAAACAAAGTGTAAAGGTTATTTTGAAGTATTGTATAGTCAGTAAATTATTAAATAAAGTGTTAGTGGTTTATCCCTTGTTAAAATTATTTAGAACCCACGGATTAATACAGGGCGTTTCCTAAAAAGGTGCAAATACGTAACACTGGTGTCAGACGCGGAATTTTAACAAGAGGATTTTTCGGAAGTGTTGAGAAGACTGGGACAGTATTCTCGGAGTTAGTGCTAACACAGGAAGGACTAATTTACTGGACGTTGTTCGAGGGTTATTTTCGAACAGGAAAATAGTGTTAAGTGCATTTTTTGAGACATTTTTGGAACATTTTATTTGGACATTACTGGTTAAGTGAAAAAGACTCTGGATAAGACTTTTTCTGTGCCGATTTGAGGTTTTTCTGGACAGTCCCATTACCGATAGTGACGTAATTGTTAAATTTATTTGATTTCAACGTAGTCGTATGCCTACAACAACCGGAAGTATGACAACCGCAAAGCAAATACAGGACTTATTTGCACAATTCCAGAAAGTGTTGGAAGAGCTAGAAAGAAGTCATAGTGAGGAAGTAAGTGAAGTCAAAGAGAAAATGCACCAGGTAGAGGGAGAAATAGACCAACTTAAGCGACAGTTGAGAGATAAAGGAAGCCAGCAAGTGGTATTATCAGGTCAGCTGTTCGAACCTCCCTCCTTTGACGGCCAAAGTTCATGGACTATTTACAAGAGGCAGTTTGAGGCAGCAGCGAGTGCAAACAACTGAAGTAACGAAGTGAAGGCTACGGCGTTAATCGTGGAGTTAAGGGGACAAGCATTGGGAATACTCCAGACAATCAGAGCAAACAGCAGAGCAACAACACGATTTTAGAGTTTTAGAAGCTGCCTTAGATCTACGATATGGCGATTAACACACCTTACCCGAGTGTACCAGACCCAGCTGAAATCACGTGTTCAAGGAGCTGGGGAAAGTTTGCAAGAGTTCGAAGCTGCCGTGTGGAGATTGGCTCACCTGGCTTACCCGGATGTACCGAAGGAATTCCAAGACCAACTGGCAGTAGAGGCTTTTCTGGATGGTATACAGGATGATGAGATCAGGCGAGTCCTCACGTTATCTCGATACCAGAACAGCAGCGAAGCGTTGGTACGTGCACTGGAGGTGGAAGCTGTCTTTCAGGATACCCCGAGTCCAAGAGTACAAGCTGTGAGTATCGAAAAATCGCAACCAGAAAAGGAGAAAAAGAACCCTAGGTTGACCACGATGGAGAAAATGTTAACTCAAATACTGGCTAAATGGGATTTTGCAGGAAGACAAGGAAAGCCAAGCGGGGGTATTAAATGTTACAACTGTGGCAGAGCAGGGCATATCAAACGAGACTGTCGACAGCGGAACTCGAGGAAAGTGAATGCTGGAAACATGGAAGAGACACAAAATAAACAAAGTAGTGGAAGGCCAAGTGGACGGCGTATGAAATGTTACAGGTGCGGAGAACTAGGACATATCCGGCTTGAATGTCCACGGAGGAGCTTGGAGAGAGTGAAGGCTGGAGAAGCTATGAAGCTGAGGGGAAAATGAGAGGAAGCTTGTACCAGAGAGGCTGTAATAGATAGGGAACGTGGTACCCCGAGAGAAGTAAAGATTTCCAAGCTTCGAAGCATTCCGAGAAGTCCACTACTACCAGGATGTGAAAATAAATTGAAACCCCAGAAAATTGCAGATATTTCATCCGGAAGAAGGTGCAAGGAATGTTGCAAGCACTGCCACCAGGAGGAGAAACTGCAGGACATAGGAGCAGTCAACACTGTCAAGATGGAGGTATCGGATGACAGGGAAAATGAAGCGCTGAGACAAGATCAATTGAACGATGCAGAAATTGGGCCTATATTGAGAGCCAAGGAAAGAGGAACTCGTCCAAAGTGGAAGGATGTTTCAGACAAAAGATTGGGCTGAAGGCACTATGGGCTCAGTGGGACTCACTGAATGTCATGAACGGGCTGTTGCGGAGAGCATGGGAAAGCCCGAATAGAAAACAGGTGGTTATGCGTCTAGTGATTCCCAGGTGTCGTGTAGCGAAGGTGCTTTAGGAAGTGCATAATGGAACATCTGATGGACAATTCGGTGTTAACAAGACGCTGAAGAAAATACGAGAACGATTTTGTTGGATAAAAAGTCGTCAGGATGTGGAGGCTTGGTGTCGCAAATGCAAGATTTGTGCAGCCAGTAAGAGACCACAGACTGGAAGTAAGGGTGAAGGGTTCAACGCCGGAGCTCCTTTCAAGAGGTTGGCTAACGATATAGTGGAGCAATCACCAGCTAGTGACCGAATGAAGGCTCGATACGACCGGAAGGGTGGTCCAAATGGGTTCATCAAGGTGGGAGAGCTGGTTTGGCTGTACAACCCGCAGAGCAGGAAAGGAAAGTCACCGAAACTTCAACGACCTTGGGAGGACCATATACTGTTATTACCCGAATTAATGACGTCGTCTATCGGATTCAACGAAGCAAAAAGTCCAAGATGAAGATCGTGCATTTGGACAGACTGGCGAAATACACTGATGATTCTGAATTGCCTGACCGGGACAATCAGGCTTAAGGAGGGGGCAGTGTTATGTATTACACCCCCTTGAAACTAGAGAATAATACGCCTATGCCTAATAGTGAGTGACTGGAAACTTGTAGAGTTTTCTAGAGTATGGTGAGAGAAGATTCTTGATTATTTCTGGATGGATCTGGAGGCGGTTTCAGAGTATATAAGGCGCGATTACCGGCGCAGAGGGAGATGTTTTATAAAAGTGAGGAAGTTCTATAAAAGTGACGTTCGGTAAAAAGTGAGGTTAAATATCAACTAAACAAAGTGTAAAGGTTAATTTGAAGTATTGTATAGTCAGTAAATTATTAAATAAAGTGTTAGTGGTTTATCTCTTGTTAAAATTATTTAGAACCCACGGATTCATACAGGGTGTTTCCTAAAAAGGTGAAAATACGTAACAATATCAATAGCGCAATTAGCGACCTCGAAAACTCCTGTTTTTTTCGTAATTTTCATACTTGAATTGTTGTTGATATTACAGTTTCAAAACTTCTTAAATTAAAATATTTGTTTCACTGCTTTTCCTCAGATTATTGGCCTTATAAACAAATTGTTTTGGCCACAAACATATAACTCCCTACGATAAAACAAAAATAAACTGAATTTGCAGATATAAAAAATTACACATGTGTACGTAAATGTAGAAATACCAAGGTACCCGTTACCGAGACCTAATCATGCATTATAAATTTAATAAAAATAGTAAATTACCTAAAATAACAGCACTAACAAATTTTGTAAGTTAAAAAAAATTATAAAATTAAATTTAAAAAAATCTCTTCCGCTACTTATTTATAAGAAAGGAAGGTTTGTAAGGAATTCAAACAAGGAGGACTCACTTCTCGCCCAGGGGCCTTTCAGGACATTTAATAATACAAACACATGTGGGCCACGGTTGGAAGGACTTAATAAACAAAGGGAATGAAACAGAGGTTTTGGATAAGATACCTAAATGTCAATGTTGGCTTCAAAAGCTTTTTCATTAAATCAGGATTTTCTAGACTTGAAAAATATGGTAACCATATGGGTGGAATAAAATCATTGTCGTGTAGAAATTGAAGAAAATGTTTTGATTTAGATTCTGTTAATGGACAATTAAATATTATATATCCCCGATTGTGCCACATGGATCTTCACGTAATCCAATTTTATATACGTGAGCGAAAAATTTACTATGATTTAATTCTACTTATGGTAGATATGGTTTTTCTGCTAAGATGACAATTATATCATTGTGACGCATGACGTAGGAATATTTGGGTGAATGTTGTAATAATAGGTATTAGTTTGTACACCATAGGCTTGCCAATATTGATTCCATTTATGCCAGAGGTATGTTTTGACAACAGGATGAAAATCGGCGGCGACTGTAGTAAAGTCCATTTCAACAGTACCGATATTAGTGTTCCTTGCAATCGTATCAACTTTATTATTTCCTGGTATAAAAAATATTTGCACACTTTTTAACTTCTGAATTAATCATTTTACATTATATTAGAAACGATATCAACTCCATGAACTTCAAATTTCCGTAATAACGCATCTTCTTCATTTAAATGCACTGGACTAATTATACAAGTTTAGCAAAATAAAAGATTCTCCTCAAATATTATTTTTATTCAATGATAAATACTTAATCTACCCACTATTATGTTCATTTTTCCGTGCCGACCAGTCCCTGTAATAGATATTGCATTTCACATGGACTTTTAATTCATAAATACAAAACATTTCTCATCCTCGTTTTGCTTTCCTTTACAGTCATTTAAATTTAACTGAATTCTGTTAAAAATAAATTTCCACCTTATTTAATACGAGTTTAGTTTCAGATGCCGGTACTTCCATCTCTCTTAGATCACATACATCTGTCTATGTAACAATGCAAGTAATTAGAGAGAAATACTTCAAAGGATTTAGAATTTTAACTAACTAGGACAGTAGCAGCTTTTTTTATTTGAACATGGCACAACCTTGCAGAAAAATTAATGGCCGTTGTCAAATTATTAGTGTCCCCACTGACACATCAACGTAGAGTTCAAACTATAATAGAAGTAGAGTCCTCATATGTTGCTTACGTGTTGAAACTAACCTCTTAAATATATAATTTCTTAAATTAAATTTAAAGTGGGTAAAATAAGAAGATCAAGTTTAAATCATTTTAAAAAATAGTGTAATGATTTTTCTCTTTTAAATTTTCAAAAAATCGGTTGTGGATCCCATTACTTTGATAATTAATCATGATGATATCAGAAAGGACACTTTACTTTGTTTTCTGTCACTAATTTATTCTGACATTAACGTTATTGCAGTTTCGGCACATTTTCAAATGTAACATGTATGTCACAATAAATTAGTGTTAGAAAACAAAATGAAGTTGTTGCTTCTTCTTCTTCTTCTTCTTCTTCTTCTTCTTCTTCTTCTTATTCTTATTCATAAGGTTCGGTACATGCTTTATCATTCATATAATGTTTTAATTCGTCTCCTTTTGCTACAAAGCATAGTGGTGGTCTTCCTTTTCGTCTCTTGCCTTCTAGTTTACCCTAGACAATTAAACGTTCTATATCATCCTATTGTCACGCAGTATTTGAGATTTACTTTATATACTCGGTACATCATTTTTAGTAACGGATGTAATCTATTACATTCTTTAACTTATTTTATCTTTGAAAGCAAGCTTTACTTTGTATCGAAAAAAGCCTGACTTAGCGGAAACGTGAAGTTTACTGCGCTACGTCCACAGGTATATACTAAACCGGAAATGCTGAATCGTGAAAAAGAGTAACGGTACCGGCGGATAGTAAAAAAGTCAGTGGGCTTTGGGTTCGAAAAAGGAAAGTGCTGCTTGGGTACACCAGGGGTGTTTGACATCTGTATTAAAAATGTAAGTACACATTTTTTATAGTTCACATTCTATTAATAAACTTGTATCTTGTATATGTTTTATGTGATATAGTATTCATTCAATAATTAATTTACATCTCTCGTATGCCAAGCGAGTTAAAGTGACTTTAGCCATGGGTACCTCCAATATTTCTCTAGGCAACAGAGTAATATGGGGGATACCTGTGGACGTCACGTATTTCGCTCAGAAGCAAGTGTTACAACCCTAAAAGGGCATTTTCTACGTGACGTAATATCTGATTAATGTGTACAAAAAAATAAGAGGGCTCGAGAAAATACAATGGTGGAGAGTCGCTTTGGGGAAAGCATTTATTATAAAATCGAGTTTTTGGTGTCCAGGGAACTTGCAGCAAACGTGTCTAATTCATATTTCAAGCGCTTCAGAACGCTGTTTGTCTGCCTCCCCAATACATACATGCTTCTGAAATGTAAAGATAGAGAAAACTAGGGCGTTAGCAAGTCTGATCTTTGTGTGTCTCGTGATATTCTTATCACGTCAAATTTTGATCAATTGAGAAGTTGCCGATCTTGCCATCTGTATTAATGGTCGATCTCATACTCGCGGTTTCTCGTGTTGTCCACAATGGATTCAAGGTAAACCGACTTGTTTACTTCCTCACAATCACCTATATCTAACTTGCCTTTATTGCAATTTGTTTTTAATCTTTCCTATCATCACAAATTTCTTTGAAAACGAAAGAGCATTACATAAATGTTTATGCTCTTAAGAATACCCACTTTTAGAAAGAAGTTAAAGATATTATCACCTCGGTAGATCGTCGCATTACACATGACGTGTTAGTTGAAGAAATTGTAGAAATGGGATTATGTGAAAGAAATCAAATTGTTTAAATCGCCCTTGATTGAATTTTGAAACATTTGCAATTGTGCATAGTAATGACTCTCTGATGGGAAAAGTTATGATTTTATTTAATTACTTCATCGATCGTGATCGACTAAAAAAATATGAAAAATTAATAGACATAGTCTAGTTAATTGAAAAATTTTATTAATAAAAAATATTCAGAATTGCAAAATTAGCCTACAAATTTTCCGAAAATATATTCATTTTCAGTATTCAATATGTTCAAGTAGTTAAACGACTAATTAGTCATTTTTACAAATACTCTTATATTGTATCAAGAAATTAACACAATTCAACAAAAAATGCTTCATTAGCTTCCGCTAGTCAAGATTTATATATTTAATGTTACTGACAATGTAACTGCTAATGTAAACAAAATCAAATTTCTTTGTCTTGGGATGCTACGAAAAACATAATTTGTGTATTAGTTTTCTTGATAATATTAAAATATTGTGCATAATATTTACCCTCTTCAATATTTTTACAATTTGTTAATTTCAAATGAACTTAACGGTGGATGAAAAAGTAGAAATAATTATAAGAATTATTTCTGATGATGAAAAATCTCGTTCGTACAGGAAAGCAGCGAGCGAGTTTAGTAGAAGGCATCAAGGTATAAATATTTGTTTTGAAACTGTTGCAAATATTAATAATACTTTTAATGTTACTGAAAGTGTTTGCAAGGGCCGGTTTTCAGTGCCGGGTTAAAATCTGGGTTAACTAAACGAGTTTAAATTTTAATCTGCATTTTAAACTAGGTAGGGTTGCGAGTTGTTTTAATTAATCGTCATTTCAGAAGGCTGGGTCAACTATCCATCACCATCATCATCATCATCATCATCAAACAATTTATTAAAATTAAAACGATACAACATTGCCTTCCCGGATCGTGATCCGGACCCAACCAGACAACCACCTCGCGTAGCGCCGTGGTGTGTGTAGGTTTGGGCGAATCGCGACCAGCTCGGCTTAATAAAATGGATATACAAGTTAAAACTCCTGCCACCAATGGCGGCTTAAAATTAACATTAAAATAACACTATGTCTGCGCAGCAGGTTAAAATAAAAAACATTAACACAATAAAAACTAGAGCACAAAACAGTGGTTAAATTCTGGTGGCTGGTATGGGAGAAAGTTCAACGAAAAATCCCGTTCGTGAGGTTCGAGAATTCGTGAGGTTCACAATTGGTAGCTAATTTTGACTGATTTGACAGACCTGACAAAACAATTTTTTGAGGTTAAGTTTGGTTGTGTGAGAGAAAAGTGTCTTGACCTAAAATATTATTGGCCTAGAGAAATCTAACAGAGAAAAGATTATTGTACTAATTGGGATTACCATGATTTTTATGTAAAATTCCGTTTAACCCGCCGCGCCGATATTCTTGACTAAAGATGACGGTCTCTGATAATTAGGGGTTGAGCTTAAGCTCTTTGTCCCAATCATCGATGTAGATCTGGACCGGCATCGTAAGGGGTGATCCTGCTATTTTGCCTATCCCCCCTGCAAATGCGGACGGTGTAGGCGATTTTAGCAGACCTCCCCTAGTCCTGGCAGCTGGGTCGTTTCTTCTGGCGCTCTTCTGCCTTGATCTTCTTTCTTTGCTTGCATGGCGGCTCCCGGGAGCCTCTTTAGTCTGTCGTGAGAGAGAACGGTTGTTGCTGAGCTCTCTGGGAGTTTGAAGGGGTTTGGGGGTGTGTTGGCTAGTAGGAAGCCCAGGGTGCCAAGTGGCATCATGTGCTCCAATTTCGTCGGAAGGAAGTGTGAACTATGTAGCTCAAGGATTGTGTTCGGCCAAAGACGCTTATTTAAGAGTCAGAGGCCGGCACGGGCTAGGGTAAGGGTACCGAGCTGGTTGTTTGCTTGGTACCAATGCGATCGGGTGATTTGGATGTTTTTGATCATTGTCTCCTTGCAACGTGGCTTGAAGGTCGGGCTGAAACAGAAAAACCGTTAAGGTATACCTACCAGTTATCCAGGATCTTGAGCTTCGACCTCTTGTGTCTCGGAGCGTCGTTGGGGACGTAGTCAGTCGCCTGTCTGACCAGCAGATTCCCATGCTCTGCCGCACGGGCGTATAGATTCTTCACTCTGTCCCGGTTAAAGTTTTTCGGTTAAACAAAAAAATACAAAGTTCAGTTTCGGAGGTAGGCGCGTTCTTGTAGCTCCTACGAAATTTCGATTAAACTTTGTTAAAACTGTGCGAAATCGTATGAAATTGTATTGAATTAAAGCGTGGAAAATTGTACATTAATTGATATAAATTAGCGTGAATCTGTCTATTTCATATAGTTGATATTTGATTAATATATATTAGTTGAATATAGCCTCACCCAACAGTCTATATAAACAACTTGTAAAAGGGACTCAAAGATCTGCAATATAATATAAACTGTGGACCATAAACTTATCTTCAGTGAATAACAACTGGTTTCTAAGAAGAGTGAAACGAGTGTAAAAATCCTACAGAACACAGAGGGATGCTGCCAACATATACACACGGACGAGAAAGATAAGTTCTATTAGTAGTATTAGTGCATTTATTCTTATTAATTATTAGGTTTAATAATTGTATTTCTTAAAATTAAAAATACGTTAAACATAAGGCAGGTCCCACAATGGGAAGCTTTCGACTGCTGTCACATGGTCCATATATTGGGGTTATTTACGAATACAAAAATATTTCTTAGGTCAAAGTAGTTGGGGTCTGTTTGATATACAGGACGTCCTAAGTGTTCTCCTAAATCTCTTTTCTTTTACAGATTTTACTTTTTATTTTATTTAGCAGATCGATATACAAAGTCTCAAATGTTCTCTCGGGGCTCTTCCTTGCACTTCCACTGTAAATAGCTCTTTGCCTGTGGAACGGTTATTAAATAAAAGCTTCTCACAGTCTTGGCAAATAAACAAAATGGATGCACTGATGCAGAACGTTGAAACGAAAACAAAAATTTCTGGGAAACGAGTAGATGTCTAATAACAGTGCTGCTGGAACAGATCATCTGTGATCGGTGATCAGGTAATTAATGCGCATCTGTAAGAGACATGAAAGACCTGTGTAGGAAACAATTGAAACTACTGTTCTCACGATAATATCTGGTATACCCGTGTAAGATACACATCTGGTGAACATGCGCATTAATACCTGATTACTGATCGCAAATGATCTGTTCCAATAGCACTGTTATTAGACTTGTACTGAAACGTCATCTCACAAACGTTTGCACTTCCCGTCCTATATTCCTACCCCATGCATCATGTGGCTCTCGCTGCTGAGAACAAGTATAGCCCATATCTAATACGGCGTATGTAGCCGGTCCAGCGGTATATAAAAATATCTAAATTGGGTATCGGGAGGTGGCAGCAATGCCTACCATACGCTCGCTAATCAATTAATCAATGAACATGTTTTAAAAAAATTTGAATCATCCTCAGTCTCAGTAATTTTTTCTTAGGCAAGAAATAATCAGTTCTGTTGATTGCATAACTGACAAAAACTTGAAATCGATCCAAAAAACTGAGGAAGATAAGAGGGTATGTAGGCGTGAGGTGACACACTCTGTATATAGACAAAGACATTTTTATTCAACTTTTAAATTCAGTATTGTATGAAATAGATTTCTCTACAAACATTTTTTTTTTATGATGATTAGAACATTTTGTCCCGTTATAATAAACCTATTTGATTATTATTATTGAAAATGCCACATACATAAATATCATATCTCCACAGCGGTAAATAGTTTGTTTCCGCAATAAAACATTTTTTATGTGACCCGTAATATTTAATTAGAGGTCCTGATATAGATTTACCGGAGGCTGTGTGTTAGGTTGTGCGTATGGATGGACCGCGCAACGCCATAGCCGTGCATCCAGGTCAACACCGCATACGCCCCATATGCCAAGGTATGGCAAAACAGGTGAAATTAAGTGAGCAAATAACGTTTGTGCGGGATGTGGGCTACTCGGTCGTACATATGGCTTTATACCAATCTGTTGCAGTAATTTCGTAATTAAAATTAATTTACAAGAATTTTAATTAACAAATATTCGGAATTTTCTTGTTAAGTAACTGAGGATTAAATTTCTGACATTTTAAGCTCTGTATTTTAAATTCTGGCGGAGGCGGTAATGTCACTGAACGTCGCACGTACTTTCTTTGTTTCTTTTCTTCCTATGCAGGAATTAATTAATTTTCGGGAAGTAATTGTATTAAATTTTAATTTCCGTAATAGTTCAGAGTTCTTCACAGAAAAAATCTATACATAAGTACGAAAAAATTATATTAATAACGAATTTGAATAACTTAATAAATCCTTCTTATGTACAAATCGTACTTACAAAGTATATACACACACATAACACACAGTGTCACATTAAGTCAGCCGGCTAACCAGCGATTGCCAGGGGCCTCCGAGGTTGGGGAAGCCTCTTCACGACCTACGATATTCGTGATAAGCAAAATTGAAGTATATGAGGTGGAAAACGTAACTTTCTTTTTGTTTCTTCCTCTTCTTGTTCTCTCTTATTTTTGTATTTATTTATTTATTTTTTTAACAGTACACTACCCAACAGAGCATTCCAATTACAGGGTAGGAAATAATAAGTACTTACAAATACACAGGGTGGGGCAATAGTGCGTAGGACCACAATATCTCGAGTTTTACGATAGCTGGAAATTTTTAAAAAAATTTCAAGTAAACTAGATAAAAATGTCAATAACTGGAAATTATTTTCGAACATACAAGGCGAGCCAAGACGAAATTACAGAACCAAGTGCCTATTTTTAAACGGAATGCTATGTATCTCAGTACATTTTTTGAAGCCTCTCTCTAGGCTCTATTCATTCCTATATTAGCATTTAATATGTCCCAACCACTTGGATGTAATGAGTTTTTTTGTTGAATTAATACAATCTGCAGATGGATATCAAAAAAATCTCCACAGTCACAATTATGGATTTTAAAAAATCTTATGTGAGTACCAGTTACGAGACATCTAAGTAATGTTTTGAATCATTTTCATTTCCTAAAACTGTACAGCGTGGCCAAAAATTATTTTTAAATTAAGAACTTTTTAAATTGAATATTCCCAATTTTCTCAAATGGAACACCCTGTATAGTTTTCAACGATGTGATGTAGAAATGAAAAACGAACATTTTTTGTAAGTGCTTCCCTATGGCTGATTGCAACCAATTCCGTTTTATTGAGCAATAATTACAAAATTCAAAAATAAACTTTAAAAAGGAGGTTTCTTCAAATAACTCAGTAGAAAAAATTATAATATATGTTCCACATGTTGCGCATTTTGATTGACACATATCTCTATGTGCCTTTGAAATGATGTGGTGGCGCACCATCTTGCTGAAACCACAGCCTATTTCGAATTCTTTCACAGGGAGATTTACCAATAATTATGGCAGACAGTTTTCTAAAAAAATGAAGATAAATAGCTCCAGTCAATGTACCATCAAAGAAATGTGGCCCTATTACATATTCTCCAATAATTCCTCCCCAAACGTTTATAGACCATCTGTGTTGGTTATCAACTTGCATAAAAATGTGAGGATTTTCCGGAGCATAATAATGGAAATTGTGCCTATTAGCAGATCCATTTTTATGAAAAGTTGCCTCATTAGTGAATAAAACATTATTGAAGAAGTTGACATTACCTTGCTTTTTACCTTTGGCCCAATTGCAAAATTGTAGGCGCTTTTGAAAATCGTCATCAGATAATTCCTGGTGCATTTGAATAAGATATGCATGCAATTTATTTGTTTTTAAGATTCGACCCACAGACCGTCTATTTTTTCCTACTAATGAGCTCACTTCTCTATGACTAATTGGGGATTCTCAACCGATGCCAGCACCACAGAAAACTCATTTTCTTCGTTCACAACACGTTCTGTTCTTTCAATTTTTTTATATTCGACATTTTCAGTTTCCAGAAATTTATCGAGAAGGTTTTGGAAGCTGCTAACATCAGGAATCCTTCTTTCAGGAGAACGTTGGTGATAAATTCTATTGGCAAGTAAACAATTTCTGTCTGACTCGCCCAAAACAAAAGTCATATAAACATGACCGCTTTATTAAAATTCATATTGTAAAATTCCAAATATTTTAAATTCAATATAAATCGTAACTAACGATCGATAAGTGTGATAAATGCTCCGTTGTATACGACAATATATACCAAACTGAGGTTTTATTGCTTGTCGAATAACGAAAATGTCAAAAAAACATTACAGTAAAGGACCTGTTAAATACTATTTACTCATTTCAATGGATTGGAAGAAATGGTCCTACTAAATGGCCTCATTTCAAAATTGCATAAAGACGTGTGTCAATCAAAATGGGCAACACGTTGAACACCTATTATAAATTTTTCTAATGAATTATTTGAGGAAACCTTTTTTATAAGTTTATTCTTGAATTTGACACTTATTTATTTATAAAACGAAAACGGTTGCAATTAGCCATTAGGAAAGTACTTGCAAAAAATATTTTCATTTCTACATCACATCGTTGAAAAATATACAGGGTGCTCCATTTTAAGAAAATTAGAAAATTCAATTTAAAAAGTTCTTAATTGAAAAATTATTTTTGGCCACCCTGTACAGTTTTAGGAAATTAAAAAGATTCGGAAACATTAACTAGATATCTCGTAATTGGTATTCATATAAGTTTTTCTTAAAACCCATAATTGTGACTGTGGTGATTTTTTAATATCCATCTGCAGATTGCATTATTTCAACAAAAAAATTCACTACATCCAATTAGTTTTTGAAATATTCAATGCTAATATAGGAATAAATAGGGCCTAGAAAGAGGTTTCAAAGAATGTACTGATACATAGCATTCCATAATGTCCAGTTATAGACTTTTTTATCTAGTTTACTTGCAATTTTTTAAATAATTTCTAGCTATCGTAGAACTCGAGATATCGAGGTCCAACACACTATTGCCCCACCCTTTATAACGTATGAGAAGAGATAAAAAAGTATACAAAATAAACAGATACAAATAAAGATAAAACGATAATTTTGTATTATGCAGTTAGTTAATCTGTTTATCACAGCTACATTGCAGTGGAATATATTAAACTGGTCTTGTAGATTCTTGTAGTTCTCACATGTTTTGTATAATGGCGAAAATTTCTGAACGTTAGTTCTGGGAGTCAGCATATAGAATAATGAGTTATGCCTAGAACCAGGTCTAGGTGTCCGAAATTTTAGTAAGCTTAAGATAGGGCCACAATCTGTTATATTATGTATTATTTTAAAAAGAAAAATTGCTGTGGAATAGTAGTGTGTCCGATGACGAGTTGACATTGTCCTCTTCAAAGTCGGAAAGCCCTTATATTTAGCCTTGGAGAGGAATAAGGGTTATCACCTTCAGGACGGCGGACTCACCTGCGATCGGGCCAGGATTCCTGTCGTACGGGTTTATATTAAAACCATGAAGAATATAAACACACCCACTACATCTTCCTTTGGCATGATTGTACCAAAAATGCCGACGTATTTTGCTACGTCTGTGCAGCCTATATACCTAAGAACGAAATAGCAGGTGAATATTTTGGTCAGGTTTTCCACCATTCGACCTTAAAATGACCTTAACGCGATTTGAATTCAGCGACCTCAAAAACCTATATACAAATTTTTTCAAAATTTTCTGTCGAAATCTAATGATGTCACTTTGAAATGACCTTAACGCGACCTGATACCGACAAACCGACCTCGGATTCGGATTCAGCGACCCCAAAAGCCTAGGGTGTACTAGGTTTCGTTGGTAGAAGCAATTTTTTTTTTGTGTGGATGTGTAATCTACATGTTTTGAAAGCTGTTGATCTAAAATAATTCCTAAGTATTTAATTTCACTTACAAATTCATTTTGTGTTATTAATATATAAAAACAGTTGATCGTTTAAGTATTTTCGACAATTAGCTTTAGTTCCAAGAATCATACATTTAGTTTTTTCATTAATGAGTTTTAATCCATTTGTACATAACCATCTATATACAGGGTTGGGCAACTGTGTGGAAACACTTGATTTCTGGCTAAACTATAAGTGCGATTGAAAAATACCCTTAACAAAAGTTTTTGTAGTATTTTTATTCTATTCAGTGATGTACTTTGATTTTCAACAGCTATCCTATTTTTCGAGATGTGACGCCATCGACAGTTTTTTTAAATGGATAACCCTGTATATTTTTACATTTTCAGATAGACAATTTTTCATCAATTATAGTGATATAGGGTTTGGTGGGTGTGCGGCTTGTGGTTTTTTAATATTAAATAAAATAATAAAATAAAATGTAACAAATATTTATTAGTTAATGATAATTAAATTTCTTATTACAAAATATTGAGCACTTTAATATTGAGAAACGAAGAAAATATTCATAATAAATGTTCAAATTGGAAACCTTCAGCAGCCTGTCAATATCCTATTCGATCAACGAAAGCTCTTAAAGAGTTTTGAATAGCATGCTGTGATATTTCTTGAACAGCCATCCTAATTCGATCTTCCAACTCTTCTAACGACTGAGGCTTGGTCCTATAGACAACGGATTTTAAATGACCCCAAAGAAAATAATCTAAAGGACTTAAATCTGGCGATCGCGGTGGCCATTCAATATGTCCTCTTCGACCTACCCATCTCTGTGGAAATATTTCATTAAGGTATTGACGCACGTCAACTCCATAATGAGGCGGAGCTCCATCTTGCTGATACCAAATTTCATCTGAGAGTCGTTCAGGATTTGCCTGGTTTGGAAATAAACGATTTAATACTGGAATAATTTGCTCGCGTAAAAGTTGTAAATAAAGATTGGAGTTTAAATTTTCTCTAACAAAGAATGGTCCGATGATGTGTCCTCTGATTATCCCCGCCCATACATTTGAGGGTATTGGATGTGACTTTCTTCCATCCAATGAGGATTCTGATCAGCCCAGTAGCGACAGTTATGTCGATTTACAAAACCACTTAGGCAAAATGTCGCTTCATCGGAAAAGACTATATTATTGAAAAAGTTACCATTAATTTCAATTGTACCCATCATTTCCTGACAAAACTGCATCCTTCTATCAGGATCATCTTCATTTAATTCTTGTACTAAATGTACTTTATACGGATGAAATTTATTTTTTGACAATATCCTTCTTACTGATCTCTCGCTAATATTGTGATGTAAGGCTAGTTTTGGTACTGAAGTTTTTGGTTCTTCTTGTAGGCTAAGAAGAACAGCAAGTGAAATATCTTCATTTGTAGCCGATTTACTTCGACCGGATTTTGGCCGATTTTTAACACTTCCCGTTTCGTGAAACTTTTGCACAACCTTTGAAACTGTTGATTTTGAAATATGAGAATTTCTATCAGGGAATGTTACATTAAAAATATCGCATGCATCTTGTAGAGATCTCTGCTTGTCTCCAAAACCAACCATCATTAACAACGTAATTCTTTCACGTTCAGTTAGTTCAGCCATAATTAAAAAACAATGTTAATATTTCACACCGAAACTCTCTAACAGTATTGACTGCAATTGACAGTAATACGAATGATTTGAGTTCGGTTAAAGAAAGTTTGCAAAAAGCATGGCAAGAAAACTACGAATATTTTTTTATCAGATAGTCCTGTTGACAATAATTAAAATGTAAACAGCCATGTCTTTGCTTTACTATTTTATTTAATATTTAAAAAACCACAAGCCGCACACCCACCAAACCCTATATCACTATAATTGATGAAAAATTGTCTATCTGGAAATGTAAAAATATACAGGGTTATCCATTTAAAAAAACTGTCGATGACGTCACATCTCGAAAAATAGGATAGCTGTTGAAAATCAAAGTACATCACTGAATAGAATAAAAATACTACAAAAACTTTTGTTAAGGGTATTTTTTAATCGCACTTATAGTTTAGCCAGAAATCAGGTGTTTCCACACATTTGCCCTACCCTGTATAATACAAAGCTCTTTATTCATTATATCTGTGATTCCAGTATGATTTTTTCCAGATACAGATATTAACGTGTCATCCGCAAAAAGTTGGGCTAGAGAATATCGAAAGAAAAATTGTATTATTTACATTCCTGATATTTTGTGAATAATATAAAAATTTCATCATTAATTGAAGAAAAATTACAATTTTTATACAGAAATTAGTGAATTTGAAGATGGAAGTGATAAAAGTGGTGATGGTGATAATGTAAGTAAGTATGATGATAGTAAAGTAGGCAATATAAAAAAAAATAAATCATCCAGGTGGGAAGAAATATTTTAAATGTGCCTCTTGTTTCTTTTGTTCTAGACGAAGTTTCTTGTCAAACCGAACTTTATACAATTTCGCTGTATTTATTATGACTGCCATGACTGCCAAATCTCCTATAGGAGGGTTTCAAATTAAAAATAGTTGTTAAACTGTGAACAGCAGTATGGCCGCTACCATAGAATTTGGTCGCGCTACTTTTATCGTGGCTTAAGATAAACTAAAAAATAGAATTTTATCCTCTACAGAATTTTGACGCATATGTTACGGCAACCTCTTCTTTTTGCTACTAAACGTTACGAATATTTCCATCCATCCAATTATCCTCAACTTTTAAGAAAACTATTCCCTCTCGTAAAATACTTATCTCACTAATGTATTTAGAATGGACCACAGTTACAACAAACTATTGAAAACTCACTCTCTCCTTCAAGTTATCACGTGTTTTAGGTAATTTCGTTGATTAAATATAGGTATACAAAACTAAGAAACGCAATGCTTGAAAATGTCTCAGAAATAACAAATTTAATTTACTTAATCACTGACGCTCATGTTTTGCTTTCACATAAAGCACAGATGCCTTTGTCAAGATTCCACAATAATATTTTCATGAAAACCAGAGGGCGAGTAGTAGAAGGGTGTAGGGTTGTATATTTAGTATAGTAGTACATACTTTGGTCTGAACTATTAAAATTATGATTCCGAGCAACTTTAGCACTTCATTAAATTATTCTATGAATTTATGTTTGTGAGTCATATACACAAATAAGTTAGTCCTTGATACTATGCAGATCGTAAAAGGGGTTTTAGGTACTTGACACTAGAGTGTGTTACAATAATATTCCTAGGTGTTATTATTACCACTTACTAAATAGCATAAACAATATCAAAGTGTTGGAAACGGTGTTGAAAGGTTGGATTAAATTTAATATTAATTATACTAATCAAACTTGAATTGAGTTAAATATTATCGTGATTTAAAATTTATTTTAACATAAATGACATTTTAATCGTGTATGATATTAACGATTTACAGTAAGTAAATAAATCTCCAAAAAACTTGACCTGTGAGATCTTTATTGCTACAATTATGGGACTCATACCAATACTTTCGTAAACAAATCCAAAATGACAATTTCGTTAGCAAGATAGCGACTGCTGTACTAGATTTGTTTTTCTTTTAAGATATCACTTGGTCTACTTATTTTGCGCTATTCACAACCTACCACCTCCCACCCCTTCAACGGAATCATCTCAGATGTCATTACTATACATTAGGATATATCGAAAAAATTTTTTTTGGAAATTCAATATTTTCAGTCGATAAAAAGTTGTCTCTATGAACGCACATAGGTACACCACACCAAAAATTATCCCAATTGAAAAAAAATAGGTCTCCCGCAAGAGGCCTAAAGTTTATAATTCTCTTCAAAAAACTGATTTTTTTCATTTTTTTTTTATTAAGGATTAATGACCTATCTTAGGACAGGGTATTTATGATGATAAGGATGAAGAATAAAATATTTAACGGCCTAAGAAAACTTTGATCGACATTTTAAAAAATCTTTTAAATTAGGAAGAACACCTCACCTTTTCTTTAAGTTTAAATAAAATGCAGGAGACCTAAACGTTTCATTAGAGTAACCTTTTTTAATATTTTCATTTCACACCTTATTGTCAACATGTTTCAACTTGGAAAATAAAATCACTTAATTCTTCATTTCAACAGAAAAATATGGAAAAATGCAGTTTTTTAAAGAAAATTATAAAGTTTAGACTTCTTGCAGGAGACCTAATTTTTTTTTCAATTGGGCTAAAATTTTTTGTGGTGTATATGGGTTCATAGAGACAACTTTTCGTCATTTTGAAATTTCGCATTTCCAAAAAAGTTATTTTCGATACACCCTACCATACATATGTGTACTAATTTTCAAATGAATATCTCAATTTTATGTTATCAATCTCTTTAATAATGGAGTGGAGGTGGTGGGGGTGCGGGAGTTCAAAAATATTAGAAAAAATCTGAGGCCTTGGTTTCTAATATATACACCAAATCCCAAGTTTCTGTACTCTTAGCAGCTTGCCTTACTTATTTCTCCCTATTTACCTCTACTCCCCCCCCACTCCTTCAATGGAATAAAAATATTGCCTAGTTTCAGATGCTGTTATAATACATATGTGTACCAAATTTCAAGTAAAAATCCCAATTTAATTTTATCAACT
This sequence comes from Stenurella melanura, assembly GCA_963583905.1. NCBI lineage: Eukaryota > Metazoa > Arthropoda > Insecta > Coleoptera > Cerambycidae > Stenurella > Stenurella melanura. The sequence goes on from OY757309.1 coordinate 59,599,343, forward strand.
CTTTTAATAAGAGAGTGGGGATGGTGGAGGGATGGAAAATATTGTAAAAAAATCTGAAACCTTCGCTTCTAGTATATACACCAAATCCCAAATTTCTGTACTCTTACCAGCTTGCTTTACTTATTTTCCCCAATTTACCCCTACTTAACCCCCAACCCTTCAACGGAACTGTTTCAAAATATAATCTAGTTCCAGATGTCGTTACAATATGTACGTGTACCAAATTTTAAGTCAATGTCCAAATTTTATTTTACTTAACACCTTTAATAATGGAGTAGGGGTGGTGAGGCGTTGAAAAATATTATAAAAAAATCGAAGATCTTGGCTTCTAGTACATACACAAAATTTCAAGTTTCTGTTCTCTTACCAGCTTGCTTTACTTATCTTCCCCTATTTATCCCTATTTAACACCCAACTCTTCAACGGAATACCCCAACCTACAATCTTGTTTCAGATGTCATTCTAATATATATGTATACCAAATTTCAAGTGATTATCTCAATTTTATTTTATCAACCCCTTTAATAATGGAGTGGGGGTGGTGGGGGATGGAAAATATTATAAAAAAAATTGAGGCCTCGGCTTCTAGTATGTACACAAAATTTCAAGTTTATGTACTTCTACCAGCTTGCTTTACTTATTTCCCCCTAATTACCTCATTACCCTTCACCAGATATGTTCAAAAGGCAATCCAGTTCCAGATCTCGTTATAATATATACGTGTACAATATTTCAAGTCAATACCTCAAACCGGAAAATACGTAAAAAAAAGTTCAGACCGACAGACAGAATTTTTTTTTTGCTTAAATTTAAAATCTCGACGTTTCATGGCAGTCTAAGCCTATTTCCAAAAAAAAAAATTGAAATTTTTTCCACGATTACTATACCTACTTCCAATCCACTACGTGGATATTGAAGTAAAAAAATTATGTTTCCAGCTTGCTCTACTTATTTTGCGCTATTAACCTACCACTTCCTACCCCTTGAACGGAATCATCTCAATCAGATGTCATTGCACTACATACTTGTACTAATTTCCAAGTGAATATCTCAATTTTATGTAATCAATCCCTTTAATAATGGAGTGGAGGTGGTGGGAGTGGGGGGGTTGAAAAATATTAGAAAGAAATCTGATGCCTTGGTTTCTAGTATATACACCAAATCCCAAGTGTCTGTACTCTTACCAGCTTGATTTACATATTTTCTCTTATTTACCACTATTTAACCCCCACCTCTTCGACTGAATCAACTCAAAATATATTCTTGTGCCAGATGTCATTATAATACATACGTGTATCTAATTTCAAGCGAATATCTGAATTTTATCAACCCCTTTAATAGTGGAGTAGGGATGGTGGGCGGGTTGAAAAATGTTATAAAAGAATCTGATGCCTTGACGTCTAATACATACACCGAATTTCAAGTTTCTGTACTCTTACCAGCTTGCTTTACTTATTTCCCCTTATTAACCCTATTTACCCCCAACTCTTCACCAAATATTTTCAAAAATCAATCCACTTCCAGATCTCATTGTAATGTATACGTGCACAAAATTTCAAGTCAATATCTTAAACCGTTTCCGGAGAAAACGTGCGAACAAAAAAAAGATACAGACAGACCGATAAACAGACGGAAAGTAAAATAAACGTTAATTAAAAGGTGCCAAATATGGAAGTTTGAGTAGAAACTTTTAGAAAGTTCTACCATAGTTATATACAATTAAATACTAGAAGCTATGGGGCGAGGATTATAGCGAATTTTTTGTTATGTGCTAGTCAAAATATTATTCAAATGTCAATAGTTCATAAAAAATGGTATCTTGTAATATTGATGTTATTTTGATTAGTCGCCCTCTGGTTTGTATGAAACTATTATTGTGGAATCTTGAGAAAGGCATCTGTGCTTTATGCGAAAGCAAAATATGAGCGTCAGTGATTATATTAAATTTGTTATTTCTAAGACATTTTCAAGCATTCCTTTTCTTAGTTTTGCATACCCATATTTAATCAACGAAACTACCTAAAACACATGATAATTTGAAGGAAAGAGAGAGTTTTCACTAGTTTCTTGTGATTACGGTTCATTCCAAATACATTAGTAAGATAAGTAGGTACTTTACGAGAGGGAATAATTTTCTTAAAAGTTGAAGATAATTAGATGATTGAAAAGATTTCCATAAGTTTGGTAGAAAAAAGAAGAAGGTGCCGTAACATATGCGTCAAAATTCTGTAGAGGATAAAATTCTCTTTTGTAGTCGTGAAATATTTAACTAAGAATGAAAGAACTTGTACAAGTTCTTGGCAGTTCAGTGAGTAAGAGTTTCTATTGGATAGAATATGGGTGACTCTAGTTTTATAGGTTCATTTTTATTTTCTAATAATTCCAAAATTTGAAAGGAAACGAATGTCTTGTTTATGATGCAGTTTGCCATGCATTCTAGTGTTCTCTAGGTAGGGCTACATATCGAACAGTTAAGTAAGTGACTGTTATTATTATCACAGAGTAACACAAATATGAATATAATTAAGAAAATATAAAATGCTGGATGATGACAAGTGTGTATCAACTGACATTATATCAGATTTTTTTCATGTGAAGCGAGATATCAGAAGCGTATAATGGAAATAGAAACAATTTTCTTTCAAATAATTCTCTCCATCAGCACTAAATTATTTCATACAGTGAACCATTTGTGTACCATTTTTTATGATAGTGAAAAAACACAGTGATTAGTTTCAACATCTAGACGTTTAGGATACCTACTTTTTATGGTTCACTTGCCAAGATTCAATTTAACAAATCGAAAAGTAATCAACGCTTTAATGGACATCTGGGCACTACACACACTTTTGCCATCTAATAGACCGCTAATTGAATACGATGCCTTCTGGGATCTGAACTAATTGATTCCCGATAAAGCCATATTGATAGGTCCTTGTAATTATTGTAACGGTTCACTTAATTACTGTCACGTTTTAAATAATTATGTTTGGCATTTGGAGCAGAACATGTGACACTAATACAAGGGTGGAGAATTATTAACTATACATGTTTCCATCCAATTATAGTTATTTACGTTATAAGTCCGGTAGGTGACTTATTACAGTACAAATTGTTTTATATAAACGAGTACTGTAATGAGACCTACCGGACGTGTATCGTATAATATTTTATTTCATACTGTCGTTATAACCATTTTTAAAATAAATAAAAAATTATATTTTCAATTAAAAAAATATTAGTTCGTAATCTAACACCTTAACGATGTTAGAGCAATTGTTTTTCATAGCTACATATGATTGTCTTTAGCTTGTCATTATGAAATAAAAGTAAATAAAAGTGTAAACTAAATAATCTGTAGGTATATTGGCTCCAATTAAAATATAGAATATTAACTTTAATCAAAATAATAAAAATCTAGTAAATAGAAGCCCGATTTCTTTATTATTTACCATTTTTTATTTACTAAAGTTGGTAGAGAATTATGTTTTAAAAGTAGAGGTATCTATACATGCTTAACAGTATTAATATATGTATTAATATAGCTCCAACTTAAATACAAATTACTAGTTTTAATTATCCAAATTATTTAAATTATCTAAGTAGGAGCCCAGTCTATAGTTATCTAACATTTTTCATTTACTAAAATCGGTAGAAAGGTATGTTTTATAAGTAGTGGTAGGGGTCAAACTGCTTACTTCAACCTTAGTTAAGCAAAATATTAACAGTTTTGTAGTATTATAGAAGCCGGGACGCATTTTTATAGTTGGCTATGACTCCGCCGTTCTTATGTTAGTTATTTAAAAATAGTGTTGATAAATAGTTAATAATAGTAGTTAATTTAAGAATAAACGTTTCATGTTTTAAATAATTGTTGAAACTGTGTATTTACATATTTTATTTCGTATATTTTTAAGTGAAAAAGTTAAAAGTCAAACCTAAAAAAATAATTGCCTACTAATAACAATATCATGCTAGTGTTGTAGTCTCAGATACTGTAATGTACGCAGGTAACGTATTACGGTATCAGATACTGTAATGTTAGATTTACCGGCCGCAAATGAGTCCAGGAAATAGTCATTTACGGGACAGTATGAAATAAAAATATATAACGGCACTCCGTTGTTTGGCTACCATTACAAGCGTGAATGTTTACTTATCACTCTAGTTAATTGGTACCTGTGATAAAATACTAGCTTTTATAAGTGGTTATTTCAGTGACTTGAGAGGCGTTACTCATGGCATTAACAGGAAGCGAGGAGGGAAAGTCAGGGGGGTAACGCACCAAGCGAAGAGAGATCTCCGCCAATTTTAGCAAAAAATATTATTCAACAATCCTGTAGTATATAGGGTGGACCATAGTGCAGGAGTAGATTCTTTGGGCCAAAATATGAGAACATAACTGAATGTGCTTTGGTTGCTGTGGAAAAAGATACAGGGTGTCAAAATTCAAAAATTTTTTTCGTTTTTTTTTTGCAATAACTGAATAGCCTCTTGACTGATATTCACAAAATTTGCTAGAGGAACTTTTATTATTCTAAGAAACAATAATTTATGTATTACATCACGTTAGATCGTAGATGTCGAGCATGAAAGCATGTAATATACTAGCAAGAGTATTTTGAAGAAAAGCAGATGAGACTGACCATTTAAATTGGGAGGAAGGGCAAATGGTCCCAAATAACTGGTTTCCAATAATACTACACCAAACGTTAATCCTAAATTTGTGCTGAAAATGCCTTTCTTTAATGGCATGAGGATTTTCTACTTCTCAGTAATGGGTATTTCTCGAGTTAAAAATGCCTCGGCGAGTAAGAGTTGCTTCGTAGGTAAATAAAATGTTCTTAACAAAATTTCGATTCCTGTTGTGTTTATTTAGAACAAATTGACAAAATTGTAGCCTTTGTGGAAGATCTATTCGAAGTAAGTTTTGTACAGGAGTGAAGTGATATGGGTAGAAGCGTTTTTTGCGTAAAACTCTTAGAACATATTGTTTACTCACCCCTGTTGCCGCTGATAAAAGTGTTGAGCTGACTTAAGGATCTGCGTCCTAAAATTTCTAGTTCTTGATGTGGAGTAATTCATTTCGGTCATCCCACACCATTTTTATGGTACATATCATATCCCTCATTTCCCTATTTGAAAAATTGTTATGTCGAGGCATTTTAAATAAAGAAGTTAAAGAAATTATCTCAAGGAACACAGGAACAAAATAAAGTGGTTAAATGACGTACATGACAGAACTAAAACGTAACCAAAGCACACTTTTCAATAAATACACTTTGTTTCATTAAATTTGAATTTGTCTTTCAAAAAATTATTCAAATGTTTATCGGCAATTTCCTCGAAAATGGTTCGAGTTATCAAGTTCTACCAAGTGTACCTTTTATACGTGAAAATGACGCCTTCGTCAGATTTTATGGTCAGTAGTCCACAACGTTTCGTCCAAAAAAAATATGAACAAATTTCATCATAAGATACAGATCCTGCAGCGCCCTCTATGATCCATGATGTAAAACATAAATTATTGTTTCTTAGAATAAAAAAGGTTCCTCTAGCAAATTTGGCGAAGATCAGTCAAGAGTCTGTTGAGTTATTACAAAAAACGAAAAAATGATTTGAATTTTGACACCCTATATCTTTTTCCACAGCAAAATTTTATTAGGCATATTTGGTTACGTTCTCATATTTTGGCCCAAAGAATCCACCCCTGCACTATGGCCTATTATTAATGACCCACCCTGTATATTTATGTACACCTATTTTCAGTATAATAACCAGAGCCCGGCGCAAAAGTAGTTATACCAGAGACGGTCTCCACACACAGATAAATATAATGTTTTGTATTATTCACATAAGCAAATAAATACATAATTTATAGCAAACAAATATCTACTTTTGCGGTGAGAAATAAAAAGTATTTCATAAAACTCATAAAATAATAAATAAATAATGTATTATTGGTTTGGAGAAATTATTTATTTGGTATAGTTGAGCAAGTAGATGTAAGAGATGTTTACTGAAACTGGTGGATAAAAAACACCCGACTTCGGCCGCACATTATATATACCTGCAGCGTCACGCGTCGGTCTGATTGTCTAATCGAAAACAAAAAACTCGGCACTTTAAACGGCATACACCACTTCAACTTTTCATATCAGTTAAGGAAATGTAAACATCTCCCATATGTTTCTTTCCAACTATATTAAACAATTTTCAATTTAAAATATAATTTTTATCTATGCACATAATAAAAGGCACTATAATTTAAAAAGATATAAGGAGAATTTTCGACACCACAAAGTCACCGCCACGCTTGTCACTCTCTTTCTGCTTTTTTACGACAGCAAATAGGATACGGTAAACAACGATAATAGTAAAATAAACAGCAGATTGCGTTTTATATTTTGCAGAAGACTTCAAACATACAGAAAGCATTTAAAATAAAAAAAGGTCCAACAATTATTATTAATTTATTACACAATGACCAATGACATGTGAGATTGTTTCATATGCACATACGCATTATGGAGTCAACACTACAGACTAAGACTTGTCAGTACATTTGATAGAAATAAATGTGTCGTGATTTGCTATGGCGTCGAGTGGCTTTCCATTAAATGAAATAGTACTTTCGTAGATTAAAGATTTTCTGGAACTGCGGTTTAACGGTGTAGAACTTTTCTGTGTCAGCTGTGAAAAAACACTTTCGTGGACATGCAATTCGAACATTTTAAAACAAGTTTCATCTGAATGTCATAAAAACTAAAATTTAGCATATTTACATGGATATTTCTCACGGATCCCTCTAGCTATACGCAACGTTCAACGTAAGCCGAAAACAGATCAGTATACAGTAATTGATGCAATAAACATTACAGGTATTTGATCTACGTCAATATATTTTTAGAGTCTCAGGGGATATTGCTGAGTGAAATACAAATTGGATACATAACAGTGTTAAGAAACAACCCCGGTTTTTCAACATTTTTGTGTGTGGCAAAGAAGTAGACTGTTCAATGCTGGACATAAATCTGCCATTTATAAAAAACTATACTTATTTTAAATATGCGCCTGTTACATCGGTAGACGTTGAATGGTTGAACGATCCTTTTTCACAACACAAGTGGGATATTCAGTGACAGGCACCGGAGTTTTATTTCGGACGATTTAGAACATAAGGTAAAATATTGTATTATTGCGCATGAAAATGTTTATACAGTTCATATTGCGCAAAGCCGACTCTGGCTTTTACGTCATAACTACCTCTGAGCCGGGCTCTGATAATAACATCACCCAGTTTCCCAGAAACAGCTTATTGCTAATCATAATTTTAGTACAATGCTGTTTTAGTAGATGGAACCACTTCTACACAATTTAAAATTTAAGATGCGACGAAAAGCTGAAAACACAATTTTTTTTATCGACCGGATCTTTCTGAATACACGACCCGAGAGCCATATTTTATCGCGACCGAAAGATCGAAATTGACGCTTTCGATACATCGTAAATTGCACCCGCGAAATAGCAATTACGAGCCCACACGAACGAAATAAAATGGGCATTTTTGGCGTTTAGTGACATGTACCGCAGTACGAAGAAAGTACGAACTACAAACTAGATCATCACAGTAGTCGCTAGCGCCATCTTGGTGCAGAATTTAGGATTCATTTGCCGCCTTGCTCCCTCTTAAGAGAAACATTCCGGACAGCCTAGGCTTTGAACTTGGGGGTTGTCTATAATGTGTTTTTAAACCAGGAGGAGTAAATATGGAAGTCCCATTCACACCATAAAAGTAACCATAAAATACACTATAACCTTTTTGGCATTTTGGGCAACCAACAATACACGACTACAGTGTATTTGTGAATATTTTATTCCATTATACAATGCATCAACCTCGATTTGGCGTCTATGTATTTTATACAGCATCCATACCATTTATGGAATATAAAGGCACCAACTAATTAGCCACTTTTACCTTCAGATTTATATAGAAGGGCTTAAAAACTGATACATAATGTAAAACGTGTATTTGAAGCGATAGGTAAAGACTAGACTTGTAAATGTTGAATTATATAGACTAAATGAAATCGTACGTATGTGGTTAACTACTTGCTTGAGTGGCAGGATGCAAGAAGTAAAATATAACTATCATATTTAAGTTTGTAAATGTCCTGCTTAGAGCACAGGCAAATCGTAGTTCATGTAAATTTTGATGTAAATTTTAATTTCCGTTCCATTTGAAAAGTCGAGGAGTTTCGAAGGGCTTCCGTAAATCCACATTTGCTAATACATGTATCAACTAGACTTACATTGTGTCCATTACTCATAGCTATATTACTAATTAAAGAATTCCGATTTATAAACCTCTATTCATTCAGAGGGAAACTTAACAGATGATGAATAAAGAAATTGAGACCCCACCACATGGCACAATGTGACTCATATATCAGGTGGCATAAAAGTATGGGAACAGCAAGATAAGTTGAAAAATACGAATCCTAGAAAAAAGTTTAAACACAAAAGTTGCAGGATGTTTCACAGGCTATCTCACAGTGACTTTATATTTGACCTTGACCATGACCTTCAAGGTCAATTGAAGGTCAAGTCGATTTTTTTAAATGGGACCCCCTACTTTTAACCTCGGAAATGAAACGAGCGGAAAATTTTACGTTCGGAGACCACCTACGGCACTTACAAAATTATGGTGTAAAGATTACCTTTAGAGGTCAATTTTGTAAGTGCCAAACGTGAAATTTTCAGCTCCTTTCATTTCCGGGGTTAAAAGTGTCTATTTGAAAATATCGATGAAATTCAGATGATCTTGAAATTCACTGTCAAATCCAAAGTCATCGTCAGATAGTCAGGGAAATTTCCAAGAACTTTGGCATTTAAAGTTTTTTTCTATGATTCGTGTTTTTCATGTTATCCTACTGTTCCCATACTTTTATGCCACCCGGTATATCTTACATCTATCTTACAGCGCTGGTGCCTTCTCTGTGTGTTATGCATCAAATTGTATAATTACGGATATATCTACAAATGGTAGCGGTCCATTGGTTTCCATTTCATACGTAAATTTTACTGAAGTGAAACGACTGCTTAATTTATAAATGTCTACATCTGCAACCTTTGTATTGTATATAGCGAATATATCAGCTACATATCTCAACTATACCCTAGGAAACTATAATTTATCTAGTATCTGTTTGATAATCATAAAAAAGACGACCAAAGGAATAGTTCATAATACCAACGATGACATGAGCGTCGACAGACAAGTTTTAGAATCGCTTTTTAAATATTGTAAATATTGTATTACTACTTTCTAATAATTGATAGGCATAATATAAATTAATTATTTATAATGCATTTTTAATTTATAATGAATTATTATTAGTTTAATGTACAACTCCACAAATGATTCAATAAAAGTACATAAATACCATTTAATCTACTGTTATGCTATCGGCAATATTAAGAATGAACCAAGGGCAGGTAACTGACTTGTAATGGTGAGCCAGGTGATCAATCGACTATTTTGGTTTGAGGCAAGCGCATAACATATCTGGTTAACTATATTCGTATATGGATATCGTTTGCAATATTCAAGCACGGTCTCGGTGTTATTCTATCACAAGCAGGTTTTGTAACGATTTATATTTTGTATTGGAAGCAATTTTACTTCATGCAAAGTTTAGTGATGTCAAGTTTATTCCTTAACTACATCTTCAATAATATTATTTAGTTCGTGTAAATTTCTAGGATATTCTAAGGCTCGTAGGATTGCGATTGGTACACTTGGATATCAAGAACAAACGTCCAAAGAGATAAAAGTTTCACCTATTTGATATTGTATCTTTTTAATTTTGTTGAAGGAATCGTTGGAATTAATTACTGAGAAACTAGGTTTTGCTTTTTTGAAGTCCGCCGATAACCATTTTTTCAGGTGGTAATTTGGTGGTCCAATTGCTGACACAATAGAGCGCATCAATTTTCCTGGCTTATGTATATCTTTGGCAAACAGTATAGCATGGGTACTATCAGGTTCTTAGTCGTTCTTTAGTTTTTTAATCATACCCCGAAGATGCTAACGTGATTAATGAAACGCACGTCTAATCTTGGTATTCGAATGTTATGTTTAAGAGTTTTGATATTTGTGGATACTATGTCTTCGAAGGAATCTTAAACTCATTAATCAAGTCACTTTTTTCTGTAAAATTTAACTCAGAGAATTGGAATTTGAAAATAAATTAGTTGATATTTGCCTATAGAAATTAGAAAACCGTCATAACTCACCACTGTGTATAGAAATATCATGTGATCTTGGTAATGGTTTTGAAATTTATTAGCGAAGATTTCCCGGCAATCATAATAAGCTTTCATAGTAATTACAGACGCAGCTGCATGTAGGGGGACGTGGAAGCATTATTTTACTTTATAGCATAAGAGGTCTGGCAGAATAGATTACATTTCTAAATGTAAACTATGCCCATATTAAGGGTTCGTTAGTGCTCATGTAAAAGTACGTTCCAATACATATTACAATGAATACGTATACATAATTGCTTGGTTATTTATAAAGCGAGTAAGAAATTATCGGTTTCAACAAATAGGCCTGCAGCTGACTCTTATTTTCCAGAATCAGCAACTTAACAACATAACTCGTTTTGTAAAAAAATGTTGATAATATACTGTGTGAGAATACTTTAGAATTAGAATTGGCTAAAATAACTGCAGCGGAAATTTAAGAGATGATGTCTGCCATATGCACGACATCGGCGCACTGTTTTCTTTTTCCCGTAAGTTCGCTCTTAAATTCAAAGTCAAAACTAATATAAGTCTAGCGCAGTAACCCTATCTCAACACATACCTCATAGCGACTCTCCAGTATCATATTCTATCGAATTCTCTAATTTTTTGACCAGATCAACAATATAGAAACGTTGATAGTCCAGGGAAAATAAAATAGTAAAAGGCGACAATCACGATCTTCAAAAAGTTGAGCTGATGTAACCAAAGAGCTAATGAAAAGTAACTTTGGTGATACCGAACGCCTGACATGCAGCAACGTCAGATGGTGCGAGGCTCTCGAAAGTGCTATACAGTAAAAGAAACATTGCGTGTTTGACAATATTTCTGTCAAAGTATTTTGAAAAATAAGAATAAACAATATAATGTGTATTATCTTCCTCCTCTTTCAGCTGTTTTCAATCTGATAGATGTAAGCCTTCCCAATTCTTCCCAGTTTCCTCGGTGTTGCATTACCTGGTACCAATTTTGGCATGCCATTTTCTTTATTCATCAGTTCATCTCCCCTGAAATCTTCCTGCCCCTATTGTTCCAGGGTCTCTATCATACTAATTTTCCACTCTATTTGTCCTGATTCATATCGCAACATGTTCTGCATCAGCTGATTATTCCGTCGACGACCTCTACCCCCTTCGTTCGCTATCTTATTTGTGATCTTCCAATGATATTTCAAGCGTTTTTCATTCTATTGGGCCTTGGCTAACTCCGAGCCAATTTAACACTGACATCTTTTAACTGAATACCTAAAGTTTTATTTAGTAGTTTTTTCACGATAGTAGTAATAGTATTGAAACATTTTTTTTTTTTATAGGATTTTGCAAACAGCAGAAAAAATAACTATCTATAACTAAAAGAAAAACTTTGTGTAGAAATATTAATGAAATCTTTGCATTCTTTCGATAACCTAAATTCTGGTTATGCTAGCAAATTAAAATCCTAAAATGAAATTGTCTAATTTCTTATTTGACAATTCTCATTCTAACACTAGCATCCACACAGTCCCCTACGGCCATGCAGATTAAACTAGTATCCACATAACCCCCTACGATTATGAAGATTCAGTTAAAATAGAGAACAAAGACCTAAAATGAATTTATTTATCTACCTTGTCTTAAAAAATTGTTCATTCCAATGGATTACATTTTCATGAAATCTATCATTCTGTTTCCTGGAAATGCTTAGCCTTTGAAACGTTTTTCGCCCTTATTCTGGAGCTCATCAGAAAGACATAAAGCCATTCATAAAGATGTTTCATGCAAAACCAAGACAATTTCTATGAATAAGTGTGAAATGATTATATTTGACATTGACTGATAAAAACAACTTCACCTATCTATTAGCTAACTAGTATTGGAGCCTATATACTCTATGCATGTTTAAAAATGAATTATTATTTGTTTGCTTATAATTGTATTGAAACATTTTTTTTTAAAGGATTTTGCAAACAGCAGAAAAAATAACTATCTATAACTAAAAGAAAAACTTTGTGTAGAAATATTAATGAAATCTTTGCATTCTTTCGATAACCTGAATTCTGGTTATGCTAGCAAATTAAAATCCTAAAATGAATTTGTCTAATTTCTTGTTTGACAATTCTCATTCTAACACTAGCATCCACACAGTCCCCTACGGCCATGCAAAAAAAAATGTTTCAATACAATTATAAGCAAACAAATAATAATTCATTTTTAAACATGCATAGAGTATATAGGCTCCAATACTAGTTAGCTAATAGATAGGTGAAGTTGTTTTTATCAGTCAATGTCAAATATAATCATTTCACACTTATTCATAGAAATTGTCTTGGTTTTGCATGAAACATCTTTATGAATGGCTTTATGTCTTTCTGATTTGCTCCAGAATAAGGGCGAAAAACGTTTCAAAGGCTAAGCATTTCCAGGAAACAGAATGATAGATTTCATGAAAATGTAATCCATTGGAATGAACAATTTTTTAAGACAAGGTAGATAAATAAATTCATTTTAGGTCTTTGTTCTCATTTTTAACTGAATCTTCATAATCGTAGGGGGTTATGTGGATACTAGTTTAATCTGCATGGCCGTAGGGGACTGTGTGGATGCTAGTGTTAGAATGAGAATTGTCAAATAAGAAATTAGACAAATTCATTTTAGGATTTTAATTTGCTAGCATAACCAGAATTCAGGTTATCGAAAGAATGCAAAGATTTCATTAATATTTCTACACAAAGTTTTTCTTTTAGTTATAGATAGTTATTTTTTCTGCTGTTTGCAAAATCCTATAAAAAAAAAATGTTTCAATACAATTATAAGCAAACAAATAATAATTCATTTTTAAGTAGTAATAGCTTTTCACTTCTCGCTATCAGTAAAATATTTTCTTTAGCAATTTTTGCAACTTCAATAATGGTCACGATCTACCAACGTACAGCGACCACCGCAATGACAGTAGAAAGGGAACCTTTTTGGAATAGCTATCAAAATATTATTTTAAATCAAAAACTTCAATATTTATTGGGCTCTCAGGGCAGTTTGTTACAACTCTAGAGTATGACTTAGGATCTTAGTCCTAGGTTGGATGATTAAAACGATTTCTACTCCTTACGTTACTACTCTTACTTCTACTCCTTTATCTTAAATTGCTGATCAGCTGATTCCTCTTTATATGTATTTAATAGTCCATACACAAATCTCGCCTCATGCGCCGGACGTTTAAAGAACTTTCTACTTTATGTCATAATGTGATCCACTTTTTGACTTTAGTTTGCTAAGCTCTGTGTTGTATTTGGGATTACAAATAGACGTGAGGACCTATATGAACATAAGGTAGACGTAAAAGTAAAGAAAAATCAGTAACCGATCCAACCCACAGAATCGTACGAGATGTTAACATGAAAGAGGAGTTCGATGAAAGGCTTATTGAGTTCACTCATCCATATATTGAAAGTCTAAAATTCAATTTCTATAAAGGAAAAATAAATCAGTCTCACTAAATACGTATATAAAATAAGTCAGACATAACACACATGGTAAGTTTGAAACATATCCCTGAAATGTCTAGTCTCAACTTCTTGCAAAGGTAGCTAACAATCCACTTAAAGGATAATATGCGGAAAGTTTGGTATGAGGTTGAAACAATTGTTAGCGATAATAAAAAATGTTAGTATAATAATTAGGCATCATCAATTCTTAGGGATAATTGTACGATTCGTCAAGATTAATCACCTCAATAATACTTTTACCTCCCTCGCATACCGAAGAGAAGTATTGGATCCGAGAAAGAATCGTCCTCCGATATCTCTTCAGATTTTCACGTTTCAGATCATGTAGATTAGGAAAACATGTGTTTTTCAATTCGGTTAGTTAGTCTGTCTGTCTGTCGGTGTGAGGTCTGTCTGTTGGTGCATTATTGCCTGGGAACCTGCAAGTGATAGTAACAGGATCTTCATAGTAGCAAGATAGCTGCAGGGATTTGCTTAGAAATTTGGGAATATTGACACTACCATGTATTTTCTTGTTAAAATTATTGTATACAAAAACAGAATTAAGCACAAACACAATCAATACTTACCACACGTATGACACACGAAAAGCTCAATCCTCGAGATACCACTGCTTAGATCATCAAAATACAAAGTCCAAAATACTTAGCCATAAAAGCTTACAATAATTTACCTTATGAATATAAAAATTTTGGTCTCGGGTGTTTAGTGGAGTAAAACTAAAATTATTAGGGAACTGTCTTACCATAGCAATTTTTTTGCTGAACCTTGTTGAAATAATTTCAAAAAGTATAGCAAAAAATTTTGAATTAAATCCGTGTGGCGGAAAGCCAGAAAGAAAGATATTCTAACGAAACTTTGAAAGAATATACCACCTGTGGAGCTAAACCAGCAAGCCAAGTTTTAAGTTAAAATGGTTACAATAACTTCTAAAAAACAATTGCAAAGTCGAAAATCGAATTGTCGATTGTTTGTGGGCACCAAGTCGTATTTCAAAAATTTGTATATCAGACCATAGTTGTTTTTATGTTCTTTGTGGCGGTATACCCAAAAATAAATTTGAAATTTTCTAAGACCAATGTTATTCAATTCTTCTATTTTCTTTTTTTTAAACAAATGAATTTTCCTCAAAAAATTTTGTCCAAAAATAAAAATGGTTGGTATGTTTTAAAAGTACATAAAAAACGAGCTATTTAAAAGAAATAGTTTTATCTCCGGCAACTGGGACCCTAGATATGACATTTTTTGCATTATGACCATTTATAAGCAAGCTAATAGACAATGACTTGAACAGTTTTTCGGTTTAAAAACTTTTATAATTCATTTTAGATTATACCGACACAAAGAACATAAAACAACTATGATCTGAAATACAAATTTTTTAAATACTTGACTTGATGACCACAAACAATCGACGATTCGATTCTCGACTTTGCAATAGTTTTTTAGGAGTTATTGTAAACATTTTAACTTGAAACTTGGCTTGGCGGTTTAACTCCACAGGGGGTATATTCTTCTAAAGTTTCGTTAGAATATGTGCATTATTGTTCAAGTTATCATCAATTGTTTCAAAATGGCCTCCCCAAAATATCTTCATGTTTTACGACTAGACATATTGACCAAAAAGTTTCGGACAAATCTAATACTTTTTGCAATTCCATTTTGAATAATTTGTGCCTCTTTCTTTTTTGCGATATGGGTTATGCAACCAGAGATATTTATGAAAAAGTACGAAGAAACAGGATTCTGAACATCCTTTTGTTTTAACAAAAGCTTTCCGCCACACGGATTTAATAAAAAACTTTTCACTACACTTCTTGGAATGTTTTGAATAAGTTCCAGCAAGAAAATTGCTATAGTAAGACAATTCGTTTTTAGGCGATTCAGACCCTTCGATTTACTCCACTAGTTTTAAAATAGAAATTAAGATAATTTTAACAAAAAAGATTTATTATTCTCTAAATGAATATTACAGTGATGATAGTTTGTGATTTTGTTGCTTTTAATTAATTAATGTGTGATCTTTTGTGTAACGTGTTTTTTTTAATAGTTTTGTATACAGTGTGTCTCACTTAAGAATGTAACAGCTTCATAATTGTTTTGTTTTTTTCCGATTTCAATCAAACTAATCTTAAAATATAGAAGTCATCAAGTTCCGTTTAAGACCACAAAATCACTCTTCATATTTAAATGCAAGGCCACCTACGATGCCTACTAAATTGTATGAGAAAAAATCAAGAAATCGTAGTAGGCATTTTTTAATACAAAAATTTTGTTAATAAAATTTATGCTAAATCTTTTAAAAATCTTGAATCCGAAGTTTGGTTAAATTCTAAAAAAAAGAGGTCTTGATGAAAGAAATCCTTTCGAGGCATTTAAATAAAAATTATTTCTAAATTAACTTTTTTTGACACAATTAACACAAATTAATAATAAATAAACCAAGAGAATTAAATATTATGTTCTATCAAACCTCATCACCGCTTTCTGTTATTATTCATCACTTTTCGGAGGGTTGTAGAATTAGATACAGTGAGACATTCCAATTATTATCTTATGTTGTTTCGTAATTAATAATTGTGGCCACCCTGTATAAATAAAGAGGGAAGTTCTGTGTAAATATCTTTACTGATTTTTTTATTAATGTGTAAATTACAAGGATTACTCTACTTTCAGAGCGTACCAACAGCATACAACCAGATTCTCTTGCGACCGACTCTTATGAAGATGTCCTAGTTCACGTAAGATTTGACATTTTACTCCACTTCGTAAAATTTTGATTAACAAAATAAAAATTCTTGTTAACTCTGGTTAACGGATGAAAACCGCGCTTCAAAATAATTGGAAACATGTAAAGTCGGAATTCGATTATTGAAGCACTTTTCTCAAAATCTTAGCTCATTTCCCAATTTTATAGATCGACGGACGGAATGCGTCCTTCAGAAAGATTGTAACTAATATACGATTCAAATGTATTGACCCCTCACTTTAGCCGAGAATATCTCAGAAACGGAGGAGCAGAAAAAATTGAAAAAATTATGTGTTCATTACAAGTCTATTCTAAATTAATCACTGAAATTTGAATAATGTACATTGGACATTTTAGAAGTTCTGCTAAGTTATATTGAAAAATGTCCTACTTTTTAAGGAAATTTTGACCATACCAGTTTTAAATCCGGTATATCTTGGAAAATATGCATACAATGTAAATAATATTTTAGACACCGATAAAACAAGGTATTTTTTGTACGAGGAAATTTTTTTATAACTTTTTATTTTCAAATTTTGCAGTTATTCTCAAAAACGTGATGTCATGTTTATTCGGTTATTTAGCAATGTATTTAAAAGGTTTTTGTTAAAATAGTTAATTTTATAAAATGTGAGTATTTTCAGAAAAAAATGTTTGTATACCGGGTGAGTCACGGATTGCGCTCGCCCCGATATTTCCTAAAATATTTGGAATAGAAAATTTAAATTAGGAGGCCTTATTACACGACTAAAATGCCATCTTTTCAATAAAAAATCAAGTTTGGTGCACAACCGGTTTGACCGGAAATGCCCACAACTTTCGATTTTTAAATGGAACCCCCTATATATTTTTACATTTTTGGAATCTATAGGAAATTTTGAATACAATACGTCCATTTTGGTCACTTTTTGATAAACATTAAAAATTTTATTAAAAAATCTATTTCTGAATCCAGAGTGATGTGGTGCCCAAAATATATTTTAGTTTGTGTGCTACGTTACTATAAAAATAAAAAGAGCAATATGATTGCATTACTTAATTCTCTAGAGGCGTTTAAAATTTTTAAATGTGATTTTTACCCACTAACTCGGTTTTTTTTTAATGGGAATTTAATCATTCACCAACATTTTTAAATACCTCATTTTCATACGAATCTAATGATACCAAAATTTTGAAAATCCGCTCAGAAGTATTTGAGATTTCAGCCAAAATACAATGCAATCAAGCTTTTAGAAACATGCGGCTAATAGATAATAGATTAGTGGGTTTTGGAAACTAAAATGGCACATTTCTGTGTAAATCTGGTAACCTAATAACATTGGAAGAAAATGAATAATTTTAGTAGAAATGAAAAGGTCGATATGTTACTGATATATGGAGAGCGTCTCAAAAATTCAGCTGCAGCTGCAGAACTGTATCAGCAACGATATCCCAACAGACGTCATCCAAGCAGACACTTGTTCGCCAGAGTGGAACAAGAATTAAGAAACGAACCCAATCAACAAGATAACCATCAAACATTTATTGTAAGTGAGGACAAAGAAATTGATGTATTAGGATTTGTGATGGTACACCCAATAACATCAACAAGGGAATTGTCAATGGAATGCGACATTAGTCAGTCTTCGGTTTGCAGAATTTTAAAGAAACATAAGTTTCGGTCTTATAAATACCAAATACACCAACATCTTTATGGAGATGATAACGACAGGAGGCTAGTATATTGCAACTGGTTCTTAAATGCAGTAGAACAAAACCCAGGTTTTCCTTTTCATATTTTATATTCAGATGAAAGTAGATTTACGAACCAAAGTATGTTTAACAGAAATAATACTAGGTACTGGGCTCAAGAAAATCCGAGGTTGGTAGGGCGGGGGAATATTCAGGAAAGATTTGGGTTTAACTGTTGGCTTGGAGTACTTGGAGATCGAATAATTGGACCCATATTCTTTGATGGAACACTTACTGACGAACGATATTTATTCTTTTTACAAAACAAGACAGCAGAATTTCTTGACTTACTTCCTCTTGCCTATTTACAAAATCTGTTTTTCCAACAAGATGGTGCTCCCCCACATAATTCCAGAAGAGTGATGGAATATTTAAACAACTTGCATGGTGAACGCCTTATCGCAAATCAAGGTCATATCAGGTGGCCTCCTAGGTCCTGACTTAACACCCCTCAACTATTATGTATGGGGCACTCTCAAAAATAAAGTTTATAAAACTTCTTCAAATACCCGTGAAGAGCTGCAAAATAAAGTTGTACGGGCTCTTAATGAAATAACGCCGGCTGAATTGCGTAGAGCCATTCAAGCAACTGTACGCAGAGCCGAATTGTGTATAGAAAAAAATGGTGGACATTTTGAACAATATCTATAAATGTCAATTTATGGTTTAATTATATTAATTATTTTAAAAATACCTACTGTTACCTAGTTTAAGTTTAATTGTTCAAAGGGAATTGATTTTTATTTATTTATAGGCCCGATATTTATGTTCATTTAAATAAAACTCTGAAAACCGAACTGATGTCGCATTCTATTGCAAATGTCCTTGTGGATGTAATTGTGTTTACCTCCACATATCTATGCTAAACTTAATTGTAACGTTCTTTACGCTCACAATTATTAAATGTTTGATAGCTCAAGATTGCCTATAACTACACGAGTCTGTCTGGCAGCTGATATTGTTTGATTACATTCAATGGCTACTATGATTTTTCCAATGTTATTAGGTTACCAGATTTACACAGAAATGTGCCATTTTAGTTTCCAAAGCCCACTAATTTATTATCTATTAGCCGCATGTTTCTAAAAGCTTGGTTGCATTGTATTTTGGCTAAAATCTCAAATATTTCTGAGCGGATTTTCAAAATTTTGGTATCATTAGATTCGTATGAAAATGAGGTATTTAAAAATGTTGGTGAACGATTAAATTCCCATTTAAAAAAACCGAGTTAGTGGGTAAAAATCACATTTAAAAATTTTAAACGCCTCTAGAGAATTAAGTAATGCAACCATATTGCTCTTTTTATTTTTATAGTAACGTAGCACACAAACTAAAATATATTTTGGGCATCACAGCACTCTGGATTGAGAAATAGACTTTTTAATAAAATTTTTAATGTTTATCAAAAAGTGACCAAAATGGATGTATTGTATTCAGAATTTCCTCTAGATTCCAAAAATGTAAAAATATATAGGGTGCTCCATTTAAAAATCGAAAGTTGTGGGCATTTGCGGTCAAACCGGATGTGCACCAAACTTGATTTTTTATTGAAAAGATGGCATTTTAGTCGTGTAATAAGGCCTCCAAATTTCAATTTTCTATTCCAAATGTTTTAGGAAATATCGGGGCGAGCGCAATTCGTGACTCACCCGGTATATCAAATATTAATTTAGTTATCAAATATAATAGATAATATCATTGCAAACTTGCAATGATATTATTCTTTACGCTTGATAACTAAATTAATATTTGAAATATAACAATTCCTTTTTCTGAAAATGCTTACATTTTATATAATTAACTATTTTATCAAAAATGTTTTAAATACATTGATAAATAACCGAATAAACATGACTTCACGTTTTTGACGACTGCAAAATTTGAAAATAAAAAATTATGAAAAAATTGCCGTGCTTTATCGGTGCCTAAAATATTATTTACATAGTGTGCATATTTTCCAAGATATAAAGGATTTAAAACTGGTTTGAGGTAATACCGCGTAACATTGACACAACTTTACAAAACATTTTTTTTCTCTCTTATGATTATTACTAGAAAATTGTAAACCTGGTTTTCGCTAAAGCAATATGTTGTCCATATTTACTGGGTACCCGTTTAAAGATTAAATTTCAATTTTTAGTTTTACTATTTTTTCTTTAAAACACTGCACAGTGTCAATGTTAGCCACACGTCGGATAACATTGATACCCTCTGTAAACTAAATTATAAATCAATCTTTGTAAAGCTTAGTGTATCATTGACATAAAATAAGACATTTACAGACATTTTTTGACAAGAATTTCTTTATTTGAATAATATTTTAGCAAATAATATCAAATAATATTAACAACGCAAAAAAGCAAAATAATCCATCATTAAAAAATAGCGAGGGCTTTTCCAGAATCCAAACAGGTGAAATTAGTGTGGAATATATGCATGCCTCGGTTCTGGCAAAACCTTTACCACATCTTTCATCGAAACTGTTGCCTCATCTATCACGTTCGGATAAACAAAGTGCTTTTCCTTCCTTCTTAAAAATGTCACTGTTATTTCACGGCCTTCTACAACGATTTCTGTTACTTTTCCAACATAATAATAGACTTGATCCTTAGGCAAACGATGGTTGTCAAATGTAAATTTCGCAATAACCCAAGAATCTACCACAATTTTGTTGGAATCCATTTGTACTGACTCTACTTCTGTATTATGAGAATCATCGTCCTCTTGTTCTAACATAGACATATCTAAATCAGAATCATCATTTATTTGCAGACTTACCTCACTATCAGAACTGCTTTCAACTACTTTTTTCTGCTTTTTTAGCACTTTTTTCTTTGTCTTTGTCTTTTTCGAGATCTGTGCATTACATTCTAACCGCATTCGTTCCAAAGCTTCTGTGCTGGTAAGGCTTTCTGCAAATTTTCGACAAACTCTCTTCCGTTTCTGCATTTCCGGTTTTCTTTCTTGTCTTTTTAATACTGATATTAATGAGATCTCCAAACTTTTTGGCGACATGATAACTTGTTTAGAAGAAGCCACTGGTGCTAACCGAGAACTGCTTGCAGAGTTGGCATCATCTGAGTTTCTTGTGGTGTTTGCATTAAATGTACTTGCAACAGTAGGTTCCACTTGGTCTGAATTTTCAGAAGATGAAAGCACAGTTGATGTTTCACAATTCTTCAATATTTTATCTTTATTTTAAGGATAAATACCTGAGCCTTCAAAGCCTCCAATCGCATTTGCTCTGGAGAAACATCCACTTTCTACAATGAAGGAAATGTGACTTTGTCTACATTTTTGCATCCAGTATCATGATAATGTATTTTTTAAATACTGCGCCATGCAGTTTTCACACCCTTAAACACCCCAACATCGAACGGTTGTAATGCATGGGATGTGTGCGCTGGCAAACAAAGAAGTTCAACATTATTTACACAAGCCATTTCGATTAATGGAAGTGTAATATGTGAGTTGTGGCCATCAAAGAGTAAAAGCTTAACTCCCTCCAGTTTTGCAGTATGTTGTATAAAGACCTTTTCAAACCAATTGGCAAATTGAGAAGACTCCATCCATCCGGACGGAGAACAGTTGTAAACGGCATCTTCAGGGCCATTTTGGCACCAGTTGGAATAAAGGTGTAAGCCTTTATAGTTAACAAATAAAGGTAGGTAATCTCCTATTGCATTGCAACTAACTAGTACAGTATATGTTGCTTTTGTGACACTGCGTACAACTTTATATGGATTTCTAAATCCTTTACGGCATAAAATTTTTTGTATTCCAGCATCTGTTTGGAAACCCGACTCATCACAGTTAAAGATATTTTGAGGCCTACTTTCTAAATTGTGACGTTTGATTGTGTCTTTTAGTTTACTGTGAAAGTCTTCTAACACTTCAAGAGAACAGGCTTCTGCTCTATTTTTGGGTAGGTTTTGAGCACTTCTACAGCGTAGTTGATCTTTCCAGCGCTTTTCAAATCCTGTAATCCAATCTTTCCCAGGCAAGCTATTTTTAAATGGATTCTCTCTATCAATTCTTTTAATGTAATCTTGCACACACACTTGTAATTGAAATCGATCAAATCCAAATCCCCAATCTGCTAATTTAATGAGAGCATGCACTATCAGCTGTTCTTCTTCTTGGGTAAGTACAGTAGGTCTTCCGACAGCATTACATTTATAATTTTTTAAGTGGTTCATCAACGTAGTACGGTTAATACCAAACATTTCAGCAGCTCGCTTTATGCTAATACCATCATTCTTTACATAATTCAGAGCAGACTCCATCCTGTATGTTTTATAAACTCTTTTTAATTGAGACATGCTGAAAAAAAAATGCTTAATACTGAAATGACACAATACAATAAGGTAAGATTGACACGTGTTAGGATTGACCTTTAAATCGTAATGAAAAATTTTCTTAATTATTGTGATATGTGATAG
This sequence comes from Stenurella melanura, assembly GCA_963583905.1. Classification (NCBI taxonomy): domain Eukaryota; kingdom Metazoa; phylum Arthropoda; class Insecta; order Coleoptera; family Cerambycidae; genus Stenurella; species Stenurella melanura. Next base: position 59,622,060 of record OY757309.1, read on the forward strand.
AATACGTTAACTGTACTATCAATATTGATGTAAAACAACATATCTTGCATAAAAGAGATATAAACTATACAAAATGTCACGTATACACAAAGTTTATTCCCGCGCGAAAATCGGTTTCTCGAAAATGCACAACTAAAAGGTTTGCAGAAACCTATGCAATTAGCATAACCCAACTTTCAGCTATTTTCACTAGATGGCGAGACCGTAAATAAATTTTTAGGAGCGTTAAAGTTGCATTCTTACGAAAGCGTAGGAGGGCCACAATAAATTTTAAATATTTTTTTCTTAAATTCCGACTTCAAACTCGGAATTTTGTTAAATTCCGACTTCAAACTCGGAAATTTGTTAAATTCCGACTTAAAACTCGGAATTTTGTTAAATTCCTACTTTAAACTCGAAATTTTGTTAAATTCCGACTTCAAATTAGGAATTTTGTTATATATTCCTACTTTAAAATCGGAATTCCGAGTTTAAAGTCGGAATATAACATAATTCCGAGTTCCAAGTCAGAATTTAAGAAACACCCATTTTTAACTATGCACATGAAGAAATTTATGTTATTAGTAGCGGGGAAATCAGAGCTTGAGGATAATTAATTTCACATCCACGCAGTGGAGTGGAAGTATAGCAATCGCAAAAAAAAATTCAATTCATTTTTATTGTTTAAATTGGCTCAGAATGCCATGACATGTCGAGATTTTAAATTTGAGTGAAAAGAAATTTTCTCTCGGTCTGTCGGTCGGTCAGTCTGTCTGTCTTTTTTGTCCGCACGTTTTCTCTGGAATGGTTTAAAATATTGACTTGAAATTTAATACACGTATGTATTATAACGAGATCTGGAACTCTAAACGTTAAGAATAAAATTTTGTTAATTTTTATTTAGTGATTTTTTAAGGAAGTCACATTTTGAAGTTTCAAAAAATCGATTGGTACAATTGTTTGACTTACAATGTTACCTACTAAATCTTCATTTAATTTACAGCAAGTTTCTTCTTCTCGTTTTCGGTTATAAACCATACAACAATGTACAAAGCTATTTGTAATTCTACATTGTATACCTGATTAAAATGCCGAAGTTTTGCCCGTCTCCAGACTAATATATGACTCATACCAATGTTTCATAAATGTTTTTAGAAATAGGTTTTCTTTTTCTTATGTTCGTTCAGTAATTACAAACTGCTGTAAGAGTTTATTTTATCAATAAATTTAAACAGTAGTGGTTGATTTTCACTTAGCTCATCGACCAAGTAAATCTAATTAATTATTTGATTTAACCAAGTAGGTATAAGTAGGTATAAATATAACCGAACAAAAATATTTAATAATCATAGAAAATATTTTTGTATACACGGATATGAATATTATATTTACTGTGTAGTATGAATCATGAAAATCAAAACTCATTTTAAAGTAAAACACTATACCTAAACAATAATACAACTAAAGTAAAAGAAAAAATTAATGAGCAATGTACATTCTTAGAGTAAATAAAAAAAACCATTGAAATAAGTTCGGAAGACAACACAAAAAACCGCCGCCTAAGGAATCACTGCTAAAATCCAAGTCTCTTTAAAATAAAACATCTTGACTATAATTGCACTCTAGTATGCGGAAATAATTGGTCATAGAATTTTAACAATACTTGGGCAGATTTCATAAAAAAAATTGAGGCGTTGGTTCCTTACTATATACGCCAAAATTTAAGTCTCTGAAATCTTATTAGCTTGCCTACTCATTTTTCCCAGTTTACACCCATCCCTTCAGCGGAATCTTCTCTCAGTCAGATGTCTATATAATACATACTTACCAAGTTTCAAGTAAATATCTCAATTTTATTTTATCAACCGCTTTAATAATAGAATGGTGGTGGTGGAGGATTTGAAAAATATGATAAAGAAACCTAAGACCCTGTCTCCTATTATATTCAGCAAATCTCAAGTTTCTGTACTCTTATACCAGCTTGCTTTACTAATTTTTCCTTATTTACCCCCCAACCCTTCATCGGATATTTTCAAAAAACAATCCAGTTCCACATATCGTTATAATATATATGTGTATAAAATTTTAAGTCAATGTCTTATACTGCTCTGCAGAAAACGTGTGAACAAAAACAGTTACAAACAGACAGACAGACCGACCGCCAGACAGACTGACAGAACATTTGTTTTCGCTCAAACTTAAAATCTCGACGTTACATGGCATTCTAAACAAAAAAAATTTTGAAAATTTTGCAATATTTCCACTCCACTGCGTGGATGTGAAAGTAATTGTCCTCTAGCTCTGATTTCCCCGCTGCAAACCTGTCGTAACAAAAAAAATTTTGAAAATTTAGCGATATTTCCACTCCACTGCGTGGATGTGAAAGTAATTGTCTTCAAGTTCTGATCTCCCCGCTGCTACTAACATAAATTGCCTCATGTGTATAGTTAAATATGGGTATTTCTTAAATTCTGACTTGGAACTCGGAATTATGTTATATTCCGAGTTTAAAGTAGGAATTTAACAAAATTCCGAGTTTGAAGTCGGAATTTAACAAAATTCCGAGTTTGAAGTCGGAATTTAAAAAAAATCCGAGTTTGAAGTCGGAATTTAACAAAATTCCGAGTTTGAAGTCGGAATTTAACAAAATTCCGAGTTTAAAGTCGGAATTTTACAAAATTCCGAGTTTGAAGTCGGAATTTTACAAAATTCCGAGTTTGAAGTCGGAATATAACAAAATTCCGAGTTTGAAGTCGGAATTTAACAGCATTCCGAGTTTGAAGTCGGAATTTAACAAAATTCCGAGTTTGAAGTCGGAATTTAACAAAATTCCGAGTTTAAAGTCGGAATTTTACAAAATTCCGAGTTTGAAGTCGGAATTTTATAAAATTCCGAGTTTGAAGTCGGAATATAACATAATTCCGAGTTTGAAGTCGGAATTTAAGAAAAAAATATTTAAAATTTATTGTGGCCCTTCTACGCTTTCGTACATTCTTCTTGAATACACAAGCACTGGGCGGGACAATTGAAAATGTGTCAGTGTTAACCCCCTGTCAATGTTACCAGGTTTTACCTTGGTCAAAATTTTCTTAAAAAGTAGGACATTTTTCAATATAACTTAGCAGAACTTCAAAAATGTCCAATGCACATTATTCAAATTTCAGTGATTGATTTAGAATAGACTCATAATGCACACATAATTTTTTCAATTTTTTTTGCTCCTCACTTTTAGAGATATTCGCCGTTAAAATGAGGGGTCAATACATTTGAATCGTATATTAGTATGAATTCAGGGTACTTTCCAAACATCTAAGTTTAAAGACAAGAAATGTCTTTTGTGATTAAAAACATTTTATCATCTCGTTCTTCGTTGTATTTTTCGAGTATTTACGCAAAGCCGTTCTTTACATCTTTTATGAAAAAGACATCTTCTGACTTCGTGGTACTTTCGGAATTTGTTCCCAGAGGAACTCATTCAGCATCGCTGGAGACCGGATATTTATTGCACATAAATTCTGCTGGTGACTGATTTCGCAGGTTTTGCAGGATTCTGTAAATTAGCACATCAAAAGACAAATATGGGTGTGCCTAACACTTTCTAATTAGATGCGCTTATTTCATGCATAGGGTATTTTCCTTTAACCTATGCATTTAATAGATATAGATTTGGGACTTAAAATACTAATCACTCTGTATATTATTCATTATAAGTCCCCTCGACATCCATTCATCTAATTATTGCGTGGTAATTTCTTTAAGCGTTTTATGTCCGCTTTGTAGTAACTACCATAAGAAAAAAGATCTACGATAATTAGACATGCTATACTTTAGCCAACAAACAATATTTTGTTTCGCTTATCTTGATACCCCAGTTTCATAAAATCTGATACCAAATACTATTAATTTGAAAATTTTGTCTTAAGTTCGGTAAACATCATAATTAAAGTTAATTACGCTGTCGGCGTAATTTAGTTTGATTAATTGGCTATGAGAATTCTCCATTATTCAAAAATATTGCGAGAGCCTTGTCTTGATATTTAATGCGGTTGATTAATCAAACGCTGCTGCAGTTTAGCAAATATATTTGAAAGGACAAAAGTAGCATTTTATAAAAGTTGTCTTTCTTGTTCTTACTAAACTCATGAATGCCTGTGTTGGTGCAAATGCAGCTATTGTTAGACAAAACTTTTTATAAAAAAAATTTCATTAAGATAAACAGTATTTTTATAACAATCTAAGTGCAATATTTTACTATTATTATCTTTCTTTTAGGTAGCAAACAACGCAAACCTAGCAAATACCTCCCTGATGCTGGAAAAGAAAGATACAATAAGTTTATTGTGCAGTCCGAGCTATGCCGTTGGCCCCTGCTAACCGTTTCTTGAGTAACCCTCAATTGAAATGCAAGCAAAAGAAAAATATTTACTGTAATATAAAACGCTACACATACGCGTTTTACACTAATTAAATTTATCGTTAGAGTGTGACCGCTATAATAAAGGAAATTAAGGTTTAAAGTACTAGGCTCGTAATCAATCGGTCCTGGGTTCCCGTATTGGCAAGGGCGTGGTTGCTTAATGGCATTTTTATGTATTACCGAGACAGATGGTAGTAGTTATCTTTTTCATCTGATCTCATCCTGTCTCGTCTTGTTTCACTGTCTCATTCTGTCTCATCTTGTCTTATCTTATCTAATCACGTCGCGTATTATATTATCCATTCAACAAGTACTGACCCAATTAGCCAACCCAAGCCAAAATCTTATTTCCCCCCTGTTTTCGAGGGTGAATTGGCCCTCTCTATAACTTAAAGTGGTAATTCTAGAGGGAAAATGGTTACAATTTTTAAAAAGTTACAACACCTCCAGGAGGTGGATTTTTTTTGTAAAGATATTTAATATTTTCAGAGATGGGGTTTGATGAAGGGAATATGAAAGACAACGAGGGTTGTAACAACCCTCAGGAGTGGAAATCCACCCCCTTAATGGGTTGTAACCACCCCTGGTTATAACCCTGGCCACCTTGATTTTCCCTCCAACAAGCCCTCTTTTTAAAAATTGTAAATATTTTTATAAAACAAAAAAATTCCATGCCCTATAGGGGTTAAATCGAGGGGTAGGGGTGATTCAGGTTATCCCCATCTAGAATTACCAATTTAGGTCATAGGGAGGGCCGATTCATCAAAATACAGGGTTGGATTGATGTCTGCACCGAGAAGGAGACTTTATGAGTGGTTTTGGGGGAATTTCGGGGGGGGGTAGCTGGGGTCAAGAACTTATTTTGTATCCCGGAATCGATTTCAGCACCTTCTGAGACGGGGAGGGGGGGGGACTAGATTGGTCCAGTAGCAGATACCTGTAATTTTCGAGCAAAATCCCCGACTCCTGACATCCACTATAGGGCGTTAGTGTAAAGTAGCGGATGATCTATCGAGACAGTCGGCCGTATCGCTCTCGCCGATTAACTTCCACGAATTTCTTCATGCCAAGTCGTGCCATAAGTTTTAAAAAAATCATGGTAAGTGCTTTCGAAAAAAATTGTCCTTTGAAATTTCGTGGTACTTTCGAAATAATTTAAAAAGTGGAAATAATTTGCCGATTTTTATTGTATTTCCTAAAAAAGGTTGTCATACAGACCACAATATTGCACATCCACATAGTAAGTGTTCGTAATCGTAAGGAAGAGTTCAAAAATTCTTTTTTGTTCAAATAGGTTTAGAATGTCATGAAGTGTCGAGACTTTAAATTTGTCATTGAAATAACTCATCCATTGTTTCTTCAAATTGTTTATAATTTTAATTCAAGTAGGTATAGATTTTTTCAAACGTGCATTTTGCTACATTGACTGCTAGTTGGTCACTGGCCTGTTTGTCAGTTGTCATTTTACATCAGATGTCAGATGATTAGGTTAGGTTTGTGTTTATCAGCTACAACAAAATGTTCAAGGGATGCTTCGTACCACTTTTTTAAATAAAAATGTTAATACTCCAAGTAAAATATTCCTTTATCCTCCCAAAAAAATAAAAGATAATTGCTGTTTAAAACTGCAAAAGTAGAAAATAAAGTAGCTAAAAACTGGAATTTCTTGTTATGTTCTTATCAAATTGTCGTATCCATTTCAGCCAACATAGGTAACTTTAATGTGCAGTTCAAGTTAAAGTGACGTCATCACATGCGCTCGTTTTATATGTGTTCCATAAATAATTTTTTTTTCTAATAGTAAACAAACATTTTATACCAAATCTAATAGTTAAGAATGCGTTGTAATGTTTATACTGTCATGTAAATATATTTAGGTTAAGATTGCAGCATCTTCTGGATTGGCCAATTTTAGTTATGTTTTTCATAATTTTTATTCCTATTACGGTCATCTTAAATTCTATTAACGTTACGAAGCGCGAGGACATATAAAAGCTATAAAACGAGCAATACAGTTTGCTATGTATAAACTTACTTACTGTATACGCAACTCATCGTCCTCTATTTGCAGTTTCTATATTCTTATGTGACTTATTCCATCAATCTATTATCATTTTTGGTTGTATACATTCATTTAACTTCAGTTTTATAGCTTTTCTGCCTTCTTTTATAACTCTTACCGTTGTAGCTCATCTATAAAATTTCCAGTTTATTGTTTTCTATTATTATCTTATTTCTGCGCTTAACTTCCCAGACGGGATTTCTTGCGGATAAATAGATTCTTACATATCAATACCGTATACAGTGACACTGGTGGAAAACTATTTATTGTTATTTTCAAGAGATTTACTTCCAGAAGTAGAAGAGAATAAATCTGCTACATGCGTCTTTTTGTGCATTTATGGATTTGAGATAAAAGTGGACAGCGATTTCTTTGCCACAATAAGTTAACAAAATTATTTAACATCGAACAGATTGTTCCGTTACTTGATGAAAATCCATAATTGTGAGATTCAAAATTACCTGAATGCCACTTGTTAATTTTTATTCTAATAGCAATGAATTTTTGTAGTCTTAAACCACAATTCAGTAAACTTATTTAATAACTTTAACTACTTTAATTAATTTTTCAGTTCAATCCTGAAGCCGTCCTTGTCTTACTGAATCTGGAAGAACTTGTGTTCGTCAACCCAACTTTAAATTATAAATTAGCATACTAGCACCATCTGTTACTTCTCTTGCAATACACCTACAAGTCATCTGGTACAACAAATATTTAAAATAAGAAATCTATATTAAGTGAATAAATCCCAAATCAATAAACAAAATTATAAATCGATAATTCTGATTAAATTAGAACTCATGAATTCACATAAATGATACAGTAGAGTAATTGTGTAGATTTGTATTGTATTTAAAGAATGATTTATGTTACCACTACCAGCGACATCTCGCGTATAGAAGTGTAACTAAGTTTTTAGATCATACACGGTATCCGAACAGGTCGTCATAGCCATTTGTCGATTTCGTAGCAATACAGACGTGTTGCTGACCGATTAACACCTCATCTGGAGTGGTACGTTAAGATACTTTATAATATGTATATAATTGCCTTCTGTAGTATTTGTAGTATATGTATTTGTAATTTAATTGTTGAGTTTATCATAATTAAACGCGATGTTTGTTGATCACAAATTTCATTCGCGGCGCGTGGCTTGAAAGATGGAGACGCGGTCATGTTAATATCTTAGAGTAGGAAAGATATATATTGTAAGGAGTCGTAACGCTACTGCCAATGGTGAAGCCACCTGCCACGAGAGAGCAAGCGAAAGTGGCGGAACATATGTACAATATGTAGGTGTCAAGTTTATCACATCAAAGGAATAAAACGATACAAAACTGGTATTTTTCCAAAAACAGATTCATAATAATACAATTAATATTCACTACCATAAACATATTTACTCATATCTTACATACCAGAATTTATTCTACATTCTATATAATATAACACCATAATCGATATATCTACGCCCATGGAAAAAGTGTCATTTTGGATGCACTGTTCTATATTCAATGAAGAAAAGATGAATGAAAATTTCAATCAAATAACGTGCAGATTGCATACCAGAAAATGATATACTATGCTTCTCATTATCATTGCATGCACACGGATATAATTAAGTAAATAATAGGCCTACAGTTAATTTAACTAGGTAAAGTGAAAACTGCATATACTTTAACCTGCAAAGCGTCACTCCTTTCAATTTTTCCCGCTGTGATTTTTACAGTAGTTTATAGAATATGATACCATCATGTAGGTACATTACATAAATTAGCACTAAATCACTTATAAATCAGTTCTATTAGAAAATTTCATTTTGCTCTCTACCGTTTGTGTGCCACCACCGCAATGGCGTCTTAGGCACAACTTGTTAGCGTGGCGATTATGCGCTGTTACGAGTCCTCACCATCTATCTTTCCTTGTCTAAGTGTTAATATATGAACGGGGTATTTCGAGACATGTGTTTAACTCAGTATTAAGATATATTTAGAAGTAAATGTTATTAATGAATAATTGAGGTTTAATAAGGGTTTAAAGACAGTTCCAATTTAGTAAATTACGTTTTCGTAACCTTATCGAATAATTAAAACTCAAAGGAATTTAACTCGATATTAGTAGGGGCGAGAAGGGCATGTTAATGTAATTTATTAGAGAGACACCAGTAATGCATTAACGTGGGAATTTTATCAAACGCACTAAGAGTGCCCACTAGTAAGCAAGTACTTTCAAGTGTAGTAACAGATAATAACTCTTGTAGGATTGAAGTGTTAAGTTGACCCTTCAGATTTGATGTTAAGTTAATCCTTAAAATTGGGAATGTTACCATAAATTTGGCTTAACTGTGTGCCATAAAAAATTGGGTTGCTGCTATTAATCTAGGAGAAACAGATTATTTGCCAGCGAGTCTTAGTAATCCAAGTTTGGAGTGTCTTGGTATAGAATAGTCCTCGCTGGATGAGAGCACCAAGTTGTTGGGTTTGGTAAGCGTTCAGACGTCTAAATTCTGAAAAGTCTTAGGATCCCTGCTAGAAGTCAATGATCGAGTGGTGGTGATACACTGGGAAGATTCAGTGAGACGAGGACCAGGGTTGGTTACTGCAGAACCCAGCCGGTGGTAATAGTATCAACTGAATTTCTTTTCAACATTCAACTTTCAACTACATTATTCAACTTTCGATAAACTTTCAAACAGTTCTAAATTTTTACCATTGTTTTATGTTATATATTGCCTTCAGTTATTTATTAATTTTTTACATTTAATTATTTAATCACAGCTTAACGATAAATTGTCATATTTTGTAATTTTTTTTTGGTCTTCAACCTTATCATACTTATTTATTAAATATATAAACTTTCTGTAAGGAAGTAGCTACATCCGATCCATAAGGTGTAAAATCAAAATTAAACCATTTCAAAATTTGTAAGAGTCAATAAACCAGATATATTAAACATAGTGTTGAGAATTTTATGAGTATCTATGACAAATCAATTATCTCTGAGTAGTCACAGTCGTACAGTTAGACAAGTACGTTGTAGATGCTTTTTTATATGACTACTGGCGCCTAACCTAAAATAAAAAGTTTTTTCTTGAATAATTTCCGAATCACGACCCAGTCTCCACAAACTAAACGAGAACAGGGCAACCTCAACTTCCTAACCTGCTGGGGGCAGAAGTTGGTGGTACATAATAACAATGGGAGAGAGAACTATTTTAGTCTTGATTTTCACTCAACTTTGTCAACATAACAATTATGGCTTCTTCAGATGTTGAGTACTACTGTATTATATTATTGAGTACTCAACATCCGAAGAGCAATAAAAATTATTATGTTAATAAACGTTTTGAGCGTCCCACTCTTTTCGTTTATTAACATAATTATTCATATTATTAACCTTATTTTCTTCTTTTTAGTGCGTTTTTTAAAAGCTTCAATTCGATTTTAAAAGCATGCCTTTTAATTACTTCCCCATCCACGTAGTGGAGTGGAAGTATAGTAATCGTAAAAATAGTTTCTAAAATTGGTTTTGTTGAAATAGGCGTAGAGTGTCATAGAATGTCGAGATTTTAAATTTGTGAGAAAAAAATTCTTTCTATTGATCGGTCTGTCTGTCTGTCTATGACTTTTTGTGCACACGTTTCCTCAGGAACGCTTGAACATGAAATTTGGTACCCGTATGTACTATGACGATATCTGGAACAGGATTATATTTTGCGCTAATCTCGGTGAAGGTTTAGGGGTTAAATAGAAATACTTATGAGAAAATAAGTACACCAAGCTGGTAAAAGTACAGTAGCTTCGAATTTGGTGTATATACTAGAAACAAAGGTCTCATATTTTTTATAACATTTTTCAACCCTTCCAGGTCACCCACTCTATCACTAGTGGGGTTGATAAAATAAAATTGAGATATTCACTTGAAATTTAGTACACGTATTATAACGAAATTTGGAACTAGATAATATTTAAAAATAATTCCGCTGAAGGGGCGGGGGTAAGTAGGGGTAAATAAGTAAAGTAAGCTGGTAGCAGTACAGAAACTTGGGATTTGGTGTACATATTAGAAGATTTGAACTTTTCATAAGTCTTAAAATTGCTAGTGAAAAAGTTTCCGTCAGTTGTTCTATGTATAAATACACTCTGTACATCAGAAAATAATATCTAATAGATGCACTTGAATTTTTTTAACCGCTTTGTCCGCTATCGAAATAAAACCTTGCTGAATTTCATAACAATCTATCTAGTTTAATTATTATAAATAATTCTTTTCGCCGATAATTTCTCCTGGCTTTTTTTTCATAAATGTAATTTTAAATAAGCCCCCAATATTTTTTGTTTACCTCTCTCTATCTCAAAAATTAGTCTTTTTAACATGTTATCCTATATACAGGTAACATTCCCTGCTTGGGTAGCTGGTTTGGAGAAGTTGTTCTAGGGTTCAGTTTAGCAATAAGGCAGTCCAAACATAAATAAACAATTTATTTCTTGAAACGATACGACAATGTCTCATAATATACAGTCACTTACAGGTTTCCATATCTTTTACGGTATCTTTTGATATTATCTTACCATAAGTGAACGAGACGAGCGAAAGTGTAATTTGATAACGTAACGGCTATTTGCTACGTCTCCGGGGCCTCGATGTCACCGGGTCCGGCCTAATAAATACTATAACCATGAGAACCCCAGCCCAACACGCTGAAAAGTTTCATCGGTCGATTTATATTCCCTCCGTTTCGATAACGTCGCTAAGCGTCTGTGGAATACCTTCGGCGGCATAACGGTATCAGATAAGTAACTGTTGACACAAAGGACCCCAGTGAAGAGTCCAGAGATCGACTTATATTCGGTACGGCTCGGTAACGCCGCTAATAGTAGTAGTACTATACTGATATTAACCCAGCTCAGCACGCTGAAGACCAATGCCAGAAAGGCACTGTTTGTGTTGACTATCTGCGTGCTTTTATAGAATGTGTGAATTCGAGGATAAAATCTTAATAAGTGTAGAAAATATGATTTTTCTTCTAAAACTATGTTGATAAAATGTACAGCAGGAATAAATTGCTCTGTTTATGACTTATGTACTATAAACATTTTTGAAGAGGTGTCATGGCCAGCACTGTATATGAAGCGAAGTTTGCCATGGCGATGGTCGGCAACACTAACTCAGAAAAACGTTAAGTTTTTCAGTCTTTGCAAGTCTGTCCTGATCCTGCCATATTGTTTCCTTTTGCTTTCTCTCCTGATCAAGATGTCGCCAAATATAGAGAGTAAATGACACAAAACAGTCCCGTGGGAAATTTGATGATGAAATTTTGGGACCAATTTTAATACATTCCTTATGCCCTCCATAATCATACTTGACCAGGTACATTGCTTGAATTTCTGGCAGACGGCCTATATGATGTCATATATACAAGATGGTGGCCAGCCCAGACATTATCGGAAGTTCTCGATTAAAACTCTTGGTAGGGCCACCCTATCACTATTTTATACTGAACCTTTTTTATTTACAAGGGAATTCCCTATAAAAAAGTTCCTTAGGAATTTATCGATATCTTTCATAGTTTAGGTGTTTTGTATAAAAACACTTTTAATTTTGTTATGACTCGTATCATTCCAATTTTTTCTTTGTTTCAGATATAGTTTGAAATTAACTTTGGATACAATGGCTACTCCACCACAAATTCATCTCCAAGTTCCTTGTCTCCATTGCAATAAAAGGCAAGACGGCAGACTAATTATGAGCTGTGTATTTTATGCCAAAATAGGAAAAACTTACCATTGGTAAACCTATTAACTGTGTTAGAAGTTACAAAAAGTGCGAAATAGAATGATACTGAATACATGTTAATTGATCATCGATTAGGAAATGTGACTGTTGAAGACTTGATAAACGAAAACGTATCATTGTATACAGATTGCTACAAGAAATGTACTCACGGAATCTAAATGGAACGACGTGGGAGATCATTTGAACAGGAAAAGAATAATCCTTCTTCTTCTAATTCCGCTGCTGAAGACATTAATGTAGGTTACACAAGATAAAGAATTTCTGCGGGTGACGAAAATACATGTTTTTCCTGTCTGGAAGAAGGAAAAAAAGACATCTATTAATTGCCGTGAAAACAAACTCCGACGGTCTAAAATTAAAAGAAGCAAATGAAATGTCACAAAATGAAGCCATGAAAATTTGATTTAGTGATTTTGCTGATCCAGGAGATCCTCATGCAAAAAATATTTTATATCACAAATCTTGCTGGATAAAACATGTATTTAATGTGTTGGAAAAAATCTGCCCATGCCCCAGATAGAGATCCCCCAATGCATTTTGGATGAAACAACAGATGTAGAATTTTTATGCTCATTAAATGAGTTTCGTATTATGATAAATGTTACAACGATCACTGATCTTGAAATAAATTACAAATCAATCTCAAATAGAGATGCTGAAAAAATAAAAACGCGTTAGAAAAAAAAGTCTGATAGACGAAGAAATGGATGATGTTATCTTTAGCAATCCAAAAAGAGTGAATGAGCTACAACGAGTATCTCTGAAAGCAATTGTGGATATTACCTTAGCTAATGCGGAGAATGATTTCACAGATATTGGAAAAAACATGAAAACTCTACTTGAAGCAGCAAATGTTATACGAAATCTCATCAGAAATGGATATTTACAGATTCTCTTGAAACACAAATAATAGATGGTGTACTTCCAACTGAACTTAGGCTCTTGTAAATGGTGCTGTCACGTAAAGGTCGATATGAACCTTATTTATTTGTGATCGGTAGTATAGGTTAGGTTAGGATTAGGGTACAATTAATTAATTATTAAGTATCTGGCTGTGTCGACATCAGTCGTAATGCCAATAAAAAAGAAACATTTATGAAACTCATTTTTACTCATCATTAAATGGTTAATAATATAGTGATAGCATCTCATATACAAATTTTTGAGACAATCTTTCAGCCTTATTCAAATTCGTAGTATTCTCTTTGGCAATCTTTCTAACCTCTAACACTTTATCATAGTTAATAGATCTAAACCAATGGTGACTTCTTATCTTGTCATAAAATACACAGCTCGTAATCAGTCTGCACCCTTGCCTTTCTTGCAGATGGAAGCAGGATACCTGGAGACGAATTTAGGGTGGAGTAGACATTGTGTACAAAGTTAATTTTCAACTACAAAGTATTAAACTACTCGGCTTACGATTATTATCAATCCCTTTTTATCTGAAACAAACAAAAATGGAAATGAAACGAGTGATAAAATTAAAAGTGTTTTTATACAAAACACCTAACTGGTATCGATGGTATCGATTTTATAAGAATCTTTTTTATACAGAATTTCCTTGCAAAGAAAAAAGGTTTAGTACAAGATATTGATAGGATGGTCTTCTTAAGAGTTTTAATCGAGAGCTTCCGATGATGGGTGGCCACCATCTTGAATATAAGACGCCATATAGGACATCTGCCAAACGTTCAAGCAAAGCACCTGATAAGGTATAATTATGGAAGACATAAGGAATATATTAAACTTACTACCACAATTTCCCACAGAGTTTGTTTGTATGTTTCATCAAGTATACCCTCCGACTATAGAGTGTTCTTGTCAAACGTGCTATACAGCAAACGGTGGCCAACTAGAAAAATATGTGGATCACAAAACGTTTGGCAAGACGTTGTGATTAAGAAGAAGAATATTTCTATCTAATTCAGCAAATTATTATCATTGCCCAATTTTTATTATGAGTACTACCAAAAATTGAATTCTAATAAACAAATAATTAAAGTAGACAATATATAGTCGATAGATTTTTTTTTATATTATAATAATTATAAACGTAGTTATGCACGTAATTTATATAATTTTTACCAGGTCATTCTTTTAAAATTGCAGCAGCTGTGAAAATGCTGCAGACCTGTACTCTTTACAAATCGCTTACGTAATGGTGTCAAATTTAAAACAGAATCCGGGAACTGGAACACAAAACAACAGATAATTCAATTCGATGTCCGCACGTCAATCAATACACTGGCAGAGGACATACAAATGCAGAACAACGCAGGACGTTTTGATTTACACATGACAGAGGCTATCGGAAACGAGTGTGCTATGTTAAAAGTAGAAGGTGGATTTAGGGTATTTCACGATTTTATCTAAGCTGAAATAGAGAAAAAACAGTTCGGAACCCTAGTTTCCAAACGCTTTTCATTAAATGAGCCGGAAACAGAACAAGCATCAGTCACAGTTTGGGGGCATATAATTGATTTGGACGCTTGGAGCCACACCCTAGCAGATGATTGAATAAGACATTGTTGACCGTTGAACAGCAATATAAAAATTGCACATATCGATTAAAACACCTGAGACGGTAGTCTAATTAAAACTATTAGAAAACTAACTAAAAGTACTAAATTAAAGATAAATAATGCAACTCAGAAAAACCATTTTAGGGAGCGTGTCCCCAGATAGTGTACTGCACTTTTATATACTTTCTTATTTTTAATTCTACAAGCAAAAGTCATTCTTTATAAAAGAAATTGC
Organism: Stenurella melanura; assembly: GCA_963583905.1. Classification (NCBI taxonomy): domain Eukaryota; kingdom Metazoa; phylum Arthropoda; class Insecta; order Coleoptera; family Cerambycidae; genus Stenurella; species Stenurella melanura. The sequence goes on from OY757309.1 coordinate 59,637,074, forward strand.
TTGTTTTGAGAATTTATAAACAGTTAAACTTATCATAGTTATCACAAGATAGTTATACAAGATATTCTAAAAATTAGAAAATATGAAATTGACCTTAAGCAAATTAATTCTTTAAAAAAAAATCAGAGAACATCATGTAAAAGAGTTTTGAAACGGCTTCGAAGCTGAAGAAAATAGTCCTTATACTGTAAGTTTTGACCCGAAAATAATTTGCTTAGCAAATTTGTGCACGCATGTACTACTTTAGATATGGAATATGATGATGAAAGGTTTGCCAGGGTAGGGTAGCCGCCTTGACTGATTGATTAATTAGCAGCGTATGATAGACATTGCTGCTACTTCAGGATATCCAATCTGGATATTTTTATATGCCGCCGGATTGGCTACATACGCCGGATTGGACATGGGACATGCTTGTTGTCAGCAGCGATAGCCACATGACGGACGAATGGAATATTGGATGGGAAGTGTAGAGGTTTGTGAGATGCTTCTTTTAGGTTTCCATGCTTCTTTTAAGTTTCCATCTATCATCATCCCAGTGTTTATTTTTCTTCTGAGTGTTCTGTTTCTGAGCAGTGTGCACATCCTCCTACCCGCTTGCGTCCCGATATGGTTTCATGTTTCCCAGAAGTCTGTATTTCCTTTTCAACGTCCTGTATCAGTGCGTCCACTTTGTTTGTTTACCAAGACAATTCAGTGGCGGCTCGTGATATTGTCGGCAGATGAGGCTTGATATTCTGAAAGACAACTAATGTGCAATATAACTACAATTTGTACATTTCCCCACCACCCCTGAGGTAGTACAACGGCGCGTTACATTTTTTTGCCGTGGGTTGTTCGCCAGGATACCGATTCACGACTTGAGAGAATAGAACTAATAAAACAATAGAAAGAAAAGGAAATAGAAAATATGGTGAGATGAAAAAATCATTCTCATGAAATTCTCGTTCCTACGACTCGAGTATCGGTATCAAAAGGAGCCCTACTATCCCACTTGTAAATAAATTATATAACTTTTAATAAAAATAAACATAGTTTTGGTTAAAAAAATTGTGTTTTCCTACAAACAAAAAATGGTATTCACTATCACTGCCAGGAGTGTAAAATTATAACTTTTAATAAAAATTAAAATAGTTTTGAGAAAGAAGTTATGTAAAAAAATATAACCGCGGAACTCTATATTATGGAGAATTAAAAAATATTTCCTAAAAAATAAATAACACAAATAAATATTTTTTCTAAAATAACAACTACCTATATTAATCTCTGCTTTAAAGCCTAAATATTTTTATAAATGAGTGGTAACCTGCGATTTTCGGAACTGGCAAAATGGTTGATTATTTCATCATAAAATGAATCGTGTTTCTTCAATTCTGACAAAAAACGTTTTTCTATTGAAATAAGCGATACATTTGAGAGGCGGTCTTGACTCATTTTGTTTCTAGTAAATGTTTTTATGCGTTTAAGTGCTGAAAATAATCGTTCTACAAAAGCTGAGGTTACCGGAATTGTTGACACTAATGACAAAAGTTTGTACAGTTCGGGGAGATAGCTTTTTAAATTGTTATTATATATAAAAGTAAGCATTTCTTGACATGATTTTGAATTTGCTAAAAGTTGCTGGTCAGAATACAACACGCATAGTTCATTTCTTAACGAAATACGGTCAAAAAAAGGATAATGGTCCATTAATTTCTCCATTAGACTAGTAGGAAATGATTTAGAAAACGTTGTAAAATTATTGGGATTTACTAAATCGAAACATTGCAAAGAATTTAAATCAGAAAATCTCATTTCAATTTGGACTATAATGGTGTCCAAAATTTCTATAAAAATTTGTTTGTAATGTATATCTGCCCTATCAAAGTTATATGTTGTCTTTCTCTTTTTACATTGTGGCTCTGGCTCATCGTCATCGTCTACTTTTTCAACATTTTCTAAAAAAATATTGTATAAAGTATTGAAATGTATTTCGGTATTACGAAATTCTTTTAATTTAGATATAAGTGAATTAAATCTATTTTTAGAATATGTTATATCAGTTAGTTTATTCTGTAAAATTTGGAAAACAACATCAGTTTGCTTAAAAATCATTTTAAAAGCCTTTAGAAAAAATATGAAATTTTTATCCAATAATAACGATTTTAATCCGTAAGCTGCTCGTAAAGTCTGATCGTCATTTAAAAAATCTTCACTTTCCGAAATAAAATTAAAAACTTCAATAAGTTCTTTCCTGTATTTGTCAACAGTGAAAACAACTCTAGATGAAAAATTCCAACGAGTAGGAGCGTTTGTCGGAATTCTTTGTTTCATATTAATTCTATTTAAAACATCAGTTCTTTTGGTAGATTTTGAAAAAAATGACGAAAAACCAGTAATATTTGAAAAAAATATTCTAACTTCTTTAATTCCATTACATGCTTTACTCAGAACTAAATTTAATTGGTGTGCGTAACAGTGAATGAAGTAAGCTTGAGGAGCAATATCTTTTATTTTTGTTTGGAGTCCATTAGGATGCCCTGACATAACTGCAGCGCCGTCATAAGTTTGTGCTATTAATTTATTTTTCAAATCAAATTTACCAAATTCATCGATTAATAATTTAAATAAACTCTCCGCGTTTCTTCCACTACTCACATCAAGAAAACCAACAAACCTTTCAATAACTTCTCCGTGCATTACATATCTAAAAATTACGGAAAGTTGAGATTTACAAGTAACGTCCGTCGTTTCGTCAATTTGCCACGAGAAAAATTCGCAATTATATAATTCTTCATAAATTTTGCCTTTAATAATCGAGCCAACACTCTCAATTATATCATTTTGAATTGATTTAGACGTTCCGGAAAAAATAGTGGCGTTATTCAAAAAGTTCTCTAATTTTGGGTCATACGTTTTTAAAAAATCTATCAGCTCTTTGAAATTTCCTTTATTGCACGATTTTCGTTTTTCGTCATGTCCTCGGAAAGAATTTTCTTGTGAAGATAAATATATAACGGCATCTATTAACCTCTTTAATATTTCCCTATTTTCACGGACCTTTTCGTTGAAATTTTCTATTTCTCTCTTATGTGCAGAATCCAAGTAATTTACAATATTTTGTTTACCAAACATTTCGAATTTAATGCAAGATGAAATGTGCTCCTGGGATTTTTCGTGCCTTTCTAAACCTCGTGACAAATTTTGCAAATTATTAAACCCGGCCCTGCCCCAAATTGAGGATTGAACATTAGTAAATAATAAACATCTCCAACAATATAATTTGTTTCTAACTGTTGATGCCGTTAACCACTCGACTTTTTTATAATTGTTATCACAAAATCCTGTTTTTTTTGCCACTTTTAAAAACTAACGAAAGCATTGCTGGTGTAGGCCTGGCATTTCTTTTAATTCTTACCTTTTCGTCGTAAGTAAGAGTAGTAAATCCATTTAATAACAAATAATCCACCACGTCTGGACAACAAGACATGTTGTTGGGAATATTTTCACCTAGAGCACTCATTTCTAGCCCGCCTATCAAATGTTTTATGTATTTTTACGTCAAGTTGATCTTATTATACCCGGCTAAACACAACTGACAGTTCGTTTTCTTTGTGAATCACCTGAATCCTGAACAACCTGTGCACATGCACTGAGACCTGAGGCTAGCTTCCTTTGGCTATTCGAGGTGTTGCTATTTTACACAGCGCAAAGAAATTCAAGGTCATTCATGTTATAAGTAAATGCGTTAAAGTTGGAAGCTATTTCGTATTAGCCTCCAGCGAACCGCAGTGTTCATTCAGTAAAAGACCGGCCGACCGGGAAATATGCATACAAAGACTATCCGGACTGTAACGTTATAGGTATGTTTGTGGAAAGGAAATGCAAAACTTTTATATATACACTGAAAATTAATTCATGAATTATAAACAATAAAAAATATTGAAAATTGAGATATACCTAATAGAAATTTTTTAAGATATTACTTTTGAAGGTATGGTGGTTCTTCCAAGGTGAGGCTCAGCCTCCCCTGCCTCCCCTGACGAGCCGCCATTGCAAGACATACATTATCTCGCTGTAAGAAGCTTTTATTCATTGATCGTTCCACAGATAAATACTATTTACAGTGGAAGGTAAAGCAAAATAAAAAGTAAAATCTGCAAAAAATTAAAAAGATATACCTACAGCAGAACATTTAGGACACTCTGTATATCAAGCAGACCCAACTACCTTGACCTGAGAAATATTTCTGTATTCGTAAAAGGCCCAATATATGAGAGCTGCAGGTCGAAACCTTCCTATGGTGAGACCTGCCTTATGTTTAATACATTTTTAATTTTAAAGAATTCAGTTAGGTTTAATAATTAATAAGGGTTAATAAACTAATACTACTAATAGAACTTACCTTTTTCATTGGTGTGTACATGTTGGCACCTTCCATCTCTGTTCTGCAGGATTCTCACTCTACTTTCACGCATTGTTTCTCCCTTGTTGTTGTAACTTATTTGTTATTCACTGAAGATAAGTTTATGGAGCACAGTTGAAAATCACTAACTAATTGGGTAATTTGCACAATATATCAATCTCCATTTTTCAGTAATTACATAAATTGCTGCAAAATATTCAAAAGTTCAAGTTGAATGGTAAGCTTCTCCATGTCATAATTTTATTTTATAAAAAATGCCTTATTTTACCAGAAATTATATTAAAACGCAAGAATCAGAAAACGGTTGAGAAATTGAGAAATATATAAAGAAAAAGTATAGTCTTATTTTATGCCGTCAAATATAAAAGATGTTCACTACTTGTCATTTCATAAATATATGTATAGTATATATATAGATATTATTAATTAGAAAATTCAGCCTAAAGCGTTGCTATCAGGCTAAGTCATTACAAAGCCTGTTCGTAATACATCAGCGCCCGAGACCACCTACTTGGATATTGCAAACGATACCCGTATGCGAATATAGTTAACCAGATATGTTATGCGCTTACCTCAAACGAAAGTATTCGATTGTTTACCTGGCTCACTATTACAAGTCCCTTATTATAACTTATATGCTCTTGAAACATTTCTTTATAGGATTTTGCAAATAGTGGAAAGAAAAGCTATCTATGAGAACTAAGGGAAAAACTATATATAAAAATATTAATGAAATCTTTGCATTCTTTCGATAACCTGACTTCTGGTTATGCTAACAAGTAAAATTCTGATTTGCCATTCTCATTTTAACACTAGCATCCAACCTAGTCCCCTACGGCTAAGCAGGCTAAACTAGTATCTACATGATCCCCTACGATATGTAAATTCAGTTAAAAATGAGAACAAAGGCCTGAAATTAATTTATTTACGTACCTTGTCTTTAAAAAATTTTTCATTCAAATGAATTACATTTTCATAAAATCTCATTCAGTTTCTTGGAAATGCTTAGCCTTTGAAACGTTTTTCGTCCTTATTGTGGTCTCATCAGAAAAGCCTAAAGCCACTCATAACGATGTTCCATGCTCTTGGTTCATTATTAATATTGTAGGTAGCATATCCCTAGGTTAAATGATATTTTGCAACCACAACTTCTCAGCTGGCTGCTGAGGAAGCTATGAAAGAGTAGCAACCGGTTAGCTTAGGGCTGGTCGAGGATCACTAGGTGGCGAGAAGAGTTATATATTTCCTTTAGAATAATTATTTGCTTGTCAAATTAACCAAACAAAACTTTAATAAACTACAAAAATTTAAACGCCAGCGTATTCAGTAAATAACACTCTTGCAAACTTTATCAGGGGGAGAAAACAATCAAAATCAAATATAAAACAAATAATATATTAACATAAGTATAAGCAAAAATTTTCCAAATGATTACAAATAGTTATAGTGAAATTTGATTTAATTACTTAACAAAAATTTAGCAAAAAAATCGGTAAAGGCATTTACACAGAACTTCCCTCGTTATTTGTGCATGGCAGTCACTCTAAAATATTAATAATTAGGAAATGACATTGAGAATAATAATCGGAATATAGTTATTGCTATTTTTACAAAGAAAACTTGATAAGCTTTGGTCAAAAAAATATACAGATTGCTCATCCAACAGTAAAAGTTCAATACTAAATAGCAGGTGCCACATATGGCAGGCTTGCGCAAATACCTTTACAAATGTCCACCATGACTGAATTATTTCTTGGGATGACCACCCTGTACATTTTTCAATAAAAGTATAATAGGTGCATATGCCAGATATTATTGCCATCTGTCACATTTTCAATCCAACATTCACGTAATGGAGTGGAAGTATAGTGGTGGTTAAAAAATTTTTCAAAAGATGTTGGTAAAATAATTTTCAAAATTTTTTATTCTGAAATAGGTTTAAAACGTCAAACGAAGAAATTTTAAATTTGAGCAAAAAGGAAAGTTTCCTTCTATTCTATAGTAGTGCTAAAAAAAGTTTAAAAATTAAAAATTATGTATTTTTTAAAATAGGTTTAGAATGCCATGAAACGCGAAAATTTTAAATTTGAGCAAATAAAAAAAAAATTCGATCTATTTTAGTGGTAAAAATTTTCAAAAATGTTTCTTCTGAAATACGTAGGTTTAGAATGTCATGAAACGTGAAACTTTTAAATTTGAGCATTCTAGTGTTAAATTTCTTTCCAAACTGGTAACAAAATGTTGCAAAATTTTTTTTCCGAACTTGGTTTGGAATATCATGAAGCGTGGATATTTTAAAGAGCAAAAAAAATTTTTTCGTCTGTTCTATAGTAGTGATACATAAATGGATTAAAAATGTTTTCAAATTTTTTTTAAATTTTTCAAAAACATTTCCAAATTTGTTTGAATAATTTTAGAATGCCATGGAAACGTGGATAGTTAAGATCTAAACAAAGAAAAAAAATCGGTAAAGGTATTTACACAGAACTTCCCTCGTTCATGGCAGTCTCTCTAAAAAAATAATAATTACGAAATGACATTGAGAATAATAATCGGAGTAGAGTTATTGCTATTATTACAAAGAAAACTTGATAAGTTTTGGTCAAAAAAATATACAGATTGCTCATCCAACAGCAAAAGTTCAATACTAAATAGCAGGTGCCACATATGGCAGGCTTGCGCAAATACCTTTACAAATGTCCACCATGACTGAATTATTTCTTGGGATGACCACCCTGTACATTTTTCAATAAAAGTATAATAGGTGCATATGCCAGATGTTATTGCCATCTGTCACATTTTCAATCCAACATTCACGTAATGGAGTGGAAGTATAGTGGTGGTTAAAAAATTTCATTTATTTTAAATTTTTCAAAAGATGGTAAAATAATTTTCAAATTTTTCTCTTCTGAAATAGGTTTAAAATGTCAAAGGTAGAAATTTTAAATTAGAGCAAAAAGGAAAGTTTCCTTCTGTTCTATAGTAGTGCTAAAAAAATTTTAAAAATTAAAAATGATGTATTTTTAAAATAGGTTTAGAATGCTATGAAACGTGAAAATTTTAAATTTGAGCAAATAAAAAAAACTTCGATCTATTTTAGTGGTAAAAACTTTTTGAAAAATGTTGGTGAAAAAAATTTTCAAATTTTTTTTTCTGAAATACCTAGGTTTAGAATGTCATTTAAATTTGAGCATTCTGGTGTTAAATTTTTTTCCAAACTGGTAACAAAATGTTGCAAATTTTTTTTTCCGAAATTGGTTTGGAATATCATGAAACGTGGAAATTTTAAATTTGAGCAAAAAAAATTTTTTCGTTTGTTCTATAGTAGTGATACATAAATGGATTAAAAATGTTTTCAAATTTTTTAAAAAATTCTTCAAAAACATTTATAAATTTGTTTGAATAGTTTTAGAATGTCATGGAAACGTGGATAGTTAAAATCTGAACAAAGAAAGAAAAATTCTATTTTAGTGATAAAATTTCAAAAAACTTTTTTTTTAATCAGGCTTAGAATGCCATGAAACGTGAAAATTTTAAATTTGAAGAAAGAAAAAAAAATTCATTTTAGTAGTCAAAATTTTTTCAAAAATATTGGTGAAAAAAATTTTCAAATTTTTTTTCCTGAAATTAAGCGTGTCATGAAACGTAGAAATTTTAAATTTGAGCAAAAACAAATTTTTTTCATCTTGGTAAAAATTTTTTCAAAAATGTTTGAAAAAAATTTTCAAAAATTTTTTTTTTCTGAAATAGGTTTAGCGCGTCATGAAACGTGAAAATTTTAAATTTGAGCAAAAAAAAATTTTTTTCAACTTGGTAAAAATTTTTTAAAAAATGTTTGAAAAAAATTTTCAAAAATTTTTTTTTCCTGAAATAGGTTTAGCGCGTCATGAAACGTGGAAATTTTAAATTTGAGCAAAAAAAAATTTTTTCACTATTTATTCCGTTTAGACGGTCCACCCTGTATATTTTTCAGTGAAAATTCTACCAGTTCTTCGCTGACAGTAGGGTTAACTACCTACCAAATTTGACTGCTCTCTGTCAAGTAGTTTTTTAGTAAATGCACCAACAGACAGACAGACAGACAGACAGACAGACAGACAGACAGACAGACAGACCGACAGACAGACAGACAGACAGACTGACGGAATTGAAAAACCTATATTTTCGGAATCTACGTGTTCTGAAACGTCAGAATCCGAAAAAATCTCGGAGGGTGATTTTTTCTCGAATACAATACTTCCCTTCGGTATGCCAGGGAAGTAAAAATGTTGGTGAAAAAAATTTTCAAAATTTGTTTTCTGAAATACCTAGGTTTAGAATGTCATTTAAATTTGAGCATTCTAGTGTTAAATTTTTTCCAAACTGGTAAAATGTTGCAAATTTTTTTTTCCGAAATTGGTTTGGAATATCATGAAACGTGGAAATTTTAAATTTGAGCAAAAAAATTTTATTCGTCTGTTCTATAGTAGCAATACATAAATGGATTAAAAATGTTTTCAAATTTTTTCAAAAATTTTTCAAAAACATTTTTAAATTTGTTTGAATAGTTTTAGAATGTCGTGGAAACGTGGATAGTTAAAATCTGAAGAAAGAAAAAAAAAATTGTATCTTAGTGGTAAAATTTTTTTAAAATAGTAAGAAAAATTTCTAATTTTTCTTTTAAATAGATTTAGAACACTATGAAACGTGGAAATTTGAAATTTGAAGAAATAAAAAAAAATCCATCTATTTTAGTGGTAAACAAATTTTCAAAAATGGTAAAAAAAATTTTCAAAATATATTTTTTTTTAATCAAGCTTAGAATGCCATGAAACGTGGAAATTTTAAATTTGAAGAGAGAAAAAAAAATTATTTCATTTTAGTAGTAAAAATTTTTTCAAAAGTATTGGTGAAAAAAATTTTCAAAATTTTTTTTCCTGAAATAGGTTAAGCGTGTCATGAAACGTAGAAATTTTAAATTTGAGCAAAAAAAAATTTTTTTCATCTTGGTAAAAATTTTTCCAAAAATGTTTGAAAAAAATTTTCAAAATTTTTTTTTTCTGAAATAGGTTTAGCGCGCCATGAAACGTGGAAATTTTAAATTTGAGCAAAAAAAAAATTTTTCACTATTTATTCCGTTTAGATGGTCCACCCTGTATATTTTCCAGTGAAATTTCTACCATGTCTTCGCTGTAGCAGTAGCGTCAACTACCTACCAAGTTTGACTGCTCTCCGTCAAGTAGTTTTTTAGTAAATGCACCAACAGACAGACAGACAGACAGACAGACAGACAGACAGACTGACGGAATTGAAAAACCTATATTTTCGTAATCTACGTGTTCTGAAACGTCAGAATCCGAAAAAATCTCGGAGGGTGATTTTTTCTCGAATACAATACTTCCCTTCGGTATGCGAGGGAAGTAAAAATATTTCGTCTATTCTATAATGGTAATAAATAGATTTCAAAAACATGTTTTCATTTTTTTTTTAATTTTTCTAAAACATTTTTAAATTTGTTTTAATAAATTTGGAATGCCATGGAAACGTGGAAATTTTAAATCTGAAAAAAAAATTCCATCTACCTATTTGTGGCAAAATTTTTTCAAAAATTTTTAAATTTTTTTAAATTTTTCTTTAAATAGATTTAGAACGCTATGAAACGTGGAAATTTTAAATTTTGAAAAAAAAAAATTCATCTATTTTGGTGGTAAAAATTTTTTCAAAAATTTTTGGTTAGAATGCCATGAAACGTGGAAATTTTAAATTTGAACAAAGAGAAAAATTTTTTTTAGTGGTAAAAATTTTTTCAAAAAATCGGTAAAGTTATTTACACAGAACTTCCCTCGTTATTTGTGCATGACAGTCACTCAAAAAAATTATTAATTACGAAATGACATTGAGAATAATAATCGGAATATAATTATTGATATTATTACAAATAAAACCTGATAAATTTTGGTCAAAAAAATATACAGAGTGTTCATCCAACAGCAAAAGTTCAATATACTAAATAACAGGTGCCAAATATGGAAGGCTTGCGCAAATACCTTTATAAATGTCCACCATGACTCAATTATTTCTTGGGATGCCATTATTCAATAAAAGTATATAATAGGATATTCCAAATATTATTGCCATCTTTCACATTTTCAATCCCACATTCACGTAATGGAGTGGAAGTATAGTGGTGATTAAAATATAGAACAAATTTTCAAAAATGTTTTCTGTCTATTCTAGTGTTAAATTTTTTTCCAAATTGGTGAAAATATGTTGCAAATTTTTTTTTCCGAAATAGGTTTAGAATGTTATGAAACGTGGAAATTTTAAATTTGAGCAAAAAATTATTTCGTCTATTCTATAATGGTGATAAACAGATTACTAAAACATATTTTCATTTTTTTTTAATTTTTCTAAAACATTTTTAAATTTGTTTTAATAGATTTGGAATGCCATGGAAACGTGGAAATTTTAAATCGGAAAAAAAAATTTCATCTATTTGTGGTAAAATTTTTTCAAAAATTTTTAATTTTTTTAAAATTTTTCTTTAAATAGATTTAGAACGCTATGAAACGTGGAAATTTTAAATTTTGAGAAAAAAAAAATTCATCTATTTTGGTGGTAAAAATTTTTTCAAAAATGGTAAAAAATTTTCAAATTTTTTTTTTCTTTTAAATAGGTTTAGAATACCATGAAACGTGGAAATTTTAAATTTGAACAAAGAAAAAATTTTTTTTTAGTGGTAAAAATTTTTTCAAAAATGATTGAAAAAAATTTTCAAAAATTTTTTTTTGCTGAAATAGGTTTAGCGCGTCATGAAACGTGGAAATTTTAAATTTGAGCAAAAAAAAATTGTTTTCACTCTTTATTCCGTTTAGACGGTCCACCCTGTATATTTTTCAGTGAAAATCTACCAGTTCTTCGCTGACAGTAGGGTTAACTACCTACCAAATTTGACTGCTCTCCGTCAAGTAGTTTTTTAGTTAATGCACCAACAGACAGACAGACAGACAGACAGACAGACAGACAGACTGACGGAATTGAAAAACCTATATTTTCGGAATCTACGTGTTCTGAAACGTCAGAATCCGAAAAAATCTCGGAGGGTGATTTTTTCTCGAATACAATACTTCCCTTCGGTATGCGAGGGAAGTAAAAATGGCACGATTAAACAAGAACAAAGTGCTAAGTTTCTTGGTTTACTTATTTCTGACAACTGTTCGTGGTCTTCACACATATAAAGCATATGTAAAAGAATTGCTTCAGTATGTTACTGTATTAATCAGTTACGAGATATAGTTGACCGGTCAGTGTTGGTTACTTACTATTATGCTCACTTTCATTCAGTGATTTCTTATGCCATTATTGCCTGGGGAGTTGCAAGTGATAGTAACAAGATCTTTAAATTGCAAAAAAGGGCAGTTAGATTTATTGTTGGATTAAGGAGGAGAGATAGCTGCAGGGATTTGTTTAGAAAATGGGGAATATTGACACTACCATGTATTTTCTTGTTCAATTTATTAATATATGCGAAAACTGAGTTAAGTACAAATACAATCAGTACTCACCATACGTATGGCACAAGAAGCAGCTCAACACTCGAGATACCACTGCAAAAGTCATCAAAATTTAGACAAAGCCCAAAATACTTGGCCATAAAGGCTTACAACAATTTACCTCCTAAATATAAAAATCTTGATCTCAGGCGATTTAAAGCAGGAATTAAGATACTTTTAACAAATAAGAGTTATTATTCTCTAAATGAATATTATAGTGATAATAGTCTGTGATCTTGTTATTTCTTTTTTTAATTAATATTTTATCTTTTGTGTAACGTGTTCTTTTTAATTGTTTTGTATGTTTTTATTCTTAATTGTACCCCCATATTTTTATTTATAAGTTAAATGTATGTACTATCTATTTTATTTCTATTGCATTCTGCTATATGACTTATCCTATATCATTTAATGTGATCAAGTGGATGAATAAAATTATTATTATTATTAATATCCTTTAATTCCCAAAAATAACTATACAGCAACGTGAACTCGATAATGTGATATCATTTAATAATCAAATATATTCAAAATACCAAAGATTTAAAGAAATAAACGTGAAAATCCGTTAAAGAATAAATAAGCGATCTTAACTCACCAGTGGTAAGAGCGAAAGTGAAGTAGCATGGATTTTAAAATAGCCTCAGTTATGTTTCTACCGCGTATGTGCACTGGTTGACTTCGCGTCGGCATTACCGCGGGTAATTCAAATTTATGTAGCACGGGTGCTTAAACGAAAAAAAAAATTTTTCGTTGCAATTTATTTATTTTTATTGAATCATTTATGGAGTTGTTTATTAAAGTAACATTATTTATTATAAATAAATAATGTATTATATATAAATAATTTACACCATACCTATTAATTAATATAAAGTAGTAAAACAATATTTACAATAATTAAAATTGGTTCTAAAAATTGACGGTCGGCGCTTATGGCATCACTGACTGGTTTAATGTTATGATTATGAACTATTCGTGTGTCGGTCTTTTTTATGAATTTCAAATTGAGACGGGATAAGCTATACAAACTAATTAATCCTAGGAGGATCTTTTTGTGAAATTTTACCCAATATATGTAATGGGTAAATTGAAGAAGTCTACCAAAAAAAAAAAAAAATCGGTAAAGGTATTTACACAGAACTTCCCTCGTTATTTGCGCATGAGGTCGCTCTAAAAAATTTTCAATTACGAAATGACATTGGGAATAATAATCGGAATATAGTTATTGCTATTGTTACAAAGAAAACCTGATAACTTTTGGTCAAGAAAATATACAGAGTTCTCATCCAACAGCAAAAGTTCAATACTAAATAGCAGGTGCCACATATGGCAGGCTTGCGCAAATACCTTTGCAAATGTCCACCATGACTGAATTATTTCTTGGGATGACCACCCTGTACATTTTTCAATAAAAGTATAATAGGTGCATATGCCAGATATTATTGCCATCTGTCACATTTTCAATCCAACATTCACGTAGTGGAGTGGAAGTATAGTGTGTGGTTAAGAAATTTCATTTTTTTTTAAATGTTGGTAAAATAATTTTCAAAATTTTTTCTTCTGAAATAGGTTTAAAATGTCAAACGTAGAAATTTTAAATTTGAGCAAAAAGGAAAGTTTCCTTCTATTCTATAGTAGTGCTAAAAAAAGTTTAAAAATTAAAAATTACATATTTTTTAAAATAGGTTTAAAATGCTATGAAACGTGAAAATTTTAAATTTGAGCAAATAAAAAAAAATCGATCTATTTTGGTGGTAAAAACTTTTTGAAAAATGTTGGTGAAAAAAATTTTCAAAATTTGTTTTCTGAAATACCTAGGTTTAGAATGTCATTTAAATTTGAGCATTCTAGTGTTAAATTTTTTTCAAACTGGTAAAATGTTGCAAATTTTTTTTTCCGAAATTGGTTTGGAATATCATGAAACGTGGAAATTTTAAATTTGAGCAAAAAAATTTTATTCGTCTGTTCTATAGTAGCAATACATAAATGGATTAAAAATGTTTTCAAATTTTTTCAAAAATTTTTCAAAAACATTTTTAAATTTGTTTGAATAGTTTTAGAATGTCGTGGAAACGTGGATAGTTAAAATCTGAAGAAAGAAAAAAAAATTGTATCTTAGTGGTAACATTTTTTAAAAATAGTAAGAAAAATTTCTAATTTTTCTTTTAAATAGATTTAGAACACTATGAAACGTGGAAATTTGAAATTTGAAGAAATAAAAAAAAATCCATCTATTTTAGTGGTAAACAAATTTTCAAAAATGGTAAAAAAAATTTTCAAAATATATTTTTTTTTAATCAAGCTTAGAATGCCATGAAACGTGGAAATTTTAAATTTGAAGAGAGAAAAAAAAATTATTTCATTTTAGTAGTAAAAATTTTTTCAAAAATATTGGTGAAAAAAATTTTCAAATTTTTTTTTCCTGAAATAGGTTAAGCGTGTCATGAAACGTAGAAATTTTAAATTTGAGCAAAAAAAAATTTTTTTCATCTTGGTAAAAATTATTCCAAAAATGAAAAAAATTTTCAAAATTTTTTTTTTCTGAAATAGGTTTAGCGCGCCATGAAACGTGGAAATTTTAAATTTGAGCAAAAAAAAAATTGTTTCATCTTGGAAAAAATTTTTTCAAAAATGTTTGAAAAAATATTTCAAATTTTTTTTTTTCTGAAATAGGTTTAGCGCGTCATGAAACGTGGAAATTTTAAATTTGAGCAAAAAAAAAAATGTTCACTATTTATTCCGTTTAGATGGTCCACCCTGTATATTTTCCAGTGAAATTTCTACCATGTCTTCGCTGACAGTAGCGTCAACTACCTACCAAGTTTGACTGCTCTCCGTCAAGTAGTTTTTTAGTAAATGCACCAACAGACAGACAGACAGACAGACAGACAGACAGACAGACTGACGGAATTGAAAAACCTATATTTTCGTAATCTACGTGTTCTGAAACGTCAGAATCCGAAAAAATCTCGGAGGGTGATTTTTTCTCGAATACAATACTTCCCTTCGGTATGCGAGGGAAGTAAAAATGAGTTTTTCAAATTAAATATTCAGTAATATAAATCAAAGGTAGGTAAGTGTTCAGAAATAAATAAATTCGAAATCTGAAACCGTCGCCTTTAAAATGCTTTTGTTAATTATTAAAAAAATTTACATTTTCTTTCTGAGAGCGTGCGCGGTTTCCCGATTCAACGGCTAAATATACCGGCCGTTGATTTCCTATTACATAGTGATGAACTCACAATAATTATTTACTCGAAAATCGTGGCACCACCTAGAAAAAAAAGGCATAGAACCTTCTTTTCCTAAGATTTTCTCATCTCTCAGTTTGTTCTACATATTAATTTGAATTTTTTTTCTACTTACTGAAATGTAATTAAAAAATGACGTCGGGTACATACATCACTACTTTATTTTAAAATTTTTAAGACTAAGCAAATATCCTATACTGGCAAACTTTGTTAAATTTCATACTTCTTCACGCTTCATACTAGTTGAATACCAAAAAATACTTTGGCTGTCTAGTTAATTCGGGTTTTGATGAATTTTATTCTGTGGAAGATGAGCTAAAAACTTAAATATTTAGTCTATTTAAAACTAAAGAAACGTTTTAGTCAACTATGTTGAAAATTATTGAGATCTTTTACAAGAACAGTTCTAGCCGAAAAGTCAGATTTGTCTTAGCGATTTTTAAAATATTTAAACATAAAAAGAAAGGCCGCTGCCTAAGTAATCGCTACTTCCACATCCAGATTCTCCATCCTCTTTAAAGGAAAGCATCTTGACTATATCTGCACGCGTGGAAACAATTGGTCAGTGAATTTTAATATTTGCGGCCGGTTATGTAAAAGTTTGAGGCGTTGACTTGTAGCATATACTCCAAAAATAAAGTTTCTGGATTCCTATTAGCTTGCTCTTTTCATTTCTCCCAATTTACACCACCCCACCCCTTCAACGGAATCATCTCAATCAGATGTCAGTAAGATATACACGTGTACCAAATTT
The DNA here is from genome assembly GCA_963583905.1 of Stenurella melanura. NCBI lineage: Eukaryota > Metazoa > Arthropoda > Insecta > Coleoptera > Cerambycidae > Stenurella > Stenurella melanura. The sequence goes on from OY757309.1 coordinate 59,653,019, forward strand.
CAAGCGAATATCTATATTTTATTTTATCAACCCATTTGTGAAAAATATTATAAAAAAATCTGAGGAATTCGTGTCTAGTATATACACCAAGCCTCAAGTCAGGAGTTGAAAAATATTATAAAAAATCTGAGACCCTGGCTTCTATTATGTACAACAAATTCCAAGTTTCAGTACACTTAGCAGCTTGCTTAACTTATTTTCCTCTGTTTACCCCTATTTAACACCCAACCCTTCAACGGAATAATCTCAAAATATAATTTAGTTTCAGATACAGTTATAGCATATGCATATGTACCAAATTTCAAGTGAATATCTCAATTTTCCTGTATGAACCAGTTTAGTAATGGAGTGGGGGTGGTGGAGGGGTTGAAATATGTTATAAAAAAATCTGAGGCCCGCGCTTCTAGTATATACAGAAAATCCTACGTTTTTGTGCTCTTACCAGCTTGCTTTGCTTATTTTCCCCAACACTTCACCAGATATCTTCAAAAAGCAATCCAGTTCTAGATCTCGTTATAATATATACGTGTAGAAAATTTCAAGTCAATATCTTGAACCGTTCCAGAGAAAGCGTGTGGACAAGAAAAGTTACAGACAGACCGACAGGCAGAATTTTTTTTCGCTCAAATTTAAAATCACGACGTTTCATGACATTTTAAAACTATTTCAACAAAAAAAAAATATTTGAAATTTTTTTTACGATTACTATACTTCCAATCAACTAGGTGGATGTGGAAGTAATATTGGATAAGTTCATATGGGATCTCAGCTCCGTGCTATGTCTCCAAGTACATTGTACAAGCATGTTTTCTATAAATTGAATTAAACACTGAAAAATGTAAGAAAATGGTTATTATATTTACTTAATTACACATAATTAGCAATTCAAAATCTATTCATTCTAAACTTCAATTGCTATATTTTCCAATTGGACGGCATTAAACAGAAAGGAGCCAACCCACAAAATTAAAAAACCAACTCACAAAATTTAAAACATTTGTTTCTTAATTTATTTAAATGTAGAATATCGTAATGTGTGTTCAGCTGAAAAAGTCCAACTCATTTTCCATATAAGAATTTAATGGTGTAGTTTCAATATTGCAATTAAGATGCAAAACCTTTCTTTGCAAGCTTGTTTCTTGATTTTAGCTGAGTGTGTTGGTTCCTTTCTGTTTAATGCTGTCCAATTGGTGCTACATAATGGACAATTATTGTCTTGTCTCCGTTGACAGTTCCCTAAGTTAAAAAGTGTTTTATTATAATTTAGAGCAAACTGTTGCTAAGGTTTTTGATAAAGCACATACAAATATGAAGATGTAAAAGATATCGAAACTGTAATACACAGGATGTCTCTCAGGTTTGAACTAACTATACATAGACTAGAAGACAAACCTATTTAACTTTAAAACATTAACTATTCATTTTCAATAAGCTTTTCAGACAGCTGAAAAAGTTGGGCATTGTCGAATGAAGATACCTTTTAAACCTGTTAACTTCCGTTAGTCTTTAAATTCTTATTTCAAATTTATAACATACGCAAATAGCGGGATAGAATATTCTCTGAAATCGGCCCATATCTGTCACAAAAAATCAGTGCCAACGACGCACAGTGGGACAAAACTGTTGTGTTCCACCCAAATCAACTTATAAATGGTAAAGTTTAAGATTTTAAGTTGTCTTTTTTTAAAGTTCGTTATGAAATTCTCTATCAATCCCTCGTTCGACTTTCGATTTTTATTCCCAATTTTTTATAATTTTCAATCAAAAACGTATTTTTATAAAAAATTATTATAGGTTTTTTCCAATGAAAATCAGTGTAAAGGTGACCAAATTTATAAATATTTTCGATTTTTTTATTTTAAATTTTCATTATATAAATAAGCAAATGATGAATTATATTTTTCATTTTAGTATCTGACTCGCAAGCTGCATTATTGTCCATCAAGTAAACCAAAACAACTTAGTAATTTTATAATTTTCAACATCAAACATAAACTACGTATGCTGATGAACAAAGGTGTTTCCGTCACATTTATATGGGCCAGGGGTCGCTGAAAATGAAAGGGCGGATCAATGCAAAAAATTCTGAAATAAATAACACTATCTTAAACTCTGATATTAATAATTTGCTTAAAGCAAACATACGGGGGAATTGGCAAAATATTTGGGCAATATATGTTAGATCTTCGAATAATCCCTATACTCTTATCCATCGTTCCTTGTCTAATACAATTCCTCACATATTCGATTATCATGTACCAAGATATTTCTCTACCACTATAACTAGATTAAAACTAAACCACGGTACATTTCCGTCACATCTGTATAAATTAGGAGTCGTAAAGTCGCCGTGCTGCACATGTGATGATAATTCCATAGGTGATCTAAATCATCTATTTTTTGCTTGTGGTAACCATCGGCAAGCTATCACAAACTTAATTAATGGATTACGCGGCTTAAATATCCAACTCCTTGTTAATTTAACTCTGAATGCTAACAACCCACAAATTATGACTGCAATTATAAATTTTTTAAAACAAGCGAATTTGAAAGTAAAAGAAAATATAATAAACATTCTTCTGCATTTTCTCTTAACTAATGTATTCTGTGGCAAAGAATTCTTTCAGATGCCAAAAAACAAAAAAAAAAACAAAACATTTTCATTTTCATTTTTTATTGTTGACAGCTGCCAAATTAACTTTCAAATATAATAACTTCAAAGTGTATCTTCTGTTATATAGAAAACAACGTAAGATTTTAAAGAAAATAAATAAAAAATATTTTAAGACTTTTTAGTTACGTAAGCGATACTAATCTTTAAATTTGACAGACGCCAAAAACTCGGCCCACTTAAAATGCCATTTAATAAATTTTTTGAAAATTAAAGTGCCAAATAGGTTTTTCTCCGTAGATTTTGGAGATACTTGATAGGAAATTAATGTCTAATATATCATGTTAGATGGCAGCCGTCAAAATTTCTATAGAAATTAATAATACGCATGTGTGTCTTACGTTATTACAAAATTACCCAAGTTTCCATAAAAAAAGAGATATTTAAAATCAATTAGTTCCGTACTTGATATTTATTTAAATTATACACTTTTAGCAGCTATCAGTTTCTTAGGCAACTCAATGAAAAAGAAATTTATTAACCATTTTCAAAATTTAAAGTGCTGAACTGTTCATTTCCCATGAATTTAGGAGATACTAGACAAGAAGTTAATGTTAAATAAATTACGTTTATGCTTTTAGCAGCAGGTATCACTAACCATCCAAAAATACGAAAATGTATAAGATATCGGAGCCCCAATATGTAGTGTGTCTCGCAGATTCGAACATATAGAACTTTATATATATTAGGTCATATATCAATTTTAGTTTAAAGTATTACTGAGGTATTTTTTTTAAGTTGTAATTTAATGCTTTAAACTATCTCTAGCCCTATTGTTTTTCTAGGATACTTATACAGTGTCCCACTTTTCACGGTAGCGTATACGTAGCTCAGTTATTAATAAATCGATTTATTTTAAACTTGGTTAAGTTATAGGTACACCTCTTGAAAGTAACTAAAAACGCATATACCTATTTAATTTATTTCATAGACGTGCGGACTAAGGGGGTGAAAATGGGGTAAATTTTTAGGTTAATTGCATTAGGGATAATTTTTTTAAGATTACCACCATCTCATAGGGCATCCTTTAAAACCCATTTGTGCCAAATGTTGGTAAAATATCTCTAGTAGTTCTAGGTATAAACAGGTACATATGAATGGCCTATAGGTTATGCAACGGATTACGCTAATTCCAACAAAGTGGGGCATCACGTTAATAAATTAATCGGAATATTAAAACGGTTTTAAATTAACATAAAATAAAACCTCTTAAATTTTTAGCAATAAAGATATGTTTTTAATTTAGTGTTCTATTATTTAATTAATCAATACCACATGTAATACACAAACTAAGAAAAAATATATATTTAAATTGTTAATAGCAAAATGATTTAAATAAATATTTAATAACATAACTAAATGTTTGTTATTTCTACCACTTTTCTTTTATGATTTAGAATTCTGCTTAATTCTATTGGTGTCACCTCTCGACAAGATTCTGTAATCTTCTCACATATTTCTTGTCTGTTTTTCGGACGGGTTTTGTAAACGCGGTTTTTAATTACTCCCCAAGTCCATTGGCGTGATATCTGGGGACCGCGGTGGCCGCTCATGTAATGGACTGTTCCTTCCAATCCACATTTGAGGAAAATTAAGGTTTAGCCTGTTTCTAACAACAATTGAATTGTGAGCCGGAGCCCCATCTAGCTGGAAAATTGAATTTACCATTTGCAACAGTGGAAGGTCCATTAAAAATCCATCAAGATACTCATTTAAGAGGTTGAGAAAAGTTTCGGCATTTAAATTTTCCAAAAAAACGGAGTCCAAAATTTTATTAATCAATATGCCACACCAGACATTGACTTTGGCTACGTATTGGTCCTTACAATTTAATACCAAATGGTGGTTTTCAGCTGCCCAATAACAAGCGTTCTATGACGACACAACATTTGTCGAAAATGTGGCTTCGTCAGTGAAGATGATGTTTTTAATAAAATTCTGATCATTCAAATATTCCCCTTGTAGCCACAAACAATATTCTAGCCTTCTTTCCTCATCACCATCACGAGATGTTGGGTCATTTCTGAATGCCGCTATGATTCATGGATCATCAGCATATCTATTAATTAATATCTGATTTTTGTCTATGCTTCTTAATACAACCAATCTCATTAAAAAGTCTATTAATACTACATCCAGTTTTTGCTGCTACGGGATTTCTTCGATCTTGATGTCTTGCATTGAAAATTCTAGCCGCTCTCCTATATGAAATTATATTTTCACCCACTATCCGAATTAATTTGACTTTATCAGCTACATAAAGATATTCCATTTTAAATAAGAAACTGAATAATAATTTAAATAACAAATAATGACACAAGTAAACTACAAAGGCTGCCATTACTGTCAAGTTATAAATTTTGTTTACGATTTCAAAGGTGACTAGATTTAAAACAAGTAAACTGTATAGAGTCCATATAAATGGGCATAATTTTCTTAGCGTTTGGACGAGTACGAAGATATTTTTGATTATTACTTCAAATTTGCATAAAAAAATGTGAAATAACTTTGTTTCTAAATTCACCTCGTTCCGAGATAAGGGCCATTAATTCTTGACAAAACGTATAAAGAGGTACATACCTCTAAAATTACTAGAGATATTTTAACAAAATTTAGCACAAAGGTGTTTTAAAAGATGCCCTATGAGATGATGGTAACCTTTTTTTAAAAAAATCCCTAATATAATTTACCTAAAAATTTACCCCATTTTCACCTCCTTTAGTTACCTTCAAGAGGTGTATAACTTAACCAAAATAAATAGATTTATTAATAACTGAACTACGTAGGTGTTACCGTGAAAAGTGGGACACACTGTATATAATTTTTTTTCCATATCCTTAGTTATCATAGCTAGTAGTTATTAACAGCATATTTGAATAATTATATGTTATTGTAAAATATATTGACCATTGCACTTTATTTCAAAATGCGCAATACACAAAAAGTTGACTGCAACTATCTCAAGCAGTAAGATTATCTCGTGAGGGGAATACTATACTATCCTTATCTTAATGTATGTTGGTTACAATAATACGTTCACTAAACTAGCATGAGATGAGAAAAAATTTAACCTGTTTTGCTAACTTACCTAGTACGTCCTGACGAGGACCCAGAAGCTGGAAACAGCAGTACACAGATGGTGCAATATTCACCACATAGTTGTATTTCTCTGCTGGGGCTTATTACAATCCATATTTTTCGAAATAACATGTCGAAGACTGGCTAATTAGACTTAGTTTCTAGGGCCAACAATGCCATGAAAAAAAATGAAATGACGTGCATTGTTCCATATATCCTACAAAGATTTATCATTATTTAAATGTACTCTCTTAAAAAACTACTATTTTAGCAGTGGTTATATGAGGACATGGAAAGAAAATTCTGTATATGTTTTAATTTAAAGTATAAGCTCGTGTTGGTTAGTTCTAGTAAAAATTTAAGCAAAAGCTTTTACTGCATTTTTATTCACGCTGCCCATTAGTTGTCTTTGTGTTTTTATATAATTCTTTGTCGTGAATTATAAATCCGAGACTCACAATATTTTTTATACTTTTGAAATGAATGAATGAGTCTTTACTTCCTTGGTTAATTTAAAAAACATTAGATAAACCGTTGTTGTTTCTTGGAAATTAAATCAAAGCCCTCTATTTTTTACATCCAGTAAGGTTGTATTTCTTTTCGCGAAAATGTAAAGTGAGTTTTAGTATGCTCGTAAAAGTTTATTAAATTCAGAATATAAGAACAGAAGACTCTAATTAAACTGCTATAAGAAAAGTTAGGAAAATAATTATCCAATTCTACGCACGTATTTCATTAGAGTTGGATTGTTAACTTTAATTGGCCGCAAGTTATGTCTGAATGTAATATTTTTTTCATGCCGAAGTTCATTTATTATTGAGTTTGAAATAATACTGCGGTTAAGCTAGAACTTCTTTGAACTTAACAATTTTCATGAAACAATTATTCACATTCGGGAATGCGTAAACCTGAACATTTACTACTTATATGATTTTAATCCTCGCGTTCAAATCACTTACTTTGTGAATGATCCCATAGAAATGTCCCTGAGACTTTCGAAGGGGGACGTTCCTGCACAATATTGTTAAGAATGACCTTGGGACGTCCTAAATACTGAAACAACATTGGTTAACGTCCCAAGGACTTAAGATAATGAATGTTACTGGTCACTTATATAAACACGACAAAAATATAAAACTAACAGAAAGCTCAATGACAATTGACGAAAATACTGACAACAATTTTTATCCCTAAATATTGGTATTATAGGTTTATTAAGAATCATTCAACAAAAGGTAATGATAAAAAAATATGGAAAATGTAAACAAGTTGCTTGGTGCTCAGTATGTTTGGATATTATAATAAACATACTTACGCAGTGTTGTAAATTATTTATTATTTATTCTGTATAATTCGTTTGGTGCTTATTACTTTTTCGGTAATTTTGACAAGTATACTTATTTCGACGTACGTTTCACTAACCATGTTGGCGTCATCAGGAGATTAAATGCAGATTTGAAAATCTACCAGTAACGCCCACTTGGTTGTATAAATGCACATCGAGTGTAGCCCTCATGACCATTCGACAAAGATCGAAGTTGTTTATAGCATCTATACAGGATCTATATTCTAAAATTTATCGATGAAACCTTTACTGCAACTATGCAGCAGATATACGGGGTTACCTTTATATATTCAGCTTTATTGAATCTCAATAACTTCTAATCTTTAAGATCAAACTATATCGCATATCTATCACAACTGCAGTATACATCTTTATCGCAACTTTATTGAAAATAGGCTTAACAGCCAGTAGCTGACCGCTGACCTATATTTCCCTTCACCTTAACATACTTATATATGTATTTCAAGGCGTAGGGCGAATTAAATAAAAAAGGATAATTAAAGACGGTGATCATAAAGACAGACGGACAAACCAAAACAAACATCCATTATACTTCCGTTTTCGCCCTAGAACGCCCGCTTACACGTAACTAATATCTGCAACGGAGATGGCACATAATTTTGACTATACACTCCGCTAATCCACAATTCTATTCGATCGACTCTTTTTTTCTTTTCTTTACATTTCTTTTCTATTCTTTCATTTTCTTTTCTTTTCTTTTCTTTCCTTTCCTTTCCTTTCCTTTCCTTTCCTTTCCTTTTCTTTTCTTTTCTTTTCTTTTCTTTTCTTTTCTTTTCTTTTCTTTTCTTCTCTTCTCCGGAGAAACATAGCAAAGTAAACGCACATACAGAGGGGAGTACGTCACGAGATCAGCTTAACGAATAGCATTATTTGTAGGTCTCCTGCTCCATCATCGACCCTGCATAATGTTATTAGCATTTGTAATATTTTAATATATGTTTGTAATTATTAATTGTAAAATGAAATAATTAAAATACCTAGAAATGCAATGTATAAATAATTAATAATAAATAAATAAAACAAAAAATGTTAAAATTGAAAAAAACGTACCGCCAAGCGTAAGGTCCACGATTGAAATCCCACAGCCGGATTTCAAAGCAAGTGTTTAAAATTCTATTAGTGTTAATTATATGTATATCAAACAATTCCTGGTGTAAAATGAATAAAAACCGAAAGATGAAATAATTCTCAAGTGAGAAAAGATAAAGTCTTTTTTTTGGTATTTCCAAGCCTTTACCTTTCTTAAATTCAATGATTCGCCTTTTCTTGTGTTGATGTTCGGAATTTTTGTGTGTTGCCGCGAATGGTATAACACATTGTCCATAACAATTGCAGATTTTGGTGGGATATTTTGTAACAGCTATTCCTTTGCAACTTCTCAAATAATTCGTCATTGCCTCGTGGTAGTCGGCAGAGGATTGCTTGATACATTTAGCAGACAACAACAACGCATTTAGAATAAAACCGTTTGTCCACGACTATTAAATAATGTACTCAATATGTATGTGTTTCCTTAAGGATAACGCTATCCATTATTCTCTGCAGTGAATAATGATTTCATTATTCACTGATTGCAGTGAATAATGAGGACAGTCAATTGTTTGCAAGAAATGACATTAGTGGCTTTTTACTAACAATTTAAAATGTTAAAATTGTAGTAACCAAAACACAAGTGTTGTCTCTCTAAGTTTTCTAGGAAGCACTCAAATGCCGAAAAGGTATTTTAATAAACACTCAAAAACTGCATTAGTAAGTTCTTTTCAAAGCATCATCTATTTCTATTAGCAACACGCGGAAATCCCCAACATTGTTTTTGAAACCATTTACCTACATGTCTACAAACTGTTTTATTTTATTAGTAAGCCATGATGTGTCAAAACGTAAATTGATTTGAAACGTCAAAATTTGTGAGATTTCAACGCCAACGTTATTTATAATAATTTTACATTTTAGGTACTCAAAAAGGGTAATATAATTAAATAAATCGGTACTGACAGTGAAAACTAGATTTCAAAGATACCGCCAGAGATAAAGGAAGCTGCAGAAATCGCCTCATTAAACTTGTGGCCCGAAAAATCGAGAAAATTATATATGATGTCTGATGACATATGAATTTTTCCTAAATAGGAGACATTGAATGAAGATGAATTAAATAAATATTAAATATTTAATAGTCGTGGACAAAGTATAGTATTCTACTCGTATATAATGGCTATTATTCACTCTGGTGATTTACGACACTCGCCTGCGGCTCGTGTCTTAAACTTCACCCTCGTGAATAATAGCCATCATTATATGCTCGTTGAATAATATACTATTTTACTTTCAGCATTTAGAATTATAATTATTTTTCCCCTAGAACATGTAGCACATAAATTACACTTTTTGGTGTTATCTACCCAACCGTATCGAAGTACATCATGGGTGTCAAACCATGTTTCGTCAAGATAAATTATGTCTCTGTTTGCACCTCGGTATTCTTTTGTTTTGCGCAGGTACTCGTGTCGATGATCAACGATGTGTGCTGATTCCATAACTACCATTTGTTTGTCCAATTTTTTGTACTGAAAACCACAATCGAGCAAAACGTTTCGCAAAGTACCTAATGATTTATAGTTATAATCTGGATAGTCGCCTAACTTATCCATAATCATTTCTAATGTGGGCACCTTCTGTTCATTGTAAAAGTCAATTCAAATCGACGAATGACATCTTTGGACGCGTTATCAAGTTTTTTAAATTTTTGGAGAAATTTTTTTCCTTTTAATAGAATGATCAACTACAGGCTCTAATAACCCTATAAATTGTAGTACGGCTAAATTTGGTTAATTCCCAAATCTTCTTCATAATTTGATTATATGAAGAATCAATATGTTCGCCTTTTAAACACGAGCAAATATTCAAAATAACCCTTTGAGTGTGAACGTGTAAGTCTTTATTTTCAAATTCCGCTTGTATAGGTTCTGTATCAAAATCGTCCGTTTCGTTGTGACTATTATCGAAAGGCCTTCAAAATGCCATTGTAAACAATCAATTGCAAATAAATCACTCAAACAGTAATAAAACTAATAATTTGTTCAGATATTCATTAGAATTAAGTAATTTATAAAGCTGCATGGCTGTACTACACTGCCTCGTACAGGTCATACGATACAAATAGTTCATACGTATTTTTTGTTTTATATATTATAGCATGCAAAAGCTCTGAACAAGATTGGTGTTGACAAATCGCTAAGCATCTAATCCCACATATATTTCTATGTGACAGTCCACGTGGACTGTAGACGAGGAGTGGTGAATATAAATCTGTAAAATTCTGTGCTCTCTCATTCAATGTGAAGCGATATATTGACAATACTTCGTAAGATCCTCTAGTTCCATGCTGTTCCAATTGAGTTCATAATTACTATAATCCTAGTTTAAATGCTATTATTTGACTGTAGTATCCCAATGCTTCCTTTGAAAGTCGAGTGAAATAAAGAATATTATTAGTATTATTAAACCGAATACATCTGGCAACTGTGCCAAATTTCAAAAGTGATATAAGTCAGAAAAATGTATCCTACTCTTCGATATGGTACGGGAGCCCATCGACACAAGTGGCTTTGGGCACCGCAGGTGCCGCCGCTTGGTGGAGATGTTGTAGGCATCTGTAGGTACCATTTCCCGCCAACTACAGGTCATGTGACCGCGCTCTCTTCGAGACAGAGGTAAAAGACGATGGGCCGCTTAAATGTTGTCAAAAAATTCTGACAAAAATCAGGCACATTTTTAGGGCAAAAATAAGCATCTCTTGTCTCTTAGTGGTTTTTTCCAAAGTGCTTCCCTCTTCCGGAATTTAAAAAAAAATCATTATTTTGTAATTTTTTTACGGGAGAAGGAAGCGCTTTGAAGAAAAAGTATGAGGCAAAAGTTGTTTATTTTTGTATAAAGAATGTCTGATTTTTTGGGATTTTTCTGAGAAAAAAAATCTAGGCAAATTCTTGGTCGTAATTATTTTTGGCTAAAAAAATATTGTTCTTTGGACAAAAATAAACAACTTTTGGCTCTTGGAGTTTTTCTCTAAAACGCTTCCTTCACCCTAAACTAATTAATAAAGGTCTATGAATTATTTTTTTTTGTTATTTCTCTCAGGGAGAAGTAAGCACATTGGAAAAAGCACCAAGAAACAAAAGATGCTTATTTTTGCCCAAAAAACGTGCCTGAATTTTTTCAGAAATCGTTTGCCAACATTCAAGCGGCCCTTTGTTTTTTGCCTCTCTCGAAGACAGCGCGGTCACGTGATCTGCCGTTGGGGGGAAATGGTGCCTACAGATGCCCACAACATCTGCAACAAACGGCGGCAACAGCGGTGCCCGAAGCCACTTTTGTCGATGTGCTCCCGTACTAATAGAAAAGTGGTTCGGCAAAATTTACAGGTTAGGGGTAACTCACCTCCTGGTGTCTGTGATTGGTTCTAATACCGGAAATAATAGGCCGACGTTAAATAACTGATTATAGAAAAAGTTTTAAGTGTTTCTTAGTTATTATTTTCATATATTTATTTTTGTTTGCTTTGTTTTTAAGATGTGTAAGTTTTTAAGATGTGTATGTGTAAGTTTTAAATATCAGATTTATGTTATCAAAAAATTAAATGATTACATTTTTTACTTTGCAAATGCTTTTATTTTACATCGTATATTTTTATATGGTTTTGTAAAATTTGTTCCCCATTGGCAGAATTTCAATATGGTAAGTTTATCTAATATTTTGGACTATGTTCATATATTAAAAATTCTTCGTTAATTACAATTAAATTGATTAAGCTAATAACTTTAATTCACGTTATAAACTTTTTCTTGTATCTCTAATCTGTAGACATTAATTTTACTTTCTTAACGTGTGCGACCTCTAGTGACTGATAGATTAGCTATATACTTGATATTTCTGAATTTCTTTATGAATTCAACAGAACACCGTGATTAATTCGAACAAATACCGTTGGGTAACTTACATGTAGGTATCTTCATAACTTGTGAATTTGTGATTGTGGTGAATAATAACGTCGACTGTCAAAAAAATACGTGTGTTGTGAACTGGCAGAAGTGGATTTTTGTTGTTATAAACGAATAAACCACAAAATGCAACCTTACAAAGATCCACCACCTCCATATACTGCTGAGCCTCTTCCAGGTTAGACTCTTATTATTATTAAATTAATTTTAAAAGTAGGCGTAATAGTATAAATAGAAAATATCCTAATCTATAAGTACTATGACAGTTAAAAGCAAACAGGTTGAATGCGTCTGAAATTTTATTTTGTTATAGTAGGAAATTATTTAATAGGCGAGTCATGTCATTGGAAACTCAATTCATATGCATAAAATTGTTTAAAACATTTCATTTACTGTTATCTGGATACCTACCGAGTTTATAATTGCCTGTATTTATTTATTTATCTTAAAAACGACAATACCTACTTATTTTTATATTGTAAATGGGTTTTTAAAATACCTAGGTACTTATAATTATGTTATTATTTTTATGTGATATAATAGCATATTATTGGTACGATTTTTCACCAAGAAAATGCTAATAATTTCCATGTAATTAAATAGGTATAGAAAGAATTATTTTCAAATTGCCAATACTAACATACGATAACCTCTAGGTAGGTATAAACTGATGAGATACCGAAGACGAGCAAAAGATCTAAAAACAAGATTTATTTAGTTTGTTATTTTGTAAATATAGGTGTGCAAGAAGTAAGTTACACAAAAACTAATTTTAAAACCGCTGTCTAAGTAGTGATTCCTACTTCCACCATCAGATTTCCCATCCAAGTCTCTTTAAAGAAAAACATCTTGATACCTACTAATATATTTGCACTACAGTTCTAGCAAAGACTAGAAGACTAGAGAATTAACAAGATAGGACAGTCAGACGGAGAAGACGAAATAGACGAAAGCAGTTGTGAACTCCAAATTAAAGGGACACGACATCCAGCGGAAAGGGTTTTGGGATTTGTGGGGTACCCATGAAATGAATATGACCAAGCTTACTAAAAGACAGGTTGGCTCATTAGAATCGGCAAGTGCTACGTCACGTGTAGACCTCGATGACAGCCGCGTGTGGCTTTATTTTATAGAAAAAAAAGTTTCAAAATGTTACTGCCAATGGACAATTTTATCCTAACTAAATAGATACCCAACATATGAACATAGGAATACTCCATGTGACATGTTACGAAGCAACCTGTTTTATTAGTGACCTTGGGTTCTGTCAGCTGAGTTCGGTCGTTCTATTAGGACAATGTTGGCGATTTTTCACTGTTGGCCTCTCTCTTTAATGTTACCTTCTCCGACCTCCGCCTGATTGTCACATTGCGGGAACTGCGTGGTAACTCTAATTTAATTATCGAAGTTCGAAGTCAATGGCGCCATTCCTAAAAGATAAAAGGTTTTACACTGGCTGTCCTGTCTTGTTAATTCTCTAATCTTTGGTTCGAGTATGTGAAAATAAATACTCATGAAATTTTAATAATATAATATTTGAAATCGTCTACCCCAAAAACCCATAAAACGATATGCCACTTCAATACCTTTTCGACCGGCGCGGCCGACCGACTGACCGTTTGACCGACCGACCGTGCGACCATCCGACCACATCAGCAATATCTAATAATTCCTATAGGACATTTTGTGTTTGTAAATAATGGGATTGATGCTAATAAATTTTTCGACAACTTTCGTTCACGTATACCTATACACTTAATCAAAATTTTGTTTTGTTAGCCGCTTTGATAATAAAGTGGTAGTTAATGGTGGTAGAAAGTATTGTATCCGTGAAAAAATTATCGTCCGAGATTTCTTCGGCTTTTTACATTTCAGACCATGTAAATTACGAAAATGAACATTTTTCAATTCCGTCTGTCTGTCTGTCTGTCTGCCTATCTGTCTCTCTCTCTCTCTCTGTCCGTTCTTCTGTCGCTCTTTTCTGTCTGTTGACGCTATATCTAAAAAACTGTTTGACGTAGAACAATCAAATTTGGTAGGTGTTGACGCGCAAGTATTGAAACAACGCAGACTTCTGTTATGGCATCTTTGGTCGACCAATATAAAAGGCCGCAAACTCGATACAATCCGAACGTCTTACGAAATTATTTAGATAGTGTCTACGCTCCCGTCAGGGTTAAAGTAAAAGTATGTAAGAAAAGACTATTATAATGAAACATATTCTTTAGAGGATTTTGCAAACAGCAGGAAAAAAAGAAACTATCTACGAGAACTAAAATAAAAACTGCTTATCAAATTATTGCTTTACAATCTTTGAATTCTTTCGGTAACCTGAATTCTGATTATGCTAGCAATTAAAATCCTAAAATCCATTTGTCTTTCTTATTGGACAATTCTCATTCTAACACTAGTTTCTACACAGACCCCTACGGCTATGCAAAATAAACCAATATCCACATAACCCCCTACGGCTATGAAGATTCAGTTAAAATTAGAACAAAGGCCTAAAATGAATTTATTTACATACTTCGTCTTTTGGAAAATTTTTCATTCAAATGGATTACATTTTCATGAAATCTATTATTCTGTTTTTTGGAAATGCTTAGCCTTTGAAACGTTTTTCGCCTTTATTCTGAACTCATCAGAAAGGCACAAAGCCACTCACATGATGTTCCATGCAAAGATCAAGACAATTACCAACTTTTTTGACATTGTTTGACATTGACTGAATGAAAAAACTGATTTTCACCTCTATGTTACCTAGCAAGTAATGGAGCCTATATACTCTATACATGTTTAAGAGTGAATTATTTTTTGTTTGCTTATACTTGTAATGAAACAATCCATTTTAATGAATAATTTTCCAAAAGACGAGGTATGTAAATAAATTAATTTTAGGCCTTTGTTCTCATTTTAACTGAATCTTCATAGCCGTAGGGGGTTATATCGATACTGGTTTATTCTGCATAGCCGTAGGGGACTGTGTAGATACTAGTGTTAGAATGAGAATTGTCTAATAATAAAGACAAATTGATTTTAGGATTTTTAATGCTAGCATAACCAGAATTCACGTTATCGAAAGAATGCAAAGATTGTAAAAATCAATAATTTTATAAATAGTTTTTATTTTACTTCTCATATAAGTATAGTTTCTTTTTTTTCCTGCTGTTTGCAAAATCCTATCAAGAATATGTTTCATTACAAGTATAAGCAAGCAAAAAATAATTCACTTTTAAAAGAGACTATTATTTCATGTTGGTGCGATGTTTGTCAGCTGGATGGTTGGTACATGCGTAATGTTCTCCCTTAGGGTGCGAGAGGTCCCGGGTTTAAGTCCTGGACCCACTGAAGTTTTTTTTTTGTAACGATTAATGCATTTTTTTACAAATTCCGGTTTAATTTGACGGTAGAAATAATTTTCCGCAAAATATTTCAATTTAAACTGTCCGACGGGAGTATGCGATATCATCTGTCTCACTCTTGAAACAATTTGATCGGTCGACGACAGAAGTCTGCGTTGTTTCAATATTTGCTGTTGACGCTACTACCAGTAGTACAGGCAATGAAGGCAAAATTTTTTAAAAACCTCGCAAAAATTAATAAAAGGATCATCTCCGGGATTTAAGTAGGCAATAACCTGTAGAATGGAATACTGCATTCTTTGCACTTCCAAGTTCCGGGAAAATTCAAAAAAAAAATTGAAAAACTTTTTGATTTTCGGTTTTTTTGCTCTAGTGGCTAAAATAATGAAAATACAGAAAAATGTTTTGAACAAAATTTGTAGCTCGTCTCTTTCTCTACAAAAAAGGCTTTTACAAATTTTTGTCTTACTTAAGCCGTTTAGGAGATAAATCCAGTTTTTCACTTATAGTTTTGAGCTGCTCCGAAATGTGCGGAAAATGAGAATTCTCTGGGACTTTCGTACGTCCGGACACATCGATCGATAATTCTAACTATTCAGAGCCGCTAAAAAAACGAAAACAACATAAAATGTAGAGAAAAGTCTCAGCTTTAATGTGGAACTAATCACAAAATTCATACAAATTTTTATCATAGAGAAAAAAGTGTTGGAAGATGGCTTAGTATACTTTATACAGTTGATTTATTCATATCTTTGAGTCTTATGCATCCTGCCTATTTCTCCCGTAACAATGGGTGCCTTTTCACTGCATGGACTCGATTCCAAGCACTTTAATCTATATTTAGTGAAAATTTCATTGAAGAATGTTAAGAAACAAATAAGTTGTTTATGTTTTACTGTATAATTGTGCATCTTCTGAACGTGTATGAATAATGTAGACAAATTCAAAAAGTACTGCACGCATTTAAAAAACTCTAAAATCATTCGAGAGAATATGTTTTATTGTACTTATAGTCCAAAAATTAAGACTGCTATTATTATTAATTAAGATATAGCAAATTAAACTCCAAAATTTGGAGGTGATTGATCGATGAGAAATATACCCTCTACTTTGATCGCAAGGCATATCTTTCCAACAAAAGAAATTGCAATAAAATGTTAATTGGATTAGTATGTCATTATATAAGAATATATAACCAAAATGAATTATCATTCTAACGACTCCCGGCAAAGATATGAATAAATCTGTGGATCAACTGTACAAAGTTTACTAAGCCATCTTCTGACACTTTTACTCTATGATAAATTTTTTTATGAATTTTGTGATTAGTTTCACATTAAAGCTGAGACGTTTCTCTATATTTTACGTTATTTTAATTTTTTTAGGGGCTCTGAATAGTTAGAATTATTGATCTCTTACGAAACTCCCGAAGAATTCTCACTTTTCGCCCATTTCAAAGAGGCTTAAAACTATAAGTGGAAAATTCGATGTATCTTCTAAACGGCTTAAATAAGACAAACATTTGTAAATACCTTTATAGAGAAAGAGACGAGCTACAACTTTTGTTGAGAACTTTTTTCTCTATTTTCATTAATTTGGCCGCTAGAGCAAAAAAAAACGAAAATAAAAAAGTTTTTTAAAATTTTTTTTTATTTTCCCGGAACTTGGAAGTGCAAAGAATGCATCATCTCATTGTCCAGATTATTACCTACTTAAATCCCAGAGATGATCCTTTTATTAAATTTGGTTACCCTAAATGGCTAATTTCCTGTACTACAGCGAAGAAATGAGTAGAAATATACAGGGTGGGCCGTCTAAAGATAATAAATAATGGAAAAAATGTGACAAATGGCAATATTTGGTATATTGCCATTTTTTTACACAATTGGCAAGAAAGACACCTTAATATTCTCTTAATGAGAAACATAAAGGTTGGTCATCCTGATAAATAATTCAACTATGGTGGACATTTGTAAAGGTATTTACGCAAATTTTTATTAATTATTTATTTTTTTTGTCGGATGACCGTTCTGTATATTTTTAACCGAAAGTTATTAGGTTTCTTTTGAATAGTGATAACTACATACCGATTATTATTGTCCTACATCGTTTATTAATTTATAATTTTGTAATGACCACCCTTTATAAATAAAGAAGGAAGTTCTGTGTAAATACCTTTGTCAATTTTTTCCATGATATTTTTGCTACTCTGGTGGAACTTCATTCTGTTAGTTCTTTGTTTTTGTCCCGACTGAAAAATTAACATTTTAAAGGATGGTATATTAAAAGCAAGTTTACGTATATGGTTACTTAATTTTCCAGCAACTTGTTCAGTACACGTTTTAATTCTACTATTGCATCGTATATTTGCTTTTCAGTGCAAATAAACATTCTTTCTTTTACGGGCAACATGAAGTAAACCCCAGTAATGGACATACACTTGATCTAGTAGTTGGCATAATATGATTTACTGGAGCAAATGGGTCAAATATACCATAAAGATCATTAATTGACACAAGTGTGAATTATTCACAACTTCAAACGAATCGTTACAGTAGTTGATCCACTTCCTAGAAATTACGTTAGTCTCTAAACGAATCTACTTGAACATATAAACGGAGTATTTTCCATTTCCCCAAAAAATGTTTGTGGAGGTTACTAAAATTGGACCAAAATCGAAAATTGAGATAACATCAAATTTTTACATTTTGAAGTCCCAGGAACCCAAAATAGTGGTTTTTGAAAACTGTCTCTTTGTGTATGTGTATATGTGTTAGCACGATAGCGGCGAAACGACAACAGATTTGAATGAAACTTTGCATGAGGATTTTTTAGTGCTCCAGAAGAACAGAGAAAGTTGTGGTTGAGATCGGAATATATCTTGTGCCGTTTTGTACAAAACAACTTGTTTATTATACAGGGTGTAATTAGTTTCATATCATTAAAAAAAAACTGGTGGTAGGGAACGACAAGACAAACAAAAAACCTTTTATAACATGGGGTCTAAAGCTCATAGTTTTGGAGAAAAAAAATAATCAAAAATTTCCAAAATACTTAATAACATAGTTTTAGAACTGCTGGCATATTGGGGTAGGCTTTATTGCCTCGCGTCTTGTCGCACATGATATTCTGACATTCGTGCCGACAAATCAGTTAAAAGCGACCGACAGAGGACACCGCTATGTTTTTTGCTTCTTCGCGGCCAAATTATCTTATTACACGTGCTATACTCTCCCTTGTAATATTCTCAAGTAATAATTTCAGTTTGTGTCCTTACTTGGTAAACAACGTACACACGACGCGACATACACGTTCCTTGGTTTTATCTGTTGCTTTTGTTCTTTTTCAATTTTGTGCCACTTATGATAAGATTTATTTTATTGACTTATCGTTCAAGTCGTTAGTACTTGGTTACGTAAGACACTACTTCTCATTCGTGCTTTTTATATTACTTTTTGGATTTTGGACCAAGTTTTTCTTTTTGTTTTCTTTATTGATAACGTTCATTCACAGTTCAGTGTGGTGTTTAAAACGCAGATTTTGGACATCATGGGAGATTATGTATTTTAATGTGCATAGAAGCCATAAAACCATGTGCATAGAAACCATAAAAAATGATCCTAATTTACCAAATGTGTTGAACGGAGTAAGTATGTTATTAGTTCGACGTACCGAAATGTGTATACGTGGAGTTGGAGGTCAGTTCGAACAATTTTTGTGAAGAATTAAAAAGAATTGGGAAAGTTATTGGGTGTTACCTATTGGGCATTAAAGGTATGATTATTATTAGTATTCGCTGTCTTGATCTGTTTATTATTGTTTACATTGATTTTCATAGAGACCAAGGACTCGATTTTTAGTTTTCGATACCTGATTGGGAAAAATTATGCGCTCAATTCGGAAAAATTTTCCTAACTTAAAATACACAACTATTTTCTGTTATCGTATCTCGGACGTCTAACTATTCGTTTTCCAATTTCATAAAATAATTATTAATTTTTTAAGCTTTTAACACAATGTTACAAATGTTAATAAACCTGTTTTAAATTTTATAAATTCTTATAAACGACAATAAAAGCTACAATAGCTTTGTTCCAAATTAAAAAACACATGTAAACCAATCATATTTAAACCCCTGCGGCCATGCTATGCTTGCGTTGTGCCGAGAAGAAGGAATTATTTATATTTTCATAATTAGTGGTATAAATAGTTCGATACAAATAATCCCATCAAAGTGCCGCACTTCTTCCGGCGGGTATTATTTCTAATATTCGGAACTATAACATCCATTGACCCTGAAAAATAGTGGTTCTCAAATGTTTCCTAACTTAACAATAAAAATGTAAACCTAGGTCAGTTTTTTTCAAAGTGACCCTAGAGAAAAAAGTCGTATAGGTTTCTTGTTTGTCTAGTCGATCCCTATTACCAGTTTTTTTAATGACATGAAACTAATTACACCCTGTATAATTACTTACAAAATGTAATCGAATCATTAAAAAGCAGTTAAAATTCCGATTTCAACGATATGTCACACTTGCACTCTTTCGATTTGGTTTCCGTGAAAAAAAAATATAAAAAAGCAAATGTGAGGCATAAGATCGCTTTTCGTCACGTCACGTACACTTCTATTCAACAACTATTGAGTTCAGGATTTACCACCGCGGCACTGGTATCACCGGTAATATGGCCGCAAACTGGTGCAAAGTCGTAGCATTTATTTACAAAACACAGTGTGGATAATCGTGTTTTTTTCTAAAATTAAATAAGCGAATTTATTAGTAATATGGCTGTAACGCTCGATAAAATTATGAGCTACGTTTTGTGTGCAATCTTCAACAACACAAACGTGCATACAAACTGCATTATTTTATTAGTCAAAGCGTAATTTTGTTATTGATTTGAAACGTCAAAATTTGTGCAATTGATAAACGTCAGTTAATTACAATAACTTTACATATTACTCAAAAAGAGTAATATAATTAAACAAATGGCTACTGACAGTGAAAACGAGACTTCTTTGACACCGCCAGAGGTACGGGAAGCTACAGAAATCGCCTCTTTAAATTTGTTGCCCGAAAAATCCAGAAAATTATATATGATGGCATATAAATCTTTCTTAAAACGGAGAACTCAAGTGAAAATTAAAAATTAAAAAAATTGAAAGTGAGAACAAGTGCAGAAGTTTGCATGAGGGTTTCTTTAGTGCTCCAAAAGATCCAAAAAGGTTATTATGAGATCGGATTATGTTTAGTGTCGTTATGGCACACAGTTTCAGTGCTCTTTTCGGCTTTAAAGATCCACCGCGTGAGGAGGTTCCAGCTACCTGCCGATTTATTTTAACTCTATATTCAAAACAACATGAAAGTAAATTTGGCAAGTTATTCGTAGTAGATGTTTGTTCTAGCTGAGTGACCAAATTACAAAATGATCAGCATTTAACTTTTTCAGAGTGAGAAAACTCCCTCTAGTTGTCAATAATTTGCTCACTCCGCCAGACCAAAAGAAACCATGCAATTCGGCCTGCAACTTACGAATTTTAGAAAATTCCCCAATCATTTAAAAAAAAAATGGTACAAGATTATTGACAACTCGAGGAAGGTGGTCACGATGGGAAAGTTAAATGCTGATCATTTTATAGTGTGCTCACTCAGTTTTAGAATAAAGACCTTCTGCTCGGTACGAAAAACCTGTTACAAATGGCTCGCTTTTACTTACCTCAAATGTATCAGTTTTTTTGTTTTCATTTATTTGATTTATAGTTTTATTTCCCGTCATATCCGCGCATTAACTAAAATCAGTTTAATTCCATACAGAGAACTATTTAGTGTGAAAAATAAACGTAAATCTGTCACACTTATGAGAACCGAGTTTTAAGTACGAACAGTCCTGATTGATTGATTGATTTGCCAGCGTAAGGTGGGCATTGCTGCCGATTCCGGGCATCCATGGAGGTTCGTTCTAACACGCGGCTTGGTCGTCCGTCGAACACGCCCGACGGACGGCCAAACCGCGTTCCGGAACCAAATCTCGGATGTTCTATACACCGTCGTACCGACTGCATACGTCAGGTTGGACATTGGACATGCTTGTTATCAGCAGCGAGAGCCGCATGACGCATGGGGTGGGAATACAGGATGGGAAGTGTAGGTATTTGTGAGATGTTCTTTTAAGTTTCCATGCTTCTATTAAGTTTCCATCTGTCATCGTCGGCTGGGGTGTGCAGGTGTTTGCGAGATGCTTCTTTTCAGTTTCAATGCTTCTTTTAAGTTTCCATCTGTCGTCATCTCCTTATTTTTCTCCTAAGTTTTCTGTTTCTGAATCTGACAGCTTTTATTTTTTTTAATTTTATTTATTAACCGTTCCACAGGTAAATATCCATTTACGGTGAAGTTGCTGGGAAGGGCCCTATCTCGCGGTAACAATATTTTTTGCGCGTTATGAGAAAAAGGGTCCGAAGGGATAGTTTGTAGGTATGTCGTTTCTTTGAAACAATCGGTTTCAATTTCCGTCCTAAAATTCCGGACAGTTTTTCCGTTTCATTACCTATATATTATGTTTAATACCTTTTCAATTTTAATCTCCATTTCTTATTTAAATTTTAATAAAGAGATAAATAATTAAACCAATGCTAATGCTACAATAAACAAACAAAAAAACCTATCTACCTTCATTCGCATCTGGCTGACTGGCTGTTTATATTACCCATATTGCTCTCCATACGCCATACACTTGAAGAAGGGACGGGTCGCAGGTAGTATGAAATCTACGACCTTCCAGCTATAGTGCACTAATACAGACACTGTTTCTGTTTACTTTTATTTTTAGGGACCACTAGCAAACGCATTTCATTAATTTTCAATTATTATTATTAATTCTAGGCGTGCTTTGCTCCTCCACCACTACACCTCATTTTACGCAGAATTTTTTAAATCTACCGCTGACTTAAATTTATCGAGTTTAACTAATGGAGTTTTAACCGGATCTTTTCGTGTTTTCCCCGGGAGCATTAGCACACGCGTGCGCTCTCGACCGCACCCCAACTAGACCAATCGAGTTTTTAAGTACGAATATTCCTGAAGTACTAAAACAAACACAAGGACAAGCCCATTAGCCCATAAAATAGCACTTTTAAAGGACGTGACTTGAATAAAGGACTGTCCTGGGTAATACAGTCCTGTAATGTCCAGATGTCCATCTGGTCTGGTCACATATACAAAAGTATGACCAAGAATATAGCAGAAGAGGAAATATTAAATTTAGGAGTCAAAATAGTTGCTGCAACACAAATGTGCATCTTTAGTTAAAGTTTCCTATTTATATTTGCTATTATATTTTCTCTTGACTGTGATGTACTTCTGCATTATAAAGATATATTCTTCGTTGTTTTAGGGGTGCATCAGCACTACAGCTACTACGAACCAACCGCACCAATGAATGCCACCGGCATTCCATCATATGGAGCCACCACCACCCACACGACGACAATTATAGTGCCAGATCCAGAAGTTATAATTGTCGGCGCGTGTCCTGTGTGTAGGGTTGGAGTTCTTGAAGATGATTTCACTTGTTTAGGTTTGCTTTGCGCCATTTTGTTTTTCCCAGCGGGAATTTTATGTTGTCTCCTTTTAAAAGAGAAAAAATGCTCTAATTGTGGTGCCACATTTGGTTAGCCTCGATATATTCAATTTAAACCTCGCAATAGGAATTAAGATTTCTGATTTATCGAAATTGACATATTTAGTTTCACCAACGATATTATTAAAACTGTATTTTCTTGGATTTGTACTTTAAGAAATTTTAGCATATTGGTTTATTAGCGATAAGTAGTAAAGGCTTTATATGCCCTTGTTACTACTATTATTATGGAAATGTTTAAGTATCAGATTATTATATCACCTTTGTTTAAAATTGGAAACTTGGTCGATATTGGTGTCAAAGTGAAATAAAATTGAAGAGCGATCTATTGGGTTCTGACATATACAACAAATGTTATGGATCTTCCGAAAAATAAAATATTAAAATTTCTATATGTATGTGAAGACATGTAAAATTAGTATTATTATAAATAGTAATACAGATGAACAGAACTAAATGTACACGTAGGCACTTAATTGAGAGAGGTGGATCGGTCAATATTTTTCAGTACACCAGACCTTTCTACTGACTGGAGCAGCATTGGGTGGTTAAAAGAGGAAAGAAGTAGATCCCAATATTTTATTTCATAAACTAAATTACTTATGTAGAAAATGCAAAAATAAAAGTATTGAACAAATAATATGGATGCGTTCAAAATTTACATTAGTCATGTACGTTTGAGCAGAGATGTCTCCCTGTATTTTGAGCCTCTGAATCTGATGCCGCCATCAGAATTGCTCCATCGCATCATGATTTTTTCCTAACCTCAAAAAGTTGCTAAAAATCAGTGAAAATCTTAATTAGGAGGAGATTAGGAACAACCCTGACATGATTGAATAATTCTGACCATAGCGTCGGATTCATGCTCCGTTCAATAGTACATGACCATTTTTTATGTGTCTGTGTTATTAATAATTAGTACATTGTGCTAAGAACATTTGGGATATTGTAAGAAGTACACGGGAATAAGTCCCTTAATTTTTTATTTTTCTAATATTCAAATAGACGCAAGGAATTTTCACTCTTTAATTATGGCGAAGGCGCGGGTATTAGTCTAATTGACAAGTTTTAAAAGGTGTTAATTCGTGAAACAGCTCCTAAAAATATGAGCGGTAGCTCATTGGATTCTTAAAGACGTCTAGAAAAATGCATTAAAATGTTTTATTAGCACATAAAAAATTGCAAAAGTTATAAACAAATTAAGATGAAAAAAAATGGCATTTAGTTTTTCGCTTATAACTCAAAAACTATAAGCGATAACGGAAATCGGAAAAAAGATTCTTAAAGAGGAGGAAATTTCCAATAAAAAAGTCCCAACACCCGACACTCTATCTCCAGTATTTATAATTTTAATTTAACGCTGAAAATAGGACTCCGCGCGACCGCCGCCTCAAAAGAGAGTACATCACATAAAATATTTTTTTTATACTATTAAGTATCAATTAAAAAATTTGAAAAAATTATGGTGTATTCTTAACACTTCAAGGAATAAGGTCCCGTTGGAAAAGAAATGTTAAAGTTTATTTTTCAACAAGTTCGACCATTGTTAACTAACAAAATTTTACGGGACCTCCGTTGTCATTGGAGACAATTTCTTTTTTATTTAATAATTGGCCTATAAAATGTTCGCTTCTTGGAGCCCTTCTTATACATATACTTACCAAGATGACGTTATAAAAGTTTTTAAAAATTATTTATTTTGATTATTATAATTTTTTTAAATAAACAAACAATTAAAAACGGTAAAGTTGTAAATTTTTTTTTTTTTCATATTCGTTATATTACTATTTTTACATTGAAGGAAAGCATTCATTAACGTTAAAGAAATTTTTTTACGCCATTTGTTCATAAATTGTTTATAAACAAATTGACTAGTTTTATATTTAAAAAAAAAATTCTTCAATTTTGTTGTCTTGAGAATATTATGATTAAAAAAAAATAATTTTCTTAAAAACATCTTATTGTTTATAATCGTTTTTTTTAATTATCCATCATTTCAATAAGAAAGAAATTATTTTTTTCTTAAAAATCATAATTGGCAATCCTCAATAAAGTCACAAAGAAAAACATTTTTTTATCAACAATTTTATTGTTTATTAATTTCACAATTTGTTATAAACAAATTCTGACAATTCTAATATTTTTTTCTAAATCTTAAAAAAATTACAAAAATGGCCATATCCAACAACATATTGAAAAAAAATTGTTTGTATTTTTTATAATGTTTTTCAATATTACACGATACAGCAGTTGAAACGGCCACTTGTTTTGTCAACTAAAAAGTTGATATAACTTTTAAACTATTAGAGATATCACAATAGACATTTAGGTCGTTTTTATAGAAGATTAATTAATCTTTAAATGAGTTGGCTTCCAAGTTTGTAACTATTATTAATCAGTTATTATGCGCATTTGTTTATAAAAATTAAATATGTTTTCTATTTATTTTTAAATAAGCAATTGCAACTTTCAGATATTTTATCACTAAACACATATAATTTTTATAAACAAATGCGCATAACAACTGATTAATAACAAGTCAACTCATTTAAAGATTAATTAATCCTCTATAAAAACGACTTGAATGTCAATTGTGATATCTCTAATAGTTTAAAAGTTATATCAATTTTTTAGTTGACAAATCAAGTGCCGTTTGAACTTCTGTATCATGTAATATTGAAAAACGCTATAAAAAATATGTTGTTGCATATGGCTGTTTTTATAATTTTTTTAAGATATAGAAAAAACTATTAGGATTGTCACAATTTGTTTATAACAAATTATTAAGTTAATAAACAATGAAATTGTTGATAATAAAAAATTTCTTGTTACTTTATTGAGGATTGCCAATTATGATTTTTAACAATTTTTTTTTTTATATAAAAAATAGTCAATTTGTTTATAAACAATTTATAAACAAATGGCGTCAACAAATTTTTTTAACGTTAGTGAATGCCTTTCTTCAATGCAAAAACAGTAATGTGATAACGAATATGAAAAAAAATTGTTTTATAACTTTACCTTGGTTGTTAATTTTTTGTTTATTTTAAAAAATTATAACAAAATAAACAATTTTTAAAAACTTTTATAACGTAATCTTGTTAAGTATATATATAATAAGGTGTCCAAGAAGCGAAAATTTTATAGTCCAATTATAAAAAAAAAAGAATTGTCTCCACTAACAACATAGGTCCCATAATCGTTAGTTACCAATGGCCTAACTTGTTGAAAAATAAACCTTAACATTTTTTTCCTACAGGAGCTTATTCTTTGAAGTGTTAAGAATATACCATATTTTTTTCAAATTGTTTAATTGATATTTAATAGTATAAAAAAATTATTTTATGTGATGTACTCTCTTTTGAGGCGGTGCTCGCATCCTGCAGTGGTCGCGCGGGGTACTATTTTCAGCGTTAAATTAAAATTATAAATAATGGAAATAGAGTTCCAGGAGTTGGGACTTTTTTATTGGAAATTTCCTCCTGTTTAAGAATCTCTTTTCCGATTTCCGTTATCGCTTATAGTTTTTGAGTTATAAGCGAGAAACTAAATGCCATTTTGCTTTCATCTTAATTTCTTTATAACTTTTGCAATTTTTTATGTGCTATTAAAACATTTTAATACATTTTTCTAGACGTCATTCCGAATCCAATGAGCTATCGCTCATGTTTTTAGGAGCCGTTTCAAGAATTAACACCATTTTGAACTTATAAAGATTCAAAATGGTGAATCCAATAGGGCTGCCATAGTTGCATAACTTTTGCAGAGGTGCATGAAATTGAACCACTAGAAAATGTGGGAAAAAAATATTTGAAGAAAATTGAATATTTTGATTTAATTTTATTATTTTAATTTAATTTAATAAAAAAAAAATTTAAGAAATTAATTAAGTTTTCGTTTTTGCTATTATCCGCTTTTGAGATCGTGGAGAATATGGATTAGGGGGTCTTTGGACATGCTGAATCCAAATATGATAGAAAAATTTGTCTAAAATAAGCCCTAATATCCCTTTGCCGAAAAATCGACCTATTTTTACCCCCTAAACCGCAATGAAACATGAAAATGCCGAAGAATTCATTTTTCCAACATATATTTACCACCCATATTTGAAGAAAATCGCATTATTAATAACTGAGATATTAGGGTGGATTTATGAAAACCGGGACATACTATATTATGTTATAAATTATAAAAGAGGTATGCTTTCTGAGAATTAAGATAATCCATTTCCCCAATAAATGAACTAATCTAAAATATCATATGGGCGTTGACGAGAGTAATTTTGTATCGAATTTATATATCATATAAATAATTGTTTTCGTTTCTAAATTAAGTGAAAAATTAGTTACTGTGTTTAAAATTTCTTATCAAACTTCAAATATTTTCATTTAAAATTTAAATATCGTCATTAAGTTAATATCAAAATGAAACTATTTAAAAAGTATACAAATTTGTTGACTACTAAATGCGATAAACTTAACTAAATGTCTTAAGCAAAATATTAATATGTACTTCTTGTAACAACTAGTGATGAAACCGATTAAGAGTATGATACGTTTGTAAAAACATTATCTTGTTGTTGCTTTGGATATGAACATATTACAAAAAATAATTGTGTTCCAACAAAAGAATTATTAAAAAAATTATTAGAAAATTACAATATTCTTGTTTACTTCCTTCTTAATAAAGGAAATGAGTTTAATTTTTGCTCTTTAATAACCTGAATACCCTGAACAATATATCGTCGCCTTTATCACGTATGGGCGTAACTAACAAAAAATGCAAAATTGAGTTACGCCGGTTCTAGGCTTTCCATGGGTGCACTTTTCATCTCACGAAATGGCGCAACTGTATATCTTATAGTTTCGTCACAAACGATATAATAATTGAGGGCATATCTGCCAAAGTCTCTACATGGTTTCTCACGTAAAGGCGTAAAACAGATAAGTCTGTTCAAAAACTTATCTTTCCTGTCACCCAAAGGGGATCAATGTTCACTATGTGTAACTTTTCGAACAGGAGACGAAAAACAGTTTGGAAGACAATGCTCATATTGCAGAAAAAACTGCTGTCAGGAAAATTAAATCTAAATGTAAAGAGGAAGCCCAAAAAGATAAAAGCATGTTATATGGAATAGTTGATGTGCAGCAAGTTTTATATCTGCCCATTTCAAAGGAAAGCCCAATTTTTTATAAAAGCCGATTGTTATTAAAAACTTGACAATTTACGATATTGCTAATAAAGAAGATTTCTACTTTGTCTGGAATAAGGCCATAAGTAAGCGTGGTTCTTCAGAGGTCGCAACCTGTAACGAGAGTTGCTCTATTCTTTCTCATTAGAAGAAATATCTTTATGATATTTCGAAACTTCACATGGGCACAACGAGGGTGATTCTGCTCATAGTGCAATTTCTTCTGCAGGGGACATATGTATTCCTGCCCAGCTTCACCCTAGTATTTGATTAGTGTGACGGAAACAGCCCTATAGAGAGAGTTATACCAATGAATTATAATGACTTTAAAGATTTCAAGTCTTTTTCAAAGCAACTTAGTATCTTGACAATTAGATAAACTGATCGAGGCAATGTGATGTAGCCAGATATGATGGAAGTAATGGTGACCAAAAGTACAAATATAATATTTTTTTAAAAAAGCCATCTTGATAAGGAATACGACTACATTACTTTGAAATGTTTAGAAAGTAGCATATCCAATATGCAACTTCATGCTTTAAATAATGATCCCAAAAATACCTGAATGAAAATATGAAGATTTGTTTTCACTCTGTGTAAAGAATTTTTTAGATCTTTGCGTCATGGCCAACAGTGAATTAATTCATCGTTATTCTTTTCTTTGCAAACATTACAGTCAGCATTACAGAATGTTACATTTTTACTTATAGCAGTATTCTTTTTTGTTAGAACAGTAATGGAATTGAAAAGTAAAGTGCACTAGTTGTGTAAAAAGCTATTAAATAAAAAAATTACACTAACTTTCACCATTTTTTAATGGTTATTTATCGTCTCTATTATAGACCTATATTACGTAACGAAATAAATATACTTTCACGTAAAGGCGTATCTGCAAATTTGGTCCTCTAAAAAAAAAAGTATGATAGGTACATTAACTATTATTAAATGAGCATAAAATACATATTCTCTGGGTATCAACTCTAAGATATCATTTTAGAATACTGTGAAACAGAAATGATACGGCCATTTCAATGTCACACATTTCTGTTTTTGCTTTCTCCTGTAAAATATGCAAAATTCAGATACGCCCATACGTGATAAGGGCGACGATATGTTTGAGCCATCAATATCAGTTTAGTCAATTTTGAAAAAATTGAGTTGTTGATTTTTCAAAATTTTCTTTTTACTTCTGTAACAAAACATATCAACTAGCATTTGGGATATATTAGTTGAATAATGGTGGAAACTTACCACTCAAATATGAGCCAAATCCAAGAGGGGCAGCCCAACTATGCTTTTCCCGATATGGCCGTTATAAGTCCCTCTTTTACATTGGCAAGTTGTACAAACATTTATGGAACAATTTGACACGCATGTGTCCTTATTCAACAATATGATTGCTGACTCCCAGTTTATTATATATCCGTTTTCATAAGCATGTTTGCAAATCTTCGGTCCCTGAATTTTATTTTTCCTAATCTAATTCTTGTGTTCACCCAATCTCACCCTGAAGGGTCTGAATGACTCAACCACACAATGTTTGTTACACTCACATGGAATACGGTAAATGTAGGTTTTGCCTTTGGCTCATAATTTAACGGTTTTGTTTTTTCAATTATTCCGATAATTGGAATGAAAAGCCATAATGAACTATAACTTTTAACTCCTAGCTCAATTTTTTTTACAAATAAAGGTATTTCATTATTTGTAGTTTTTCACATTTTTCTAAATATTTACCATTCTATACATATATTTAGGAAAATAGTGTCATTTTCAGACTATCCATAAAAACCGGAGTTTTTATAAAGAATAACTTTTTCTCGTAAGTTTACAAATAAAATAGTTTCCCTCTTCCGAATTCGATCTGCGGACACACTGTATAATGTGGTCATTACGAAGTAGAAACCTATTTCTTGAATTCAATTGTATATTTGAAATTACAACTGGAAAAATAATTATTCACTTTTGTGTCAAGTAGCGATGGAACGATTACCGATTATCATTACCTGCGGTTAATAAGGTTTTCCCGATTGTCGCAATTGCAATATTTAACAATTATTTGCTGTGGAGCTTATCCAAGTCGAGTGTTGCATAACATGGTTCCACAATTCTGTCAGTTAGATCAATTAACAGTGGAATTCTTACGCAAACGTGTAGCGTATGAATGATATTAGCGATTTAGTTCGATAGAAGAAACCACAAATTGCAGATAGTACAGTCGTGGTTACAATAAGGTTTCCAAACCTAACAGCTTGTACAGCAAGCAACAACTATGTTAAAATTGCACAGCAGACAATTTTGGCCTCGCTCCGCCAAGGCACGATAACAGCTGATCGTTCAATAGCGTATCATGTTAAACTGTTTTATTCGTGTCGTAATTCAGTATTGAAAAATGTCTTCCTATCTGTATAATAACAAACCTGTCCTTAGAAGTCAAGCACGTGAAATAGTGTTCATGGATTTATTTGTGTTAAAAACAGTAAAAATGAAAAAAATGCTCTAGTATTTTACGAAATAGTCTTCAGGCATTGAAATATGCACGTCACTGTTTTATGATCTTGTTTATTTCACCAATCATATTTGTAGAGAGTGTGATCTGTCTGCGTCTGGGAACATCACCATAATTGGCGTTTGTTGTATTATAAGCTCTTCCTGCATAAATATCACTTTGCCATTGGTATGAATACCGCAATACATAAATTATTGCTAATATACTTTTGAGACCATAAACGTGTACACGATGCAAACACGTGTATAAGGGTGGCGGATTTTTTGAATTTTCGGGTTTGTTTCGTTTCATCACCTGAAGTATTTGAATTCAATCGGACAACGTAAAATACCAAGAGAATTCCACCGAAATGATTTTTCCAATGCTAATGGTGTGGGGTCCTTTATGTACGGATTTGCCATCTTGAATTTTGAAATTTCGAAATTCGGTCTCAAATTCAAGGCAATTTTATAACGACTAATTTAAAACAAACATTTTTACGTTTCATTAATTCCGGGCCTAAGAATTGTCTTTGATCAAAAAATGGGCTATTTGCCCCATTGTGCGGCGGCCTTCACTTTATATTCCAAGCGGACTTCTCGCTTCGAATTCCGTTGAAGAATTAGAAAATTTTATCATTTATCCCGATAAATATCATCAGTTTATGTTTAAAAGTGAATTATTTATTATTTGTTTGCTTATAGTAATGAAACATATTCTTTATAGGATTTTGCAAACAGCGGAAAGAAAAGCTATCTATGAGAACTAAAGGAAAAACTATATATAAAAATATTAATGAAATCTTTGCATTCTCTCGATAACCTGACTTCTGGTTATGATAACAAGTAAAAATTCTTATTTGCCATTCTCATTTTAAGGACACAATAAGGACGAAAAACGTTTCAAAGGCTAAGCATTTCCAAGAAACTGAATGAGATTTTATGAAAATAATTCATTAGAACGAAAAAATGTTTAAAGACAAGGTACGTAAATAAATTAATTTCAGGCCATTGTTCTCATTTTTAACTGAATTTACATTTCGTAGGGGATCATGTAGATACTAGTTTAGCCTGCCTAGCCGTAGGGGACTACGTGGGATGCTAGTGTTAAAATTAGAATGGCAAATAAGAATTTTTACTTGTTAGCATAACCAGAAGTAAGGTTATCGAAAGAATGCAAAGATTTCATTAATAGGAAATTGATTGAGGAAGCCGTTACTCTGTGGTAATCCATAACAATAACGAAATTGAGTAAAACACTACTATGTTTTTTACCACTATATTTGCACGAAAACGTGACTGCAGTTTCAACCCTTTTTAGGTCATTTTCAAAGAATGATTCAATTAAGAATGAGATACAAAAGATTTGGTTCCTATTTAATTCTAGAAACATATTTAAATAGGGACCAAATCTTTTGTATTATCATTCTTAATTGAATCATTGTTTGAAAATGACCTAAAAAGGGTTGAAACTGCAGTCACGTTTTTGTGCAAATATAGTGGTAAAAAACATAGTAGTGTTTTACTCCATTTCGTTATTTCATTAATATTTTTATATATAGTTTTTCCTTTAGTTCTCATAGATAGCTTTTCTTTTCGCTGTTTGCAAAATCCTATAAAGAATATGTTTCATTACTATAAGCAAACAAATAATAAATAATTCACTTTTAAACATGCTTATCTACAAAAGTGCTGACATAATCAACACTTTTGTAGATAAGCGAAAATTTCGTAGTTATTTCCTATAAATCTATATCAATTATATCGAACTAAATCGATATCAATCATGTTGTCGTAGAAAAAGTATGAAACTCGCACCCAATTTTGTTCTTGTTGCATAATGTACTATTATAAATATAACCTTTAATATTTTTATTTTTTAACTCAACTAATTTTGAACTGATCTCGCTAGTCTCCATATGATTAACCAGTTTTACTTCAATTTTGTCTTCAGACAATTTTATGTACCATAAATAATAACGCAGTTCTACAAATTGAAAAATGTTGTAAATTAAAAAATAAGAGGGTTGACTCTTTCAAATCCTAAGAATTGAAAAACAAGTTGTGAAAAATCTGTAGGTAGATAATAGAGAAAATCAGTTGTTTTGTTCAGATTGTAATTAAATTTTACAAATATCAGATTCAGGCCAATGTTATCATTTTTATTTTATTGTATATATTTTGTGTATATATTATATATAGATAGATATATTATTGTTATTCGGGATAAATTTGTTAGCATGTATGTAGGTAGCAATAAGTGGTATTTCTGTTTATAATATATCAAAGGTGTAAAGAATTGCAGTCCACAAAATGAAATTAAATATTAATACCAATACTGCAATTATTTATTTACATGTATGTTGATATACGATAGACTTGATTTTGTAATGCTTTTCCTGTTTGGTATAATTATTGTTTTAAAAATAAATTTGTTATAAAAAAAAGGTTAGTTTCTTTTTATACAGAAATATGTCCTAGACCTTAATAATAATTTCGACCTCCAATTAAACAGGAAACGATTTAAAGAATAGGTTTGGAAATATCAGCTAAATACAACACTTCCGTTAAAATAATTAGAATGTCTTGTTTATTGAGCTGGCAGTAAAGATCGACAAAAGTGATTTTTATTTTGCAGGTTGATCCAATTATAAAAACCATGTATAGTAATTTACAACGCGATACTTTCAAATGGTTAAAGCGAATATATTAATTATGGTGGAAATATTCAAATACGTTTGAATGAATTATGTACTACTCGAATATATTACTACTACTATTACTAGATCAAGAAATTCGTTATTAGAAAATCAAGTGCATATGAATGAATTTGCCTGAAAACTTTTTTAATGACCTCCTATGATTATAAATTAAATGTTCTACTACCCCCTTTGCTAGTCATTGTTTTATAACTCTAACATATCTGTTACGTGATGGAAAATATTTTTTAAAACTCGAAAATATTCGGTTAATTTGGGTTGAAAACATCGACCCAAGGATTTTCGAGGTCGTTGATTATGAATCTTATGCTTTAAAATAATAATAAATAAAATGACAGCTCCAGAATATCCTAGTTTAGGACCATAATTATGCAAAATTTTAATGTATTAATAAATATGTTATATTAGTGTTCAAATAATAATGTTTTCTTCGTGTACTGCATAACAAGTGCTACACCCAACTATAGAGCAGGAGGGTTCTGACAGACTTGATAAATATACACAAAAAATAAGCTAATGAAAAAATAGGAAACATGTTTTATATATATCCAACAAACCTAAAAAATGCCAAGTTAAAGGATTTTTCACTTTCATAATAAGTTCAGAGCACCAAGACAATTAGATGGGTATGTCAATATTACCGACAGAACTGAACTTGTGGTAGGTACCTTGTGAAACATCTTGAAAATAATTGTTAATAAATTAAACACTGCTTTTAGATGAATCAATCAATATATTATAAATACTCTACATATGTTTCGGCTTATTAGGCCTTTATCAAGAGTATTACATAGTGAATACTAAAGTTTTCGACGTACTTATTCAATTTATACCTAAAAGTATTTGTGTCTTAATCTATTTATGACTTAAACTATTTAAGATTTAATTTAACATCTTTAATTATTTGAATGTTTGGAGTGGACCTAAGCTGATTATATAAATCAAAGGATATTTCTTAACAATTGGTTTATTATAGGGGTATTTAGGAAATTCTGCTGGTCATTTGTGGTACAAGGGTTGTACTTGAACGATTTTTTTATTTCTAGTTGTTCTAGCAGATCCAATCGTTTACCTTTTCTTTCTGAATGAAGTAAATTTATGTTATCAGTATCTATAAAATGGTTGTTTTCAATACAGTGTGTTGACATTCCTGTATTTTTATTGTTATTTAGGATTGATTTTTTGTGTTCTTTTACCCGGTTGACAACGCTTCTACCACTCTGACCGATATAGACAGCATCGCAATCCTTACAATTAATTTTATATACACCTGATTTATCAATTTTATTTAGTTTTTCTTTGTTATTAACCAAAATGTTTCCTATATTTGTTTTGTTCACACTTATTGTAGAGATACCCAAATTATTCAATTTTTTAGAAATTTTGTTACTATATTTCGGAACATAATTAATAAAACTATATTTTGTAGGTTTGTTAGGCACAGTGAAAAATTCTTTTTGAAGCATTTTGCGTTGTTTGTTTTTGACCATGTTATCTATTAGTGACTCGTTGTATCCGTTATTTTTTGCAATTTGTTTAATTATATTTAATTCTCTATCAAAATCACTTTGATCTAAAGGAAAATTCGTCAGTCTATGTATTAGCCTATGAAAGGGTGAAATCTTAATTTGCCATGATTGCTGCGAATTATAATGTATTACTGTATCTGTAGTAGTAGGTTTGCGGTAGATGCTAAATTTCAACTGATTGTTATGTTTTTTGATATTCATATCTAGAAAGTTTAATTGACTATTTTGCTCCCATTCCATTGTAAACTGAATTTTACTATTAAAAGAATTTAAAAAATTAAGGTAATTACTAAGGTTTCTTTCTGTACCGGTCCATATACAAAAAATATCGTCTACATATCGAGTCCAATAAAACACATGTGTATTTAAACTGTTATTGCTATTAAAAATTAAATTTTCTAGGTTTGACCTAAATATTTCAGCTAACAAAGGAGAAATTGGTGAACCCATTGGTAGCCCGTCTTTTTGTCTAAAGAATTCACCATTAAACTGAAAATAGTTTTGTTCAATACAAACTCTCGAAAGATTTTTTAACTCTGTTATTTCGGTTTCGCTGATTTGTGAATTATCTATTAAATTATTTAATATTAATTTTAGTTCTGTGAGTGGAACTGAGGTGAACAGACTTTTAACGTCAACGCGTTATTTGGTATTATTAAATTTTTTGTATTTTCAATAAATTCAAAGGAATTTTTTATGGAATATTTAGATTTAAAATTTATTAATTTTGGTAAAATATAATTTAGTTTTTTACATAATTTATAAGATGGAGCATTGATGTAAGACACTATGGGGCGTATAGGGTTATCTACTTTGTGAATTTTTGGAAGACCATAGAGAATGGGGGCCGAAGGGTTCATAACTTTCAATTTATACGCCTCATTACTTTGAATAACAGTATTACATTTCTTTAAGTTAGATACAATTTCGGACTGGAATTTATTGGTAGGGTTTTTATTGATTTTTTCAAAGTCTTCACTATTTAAGATTGTTTGTATTTTTTCATTATATTCTGATTTTGTTAAAATTGTTATGGTGTTACCCTTATCCGCTTTACAGAGAACCAAATCATAATTTACCAGATTTTGTTTAATGCTGTTCAACAGGTTTATTTCTCCCTTGTTAGTGTTACATTTTGTCGAGGTAAATATATTAGCTAGACTATGTCTTTCCAATTCTGAGATTCCCTCCACTGAGAATGTAGCTAGCTCTGTATTAACGGCAAGAAGTTCAAAATCTTTTTTACTTACATTATGTGGAGAATATTTTAAACCTTTTTGAAGGAGGTTTAATTCTTGGTCCGACCTAAGATGTTAAATTAAATCTTAAATAGCTTAAGTCATAAATAGATTAAGACACAAATACTTTTAGGTATAAATTGAATAAGTACGTCGAAAACTTTAGTATTCACTATGTAATACTCTTGATAAAGGCCTAATAAGCCGAAACATATGTAGAGTATTTATAATATATTGATTGATTCATCTAAAAGCAGTGTTTAATTTATTAACAATGATTACCGACAGAGTCATGATTTTCGCAAATTATATGAATGAAAGATAATTTTAAGGAATTTGTGCACCGTAACGAAAAGCTTTTCAGGTAATGTGAGAACTTAATTTGACGACCAATTCATGTGCATCAATATTTTCTCTCATAATTCGAAACTCGTAATTATTAATGAGCTTGTACAAAAGAAAAAATAGATAGAGGCGAGGTACGGTGCCGGTTTTAGTGGCTTCCTGCGTACAGTAAGCGTTACCCACCACCCGAAACGAACGTCCTCCTGGGGAAATACACAAAAATAAATAG
This sequence comes from Stenurella melanura, assembly GCA_963583905.1. Taxonomy (NCBI): domain Eukaryota; kingdom Metazoa; phylum Arthropoda; class Insecta; order Coleoptera; family Cerambycidae; genus Stenurella; species Stenurella melanura. The sequence continues at coordinate 59,689,864 of OY757309.1, forward strand.
GCATATATCGTTATAAGTGTTTGGTTTCAGTGCAATTGTTTACAACAGGTCATCGTAGGTCGCCCGTCACAACATCGACCGATCGGGGGGCTTGTTGCCACAATAGGTGGTTTAAACTCCTCGATACATTATTTATTATTTTATTATATTATTATACAACTGTACCTACCTTTTTCTATACACCTGATAGGTTCTTATTTATAATGAATAAAAAGTTTGTTAATGGTTCCAGTGACGAAAACTCGATCGGCGAAGTTAAGCAACGCAGGGAGAGTCCGTCACTTAGATGGGTGACCGTATCTCATTTCGCCGTCCTGGTTAAGTAGTGAAATAGCATTAGCTAAACTTCGCCAGGGCGTTAAAATAATTAAGACGTGAAAATAAATAAAATAAAATAAATAAAATATGCGCTCACACCTAAGACTTTGGCTATTAAAGGTGCACTTAGCTCGATTATCTAACCATTTATCCATACGATATGCTAGCTTCACTCATAATAATGTTAATGTGGATATTAAATGAAAGATATTTGTCAAAAGTTACACCCAAGCTCCGGAGCCTGTCTGGCCTATGCAATACATCATTTCATAATCGTATGGTACTCTTGATAATTTGCGCATGTAAGATAAAACATATCATTTTTGAGAGTTTAGTGGAAGTTTGCACTTAGTGCACCAATTATTAATTTTCTCTGTTTTCTTCTAAGTGAATACAAACCTCTAAGCTATCGATTGTACAAAAAAGTTTTAGGCCATCAGCATACTTTAAGTATCTAACCTTATCTAAATCATTTGCAATATCATTAACAAATATTATAAAAAATGATGGACCAACGATAGACCCTTGCAGTACTCCAGAGTAGATCTTAGATAGGTACGATCGAACAAGAGATATCAAATTTTCAAACAGTCCGATATTAAGAAATGTATTGAGCAGCATTTTATGGCGAAGTCTATTAACTGCTTTGGAAAAATAGCTTTAAATTACATTGATTTGTGACTGATAATCTAAAGATTCAGATAAGAACTGCGTGACGCAGTAAATTTGTCGTTGCGAAGCAGTCCCGTCACAAAGCCGTGTTTGGTGAGTTGTAATTTTCTTAATAACAGTCGAGACCCATAGGGTAGACCCCCTACCCTTACATATGTTTTGGGACGTTGAAACCGAATATGACAAAAAAAGGTTTTAATTATCCAATTTTCCCCTAGCACCCCTTACTACCCTCCTGCTGGGGAGTTGAAATTCCACTTGTTCTAAAAATTTGAAAAGTACGTATATTTTTAGGATTATGACGATAAAAACTAATTTGAACCACCTCCTACAAGTCCCAGGAGGAGGATAAGTTCCACTTGTTCTAAACATTTGAAAAGTATCTCTACTTTTATGTTTTTTTTTTGTGCGTTGTAACCGAATATGACGATAAATACTGATTTGAACCACTCAGTCACCACCCCCTTCAAGCCCCAGGAGGGGTTGAAATTCCACTTGTTCTAATCATTTGAAAATTATGTTTATTTTAAGTTTTTTGGTGCGCTGAAATCGAATATGGCGATAAAAAATTATTTTAACCATCCGATCACCCCCTAGCATCCTCTTACAACCCCCAGGAGGAGTTGAAATTGCACTTGTTCTAAACACATGAAAAGAATGTAAATTTTTAGGTTTTCTGGTGCCCTGAAACCGAATAAGACAATTAGAAATGATTCTAACTACCCGGTCACCCCCTTACAATCCCCCCGGGGCATTGAAATTGCAGATACTTATGTGTTATATCTAAAGTTAGAGGGATATCTTTTTTGGTGATAAATTTAAATATATTTATTTCTATGATACCGAACTCTCTTGCTTTTGAACAACCTTCTAAGCCTAAGACAAGGTATGCCAACATATTTGCATCCCACCTACCTTGATAACGCCATTCCATTTCCTTAAGGTCCTAACGAAACATTCACCAACCAAGCTTGGTTACCTTATGAATTTGAAACTGCACTTCCTTAAGTCCCATGTAAACTATTTTCCGGATGACTTAGAAGACTATAGCGAGGAGCAAGGTGAAAGGTTTCATCAGGATCTTAAAGAAATGGAACGGCGCCATCAACTTAGGTGGGATGCAAGTATCTTAGCAGATTGCTGGAATTTAAACAGAGATTTACCCGAAAAGAAGAGGGTTTCCAAGAAAAATCCCGCCTTAGACTTAGAAAGTCGTTCAAAGGTAAGAGAGTTGATATCATCGCCTACACCTATAATTACATAACTTTTGCAGATGTACATGAAATCTGGCGAATAAAAGAGTAAAAAAATGTTTTGGAAAGAATTGGGCCTCCCTTAAGGAGCTGTCATTAATAATTATGAAATAAAATTTTGCCGTCGTTAAGTGCTTTGAACCCGATTACTTATTAAAGATATTGAGGTCGCGATATACAAAAGAACAAACAAAATCGAGCGGATTTGTAACCGACCTTAAAACCGGTTTTTAAGGGCGGTTTAATTTTCTTCAATTCTTGTTTAAAGTACATGTCGATGGCTTCATGGAAAAATGGCATATTGAACATTTTTGTCAAATCTTACATTTTTAGGCGTATGTCTTCGTCTATGTGGTATACATTGCGTAGTGAAAGGGCGTACTCAGATTATTGTCCTCCGGTGTAAATACAATACATCAACAATCTTTCAAACGTCGTAGAACATGGACGGAAGCGCCATAGGCCCTATAGCTTCTTGCAGTAGAAGGACGTATGAACCATGAGTCATAATATGGTTTATAGATTAGGGAACTCAATTGGAACAGCACGGAACTAGAGGATCTTACTGGGTAGTATCAATATATCGCTTGACATTGAATGAGAGAGCACAGAATTTTACAGATTTATATTCACCACTCCTCGTCTACAGTCCACGTGGAGTTGATCCGCCTGTCACATAGAAATATAGGTGGAATTAGATGCTTAGCGAATTTGATTTGTCAACACCAACCTTGTTCAGAGTTTTTGCATGCCATAATATATAAAACAAAAAATACGTATGAACTATTTGTATCTTAGTGCATATTTGAACAAATTATTAGTTTTATTACTGTGTTTGAGTAATTTTTTGCAATTAATTGTTTAAAATGGCATTTTGGAGGACTTTCGATAGTAGTGACAACGAAACGGACGATTTTGATACAGTGCCTATACAAGCGGAATTTGAAAATAAAGACTTACACGTTCAAACTCAAAGGGTTATTTTGAATATTTACTCGTGTTTAAAATGCGAAAATATTGATTCTCCATATAATTAAATTGTGAAGAGGATTTGTGAATTAACCAAACTTGATAACGCGTCCAAAGATGACATTCGTCGATTTTTTTATGATTTTTAAAATGAACATTTGAAATGATTAGGGATAAGTTGCGCGACTATCCAGATTATAACTATAAGTCATTAGATACTTTGCGAAACGTTTTGCTCGATTGCGGTTTTAGGTACAGCAAATTGGTCAAACGAATGGTAGTTATGGAATCAGCACGCATCGTTGATGAGTACCTGCGTAAAATAAAAGAATACCGAGATGCAAATAGAGACAAAATTTATCTTGACGAAACATGGTTTCACATTTTCTTACTTTTTATTGGGTATTTTGCCACTGAAAAATATTTAAAAATTTTTAATGAAAAAACCTCTGCGCCAAACGGATCAGACAGAGGTTGGTTCTTGAGTACTTGACTGTTTCAAAAAGTCTCACACCTAAAAATATATAAACTAGAACAATGTTATGAACTAAAAACTGAAAATCAAAGCTATAGGTAGTTAACGTTTCGGAAGAGAATCTACTTCCGTTCTCAAAACTTTTTTGGCCGTCAACCATGACAGTTCTTTGTTTATGTATTTCCATAGTCACGTGAGACATTAAATTATATTTATCTTATTTTTACTTACTTCGTCTCTAAGGATGGACAACCAACTAGTACAAAAATCTATTGAATAATTAGAAACGCATCTATCCTCGTTTAATAAAATAATCGCGGATTCTTTAAGTTTTCTTTTAGTTCCGTTGCTTTCTTTTTCCAAAATCTTCGCCGAGTCCCATTTAATTCTATGATTATTATCCCACGCGTGTTCACAAATTTTGGATGTTTCAAATTCTCCCCTTCTAGCGTAATTTCTATGTTCACCAAGCCTTACGTTGAAAGGTCTAGATGATTCACCTACGTAATGTTTTCCGCACTCACACGGAACACTATAAATACAATTTTTTGAACTTTGAACAATATTTGGAGGTTTGGTTCTTGATAAAACCGATCTTAGCGTGGAGCCCGTTTGAAAAACCGTTCGTACGGAAAACTTGTTCCCAATTTTTCGTCATTTATCCGATAAACCATGTATATATGGAATTACTGCCATTGACCTAAATACCTCAGGTTGTGATAGTATATTCTCTCTACTACCAATGTTCAATAACTGACTATCAACAAAACTCTCAGGATATTGATTATTTAATAAGACAGTTTTTATAAATTGTTTTTCGTTCCTTAATATTACATCATTTGAAGAAATAATTTTGGCCCTGTCGTACAAACACTTAACAACACCTTTCTTAACACTAATATGTTGATTTGAATTGAAATTTAAGTATCTGTTTGTGTGTGTTTGTTTTCTATACACACTGGTTTGGTATGTGATATCTAATTTTTTAATTAAAATATCTAAGAAAGGTAATTCATTATTATTCTCTATTTCTATTGTAAATTTAATTGAAGGTTCTTTTTCGTTAATCTGATTCAAAAAATTACTTAAACATTCTTTACTATAAGGACATATAGCAAAAATGTCATCTACATATCTCCACCATACAATGGGTTTATAAGCTACATTATTAATATTACTTTCCTCGAAATGTTCCATGAAAATGTTACTTAATATTGGAGATAATGAAGAACCCATGGCCATCCCAAAGTCTTGTTGATAGAAGTCATTATTTTATTGAAAGTATGTTGTTTTAATGCAAAGTGTAAGTAATTCCATTATAGTTTCAATGCTTAACTTAGTTCTATTCGCCAAATTCCCATCTTGTTGCAATTTGTTTTTAATTATTATTAATGTTTTATCTACAGGAACATTTGTAAATAGGCTTACTACATCAAAACTGACCATTAGATGATTATTGTTAAAATGATTTTCTGACAGCTTTTCCAAAAAATGTTTGCTATTTTTAATATAAGACTCGGAGGAACCTGATAAAGGATTTAGGATTTTTAATAAATATTTTGAGAGTTTACTACATGGAGAATTAATTGAACTCACAATTGGTCTTAAGGGGATGTCAGGTTTATGAATTTTTGGCAAACCATAGAAATGAGGAGGCTTGCTGTGATGTGGAGTTAACATCTTTCGTTCAATATCTGTAAATTCGTTTTTGTGTTTAAATAAGATTCTATATATTTTGTTTTCTAAAGAATTTGTAGGATCTTTATTTAATTTGGAATAATTTCCATCATTTATCAAGTTCGTAATTTTTGTATCATATATAGCTGTATCTAAGATGACCGTGGCATTGCCTTTATCAGCTGGTAAAACTTTAATGCTATGATCATTTTTTAGAGATGAAATGGAACGTTTTTCATCGGATGTTAAATTATCTTTAGTCTTATATTGTTTCTCTAATTCAATTTTAGACCGAATTCAGTATTCATTAGCATCATCTAATGGAAGCTTCTGTGCAGCCTGTTCAATTGCAGTTATTATATCAAATTTAGGAATAGCCTTTGGTGTTAACGCATAATTCAAGCCTTTAGTTAATACTAGTTTCTCGGATATATTTAGTTCGCGATTTGACAGGTTGATGACAGTTTTGTCAATTAAAGGATTATTTTGAAAGTTTTGCAATTCAATATGTTGTCTTTCACTATATAAATTTCTGAATTTATTTAAATGTCTATTCTTTTGTGAATCAAAAACTATATTGTACGTACGTAAGACACTATTATACATTTGGTTGTAATCATCCTCTTCGACGCAGTGACATAAATTTTCTAAAATAATTTCAATGTCTCTTACAATGTGTGCTTTATTTTGCCTATGGAACTGTATTCTTTCCCGAACCATTGCAGCACTGGCTCTTCTTAAGATATTGCATCTATCGCTGGTATATGATGCTCTTAAACGCAACCCTTTTGGAATAATATCATGTTGACGACACTTGCATAAAAAGGTAATACTATTTTCGGTGTGAGCTAATTTTTTATGTAAAATTTCCAAATCTCTAAAAAATCTATTGATATTAGGCCCATACCTGTGATAATAAACAACTACAGACAATATATGGTTTCACACTCATGATGTAGTTCAATACGGTTGGGTAGATAACACCAAAAAGTGTAATTTAAGTGTTCCATGTTCTAGGAGCAAAAGAATTATAATTCTACATGCTGGAAGTAAGAACGGTTTTATTCCAAGTGCGTTGTTGTTGTCTGCTAAAAATATCAAGCAAGCCTCTGCCGACTACCACGAGGATATAACAGCCGAATTATTTGAGAAGTGGGCAAAGGAACAGCTGTTACCAAATATTCCACCAAATTCTGCAATTGTTATGGACAATGCGTCATACCATTCGCGGCAACACACAAAAAGTCCGAACACCAACACAAGAAAAGGAGATATCTTTGAATTTATGAAAGCTAAAGGCTTGGAAATACCAGAAAAACACACAAATAAGACTTTATTAGAACTGATTGGAAAGCAAAATTTTAAAAAGGAATATGCCATTGATCATTTTTGAAGCACACGATCATACTATTTTACGTCTGCCTCCATATTATTGCCTTTTCAACCCCATTGAAATGGTGTGGGCTGATGTAAAAACAAGACTACGTTAATATAATCAATCCCCACAATTAAGTGAGTCTCTCTTAAAGAATATAAAGATAATAGTAGACGAAATAGGCAAAAGCGATATATGGAGGAAGTGTGAATCTCATGTGATAAAAAATGAAAATTAATATTCTATATTACCATATATTAGTCCAATTGTTATTAATGTAAATACCGATTCAAGTTCTGAAAACTCGAATAGTGACGAATGAAATATTGTTCTCTTAAAGTTCATACACAAAGCTTTTTTGAAATTTGTTTATTTAACTTCGACCTATTTCCGTTACTGAGATCAATTACCGATGCCAGGACACATGTTCCCCCTTTAAAATTTTGCAGAGTCTTTCCGTTATAGAATAGTAGAAATTTTCTACCTGCCTAACATCATGATACTGCAAAGTTCATAGTATCATGGCCTAACATTTAATAAACAAGACAGTCGCTGGTTTACGCCCCCTCGGATGGATTATATTCCATCTATGCAACTCCCGCCTAAGATTGCATAACTTTGCCGCTAGAAGATAGAACGAGAGGTAGGTCACTAGGCAATAGACGTAGCATTAATATATCATCCATGTGACGTATCAAATGTGATACATATATTTTTTCATTAACCACTTCTATTGAATAAAGGTATTATAGAAATCCCTTTTTTTAACAATTAAGAAGTAATGAGCAACATGCATGAATTTTAGAAATGCAATAATTTATTATTTTTTCGTTATATATGTTATATAAGTTGAGAAAGTAATGAAGAAAAGGTATAAAAAAAATGTGTAGCCTAAATAAACGACTTTGAAATTCAAAATTTTATGGGAACATATCCACGTGACTGAAAACACCACGCTATTGGTTTGACGTCATTCGGCATAATGTCTAATGGTCGTCTATCTGCCAAGGGGTTAAATAGTAAATTGTTTTGCGTTTTTTAAATGTGTATTGATATTTTCATAAAAGAAATCATTCATTTATTTGTTTATTTTAATTATTAAGTGGTAAAAATGACGGACGGTGGGTTTTTACGGGGCCAGTGACAATTTGCCCGTTGTTGATGTGTTTATGATTACAAACCTTTTTGCTACTAATACTGATTTTATTAGTGCAGAAATTGGAGGTACTAAAGCAACAAGGTACGTGTCATTCATTATTCTAAACATTAATTCAATTGTGCCCATTTTTATCCTTTTACTGTAGTTAAATATAACAAATTATTTATATACCTAACCTCAAAATAGGTAAACAAGACAATGTTTTAATGTTATATTAATTAATATTTTTCATCTTAGAATGCTTTACTTTTTTATGTAATAAATACCTCCCGTCACTTACTAAGTACGTACTTTTAGGTAGGTAGGTACATTAATAGTAAAAATAACTGTTGACATACATAGGTATATATAAATATATAACTGGATAATATGTAGAACGTCGAGAAGTTACATTATTCCCACCGTTCTTATACATTTATACATTTTAATTCAAGGTTCCTATTAACAGAAGTTAGTAAACTTTTGTATTCCTATAAATAGATAAGTGACCAAATTCACCATGATATTGAAACAAATTATCACAATAATATTAGGGTTAGGTACATATTTTCATAATATTATTATAAAATAAGTAGTTTTAATGGGTAAATTCACATCAAAATGATCCTGGTAGCAATATAATCTTGAGGATGACGATAATTCTGCATTTCGGCCGTCTCGTCTCATAACTCTGCACCATTTCTTCCAAACTTTATCGCGTCTAGGCACATTAAAAAATAACTTTTCTGGAGTTTTTATTGTAGTATTTGTACATTTGGGCACAATACAATATTTATAGCTACTTTTCTTTGTATTTTCCATAACACAACATAAATAATGTGTACACATTCGCAATCACAATACGTTTTCCGTCGGTGCGATGTGCCCGATGACGTCACACACAAGTAGCTCGGAAACTTCTCCATTTAAACGCAGTTAAATTGACAGCTGCAGTAAATAATTTTTTTAACCTTTAATTAGAACATAACACAAAAATAAAATACTGGAAAAATAATGTTTTTTAGTGATCTATTCATCTGTGATGTTTAAAAAAATTATGCATTTTGCTCAATATTTAGTATTTAAAGCATTTTTCCATTTCTACCGCCGCCGCCTGCGCCTATAAAGGAGATATCGACTTTACTCCGACTTTTCGTTTTTATATTGTGCCAATTGAGATCATATATACTATATATAATAAGCTAGGCTTTGATTAAAAGTGAATTATTTTTGTTTGCTTATAATTGTAATGAAACATATTCTTTATAGGATTTGCCAACCAGCAGAAAAAACTATCTGAGAACTAAAAAGAAAAACTATCTGTAGCAATATTAATTTCCAATCTTTGCATTCTGGTTATGCTAGAAATTGAAATTCTAAAATGAATTTGTCTATTTCTTATTGACAATTCTCACTAGTATACTTTATACTATCTCAATTGGGACAGCAAATAAGTGAAAACTTGGAATCCACATAACTTAATCCGCTTGTCACATAGAAATTTGGGCTGGATTAGATGCCTAGCTAGTTTGATTTGTCGACACAATGTGACATGCGGATGAAGTCCACGAGTTCTCGTTTTTATGCTACCCCAATTGATATCGTATGTATTATATCTACATAGTCCCCTACGACCATGCAGAGTAAACTAGTATCTACATAACCCCTTACAGCCATGAAGATTCAGTCAAAAATGAGAACAGAAGCCTATGTGTTCAATAAAGAATTAAAATCTACTGAAAACAAAACTTTGTATTTCTCTGCCAACCTACTGGTTGTGTTATAGACCAGAAAAGCCCTAAGCTGAATTTATGGTATACAAGGTATGCAGGTAAATAAATTCAGTTTGGGACTTTTCTGGTCCCTAGCACAACCAGATGTAGGTTGTCAGAGAAATAGAAAGTTTGTGAAGTATTCAGTAATTCATATCACACATTTTATAAGAACTTACCTGTAAAAGGTTTACTTAATTCAAATACTGCTTGGGATCAGGAAGACGAAATAAATTTAGGGCAACTATGTCAAAAATGGGTTTGGGATTCGGAGGATGAACTAAGTTTAGCAGAAGTACGCCAAAACTATTTAAAGAAGCGCCACTAGAGACATTTTTAAGTTAGACATTACATCACTTTTAAATGTATGAAAACATTTTTATGTTAATAAAATGTAATAAGTACAGGTTTTAACTGTTTTTTAATTAGATTTTGAATTTTAGTTATTTTGAAAATACATAAAACCTTTTACTGGAAAAGAAAGCTATGATTATTATTGTAGAAAAATGGCGTACAGACCAGTATTTTTGTTAATTGTGAATGAATTAAATAATGTTTATTAGCGAGTTATTCAGTCATTCAGTTCTTGCCATGAAAAAAAAATACTTGTAAATATTATGTTACTTTTATAATTATAAAAATGTTTAAGTTTAAGTCGATATCTCATAATTTGTTATCTCATAATTTGTTCTCATAATTTGTTACATGGCCCTTCTTCCATGAAGCCCTCGTTGTATATGCTACGGAGGAATATTTATTGCTCTTATCTTTCTGTAATTATAATTGGCAGGCGTTCGTGGTTGTTATAATTTTCCCATATCGTGGGAGATGGTAATATAGTTTATATTAAAATTTATTCAACGACATTACACTTTAATTATTAGTAGATTATTAAGTCTGATAAGATATATACAGGGTGGCCCAAAGTTAAAGCGCCAAACGTTCAATATCGGTTTTTCAGGTTAGAATAATATTTTTTTCGTCTATATAGCTTTTTCCAAAAATGCACCCCCTCCGAGCTAGAACTAATTGGAAAGCAAAATTTTAAAAAGGAATATACCATTCAAAAAATGTTTGAAGCACATGATCATACTATTTTACGTCTGCCTCCATATTATTGCGTTTACAACCCCATTGAAATGGTTTGGGCTGATGTAAAAACAAGACTACGTCAATGTAATCAATCCCCACAATTAAGTGAGTCTCACTTAGAACAAGAAGGAAAAAAAAAGAAGAAAAGTGCGTCTCGTTTATGGAATTTATTGCTAAATAGTGACATTTTTAAAATTCACAAATACTGCTCGAAATGACTGCCAGCATTTTCAATACAAAGCACACACCTACGGACGACAGACTAAGCAGCTGCACCGCTACCACCGCTCTTGGCCCGCACTTTCTCCGGACATGACTCCTATGGACTTTTTGTATGGCGTGCGATGAAGGACAAGGTTTACGCGGAGCCCGTCAATGACGAAGCTGCCCTCCACAACGGATTGTTCAAGCAGTCCGGGATATCACACCATCAGAGTGTTTCACTTTTCGCGTTGCATCCGCTTCTTCATAGGCACCCCGAACTCCTGTGTAAAAGACGTTTCACGTTAAAATATTATCAGGAGGGGTTTCGCAAAGAATCAGCCTTTCCCCACTTTCATTCAACCTCTACATTTCCAGCATCCCAACAACCAACGTACGGACAATGTTTTACGCACAGACGAAAAAGAGAACGCAAACTCGCTCACAAACTAGAACATTTTCCTTGCAGTTTAGTGTTATAATAATAAAACGTTCATTTGAGATCCCTCCAAACTTAGAGCAGTCTAAGTTGTAAAACAGAGAAGGGCTCGATCTAATGTAGACATGACTTTCGTCTGCTCGACAAGAAGTTAAAATATTAGAATTTCTCTTTTCCACCAAGACTACAGATAATTGGGGACACATAAGAAAATTCTCTCGCTGATTAAATTGGATTGGCTGAAGTCTTATTGAATACTTCTTTAATTACTAAATTTGACCCATACAGATAAACGATTCTAAGACTTTTCCAATCTTATGGATGTACGTAGTTATCGAGTAGCAAACATTGACTCTGACCCACTATCAAGTTGGCGCAAAAATAGGCGCAAAATTCTCAAATGCGAAGAATGGAAAAGGCGGTAGGCAAACCCGATACAACATCAGGTCTTTAAGGGACCCAGACATATTAGAGATGTTCAAAAATCACTTTGAAAACACAGACCAAATAGACGAAAGCCTAAAAGATAGCGAGCAATGGGAAATTTGCAAAAATACAATTTTAGACGCAGCATACAACATTCTCGGGCCCTCTGGCCCACCTTCACGCAACGACTGGTTCGATGCCGAATGCGAAGAGATTACTCGGCAAAAGAATCATGCATATAAACTTATGCAGCAAAGGAGAACCCGAGAAAGAGAGGAAGTATAGTAAAGGTCATAGAAGGGAAGAAAAACATGTACATAGGATGAAAAAACGGTCCTTTGATGTTATATGCGCGAGCAATCCGGAAGTACAAACTGCCCAGATAATACGCAGAAGCGGAAACAGACGGCCACCCCGACAGAAGCCATGGCAGTTGATGATCGACCGGCCTACCGGCTACACGCAGCGTCTCTAGTCTCTATCGTCTTAACCTTGTATAATATATAAATGTGATAATAATTGATCTGTGATATTGTTAATAAAGGCTTGAAAGAAAATCGCTGGAGTTCTCTATACCCGGTCCACCTCTGGATGTTACACTGGCGACGAAATAAAAGAAGATTTGCACTTACACTATCCACGTGCAGAAGACGCGGGATTTGAGAATCGCGATGGCAGTGAACAAATTCGAGGAGTTCAATCAAGCGGTGGACGACTATCAGATATATTCGGAAAGACTAGAGCAATTTTTCACGGCAAATAATATTAAAGACGATGTTTCAAAAGTTGCAAATTTGTTGAGTGTAATTGGTGTCCAACCTTATAAATTGTTGAGGAATTTATGTTTTCCCGATTTACCCAAAGATAAGAAGTACGACGAATTGAGCAAAATGCTCAAGCAACATTTTTGCCCTCAAGTAAATGTGTGGAGGGAACGAAAAGTTTTTTATGATGCCAGGCAAGAAGACGGCGAGACAATTGGAGATTGGTATGCAAAAATCTGTAGTTTAGCAATTAATTGCGACTTTGGTACCAGTTTGACAGATATTTTAAGGGACAAATTTGCAACGGGATTAAGAAAGGGAACAATATTTGATAAAATATGTGAAGAAAGTGAAAAGGTAACTTTGGAAAAATTGAAAAATGTAGCCGTGCAACGAGAAAATTATGAAGTAAATAATGGCCGCAGAGATGTAGAAAATGTTCATTTTTTGCAAAAAGGAGGAGGAAGAAGATGGCCGATACGTCAGCGTAGCCGGCAAAGAGGCATCCTGCATTACCGACAAGAAAATGACAGCCGACGACAGCAGTCACGAGGTAGGTCAAGGTCAAATCCAAGACAAGGTGAAGGAGCCAAACATGTAAATTTCGATGGAAAATGCAAGGTTTGTGGTGCCCCACATAAAGGAAGCTGCAGATATAAGGGTTACACGTGCAAGAAATGTGGAGGCAAAGGACATCTAGCAAAAGTGTGCCAGAGAAATCAAGTAAATTACATACATGAGGACATAAACGGGTATGTAACAGACACTTTATTAAATGAAGAGGCTTCTAGCTCAAATGAAGTAGTATCGTTGTTCAGTATTTCAGACAATTTCAGTAAAAAAAAATCAGTTTTTAATTCACCTTGAAGTAAATAATAAAAATTTTGAATTTACGTTGGACAGTGGTTCGTCTGTAAATTGTGTCAGCAGTGCTATCTATGAAAAGCATTTTAATTGTTATGAATTAAAGAAAGATAACATTATTTTAAAAAGTTATAATGGGAATATGTTTACTCCATTGGGGTATTTTGTAGTAAATGTCAAATATTTAAATGTTATTAAACCTCTTCAAATATATGTAATTTCTGATGGAGGGCCCTGTATAGTAGGAAGAAATTTTGTAGAAAAATTTAATTTAAGATTTCAAATGGTTCATAATATTATTGATAGTACAGTTAATTCTGACATAAAAACATTAGTAAAAAAATATCCTGAGGTATTTTCAAGCAAATTAGGTACCTTCAAACATGCCAAAATTTCTTTAAGTTTGAAAGATAATGCTAAACCAATTTTTCTTAAACCTAGGCCTATTCCCCTGGCATACCGCAAGGAAATGGACGAACAGCTGGAGACCATGGTGAAGAACGGTATCCTTACACCGACCGAAACGTCAGAGTGGGCCACACCGTTGGTCCCGATTATCAAAAGCGATGGGAAACTGCGTCTTTGTAGGGACTATAAGTCTACGGTGAACAGTCAATTGAAAGAAGAATTTTACAGCTTGCCTCGTATCGAAGAAATGTTCTCAAAATTGCATAACGGACAACGTTTTACAAAATTAGACCTATGTCAGGCATATAACCAATTTTTGTTGGACGATGAAGCAAAAAAATTATTAGTATGGAGTACTCACAAAGTTTACTATGAATAGAATGCCATTTGGTATCACTCCAGCAAGCGGGAAATTTCAAAAATATTTAGAACAGTTGTTCATGGGCATCGACAATGTGATAATTTACTTAGACGATATATTAGTTACAGGATCAAATCATCAAAATCATATGGATGCTCTAGAAAAAGTCCTAATGAAGCTTAAGGAGGCAGGATTAACAGTAAAAACTGAAAAATGCCAGTTTTTCCAAGAATCAGTAGAATACCTGGGCCATAAAATAAGTAAAGAAGGATTAGCAAAAACGGAGGATAAAATAAAAGCCATTGTGAATGCGCCTAGACCCACTGATGTGTCAGGAGTACGAAGACTGATAGGTATAGTAAATTTTTATTCAAAATTTTGTAAGAATTTCTCACAGATCATGAAACCTATATATAATCTCTTAAAAAATGATGTAACTTTTAACTGGACACAGGAATGTGAAAGATCGTTTAAAAAAATTAAAGACGCAATTGCGTCTGATGAAATTCTTACTCATTATAACCCTGATTTACCTATACTTTTGACCACAGATGCATCCAACAGAGGAATATCAGCTGTCCTGGCACATAAGATGCCAAACGGAGACGAACGACCCATATGTTTTGCATCAAGAACACTGTTACCGGCCGAGGAAAAATATTCAACGATCCATAAAGAAGGGCTTGCGATATACTTTGGGGTAACAAAATTTTTTCAGTACCTTTGTTCAAGGAAGTTTACGTTACGAACGGATCAGAAACCCTTGATCGCAATCTTCGGAGAGCATAAAGGTATCCCGAAGATGTACGAAAATCGTTTACAAAGGTGGGCCGCATTCCTTTCAGGATTTAACTATACCATTGAATATATAAAAGGTAAGGATAATGGTATTGCCGATTACTTAAGCCGAGCTCCTTTAAAGGCAACAGAACAAGATCGGGAAGGAAAAACAAGTTTTATTCACTTCACCAGCACGTTAGATGAATGGCCCGTAAATAACGACACAGTAAGAAATCTATCAGAGTCCGACGAGGAGATAAGGGAAGTCATAAGTTATGTAAGGGAAGGTAAATGGCCTAAAGAAATACGTCCAGAACTAAAACATTATGCGAGTAGAAGAGAAGAACTTTTTATAGACGATGGAATTTTAATGTGGGGATTACGTATTATTATTCCAAAGAAATTGCGACAAAAGATTCTAGATGAACTTCACTCAGGACATTTTGGAGTAGTAAAAATGAAAATGAAGGCTAGGTCACTGGTATATTGGCCCGACATAGACAAGGATATTGAAAATGTGGTAGGAAGTTGTGTTCCTTGTCTCCTAAATAAACAATCGCCTCCCAGATCTGAACTAACCCCATGGCCAATAGAAGATCAGTGTTGGCAGAGAATCCATGTGGACTTTCTAGGTCCTGTAAATGGTAAGATGTTTTTGATAGTGGTGGATGCGTATTCGAAATGGATAGAAGTGTTCGAAATGCGCACGACCACTACAGAAGAGACAATCGAAAAGTCAAGAGAAACCTTTGCTAGGTTTGGACTACCTCGTACGCTGTGCAGTGACAATGGAAGACAGCTTGTATCACACCAAATGTCAGCATTCTTGAAAGGAAATGGTATCAAGCATGTGACGTCACCACCATGGAATAGTCAAAGCAATGGGCAAGCAGAGAGTGCCGTAAAAATCTTTAAAAACAAATTGAAGACCCTACTTGTTGACGAAAGAAACAGAGGTCAACACTTAAACACGTTAATTTCAAGATTTTTGTTTCAGTATAGGACGACAGAGCATTCTTCGACAAAAAAGAGCCCAGCAGAAGTCATGTTTAACAGAGAATTAAGGTCCAGGCTCACGCAACTTAAAGAAAAGCCCAGGCGTTGTGAAAACGGTAAACGTAATGTAAATACCGAGATTCAAGAGAATATTAGGAAAGCGCAGGAACGTCAAAAACGATATTACAGTGGAGTTAAAAGGAAATTTGCTGTAGGCGAAAGCGTAATGGCCAGAGATTATAGGACGATAAATAGAAAAAAATGGATAGAAGCAACAGTGGTCAAGAAAACAGGCCGAGCAACATTTCTATGTAAGACCGCGGAAGGTCAAGAATGGAAACGACATAAAAATCAGATGATAAAGCGTCAAGAAAGCCAAAAGGGGGAGAGGACTAGGAGAAAAGAAAATGAGGATGAAACGCGAACAACGGTGCGTTTTGTAGTGCCTAAAATAGCTTATGTACCTGAGAATGTTGGTAATCTTTCTTTGGAAGATCCTAACGAGTCTTCGCAAAATAGTAGTAACGCTGTACAGGAGCCTTGTCCATTAGAAAATATTAGGGAACCAGAAAATATTGTTAGCGATATTGTTGTACATAATGTATGTAATTCTGACGATGTTACGTCCTGTACATTAGAAAATATTAGGGAACCAGAAAATATTTTAGACGAATCAGAAAATATTGTTAGTGATATTGTTGTACATAATGTATGTAACCGTGATGATGTTAATATTTTAACTGAAAATTTTAGTGATAAATTGTTGACTAATAAATGTAATTCTAGGTTAAGTAAGGTAGAGTCGATGAGGAGACCAAAGAGAACTAAAAAGCCTAACACTAGGTATAGAGATTTTATTGTAGATTTTGATTAAAAGTATTTGGAGGAGATTTACATAAACTTAAATTTAAATGTATTTTAATTGATAAAAATATATGTACATGTACATTTGTTATGATGGTCAAAATAATCCTCAATATCTTACATAAGGAAAATTTATTGTAGGTTGGAGACTAAATATGTCATGTCAAAAACTTGTACGCTTAGGTAATATCACCTTTGTTGATTTGTGTAGGAACTTTGATCAATTCTAGGAAACTTATATGTTTGTTGAGTTTACAGAAATAAAGAAGCTCGAAAGAGGGGTGTTATATGCGCGAGCAATCCGGAAGTACAAACTGCCCAGATAATACGCAGAAGCGGAAACAGACGGCCACCCCGACAGAAGCCATGGCAGTTGATGATCGACCGGCCTACCGGCTACACGCAGCGTCTCTAGTCTCTATCGTCTTAACCTTGTATAATATATAAATGTGATAATAATTGATCTGTGATATTGTTAATAAAGGCTTGAAAGAAAATCGCTGGAGTTCTCTATACCCGGTCCACCTCTGGATGTTACATTTGAAAACCACATTCTGGAAGAACTCGAAGCACTTAGAAGACAAAACGAAACAAGAAAATTCTACAAAACCCTCAACTACTCGAGAAAAGAGTTTAAACCAAGAGTGACCATGTGCATGGACAAAGATGGGCACATTATCACCAGTAGACCAGATCTTCTACAAGCGTGGGTGGAACACTTCAAAGAACTGCTATGTGGCGAAGACACCTCCCCCATTCACAAGAAACAACGCACTGATACCACCACCCTCGAAGCCGGACATTAAGGACGCTATTAAACGCCTCAAAAACAATAAATCTCCGGGGAGCGATGGTATCCCCGCAGAACTCTTTAAACGTGGAGGCGAAAAACTTACAGGCACAATACATAAAATAATCGTTAGAGCTTGGAATGAAGAACAAATGCCGGATGAGTGGTGCACTGGAATTATCTGCCCTCTCCACAAGAAAGGGAATCAACTTGACTGTAAAAATTACAGAGGGATAACGCTTCTTAGCACCATTTATAAAAAAATTTCCAGTGTCCTATATAGTCGACTAAGTGAGTACTCTGAAGCACTTCTTGGCGAATACCAGTGTGGATTTAGACCTGGAACAATCAACAACAGACCAGATATATATACTACGCCAGATATTAGAAAAAACCAGCGAATTCAACATAGACACCTACCACCTTTTCGTAGATTTCAAAGCAGCCTATGACAGTGTATTGAGACACTAGCTCTATGCAGCAATGGACGAGTTCAACATCCCCAATAAACTCATAGCATTAGGAACACAATGTCCAAAGTAGTCTGTTAAGTAAAAATACAGTCTAGTCTATCGGATAATTTTGAGGCAATGTAGATCTGAGAGAAGGAGATACGCTGGCGTGTTTTCTTTAATATAGGTCTGGAAAAGGCCGTAAGAGATGCTGGACTAGAAAACAGAGGAACCATCTGTACTAAATCGTCACAAATTATGTGATATGCAGACGGCTTTGACCTGGTGGCATGCACCGTCCGCAAATTTAAAGAAATGTTCGCGACATTCTCAAGTGCTGCTGAAACTATGGGCCTTCGAATCAACGAGGATAAAACGAAACTTAAGACATCAACACCTAATAACAGAGACAGAAACATAGGGCAAAACTTCAGCGTTGACAACTTTAGCTTCGAAGATGTTCAACAGTTTATACACTTGGGTTCGATGGTTACTCATGAGAACTCTACTTCCAAAGAAATTAAAAGAAGGATTATTCTAGTGAACAAATGCTACTTTGGCCTAAGCAAACAAATGAAGAGCCGAAATTTAGGCAAAAAAAAACCAACCTGACCATCTATAAGACCCTTATCCTACCAGTCCTAACATATGGATCTGAAACATGGACAATCTCGAAGACAGACGAAAATCTCCTATTAACCTTCGATCATAAGATCTTAAGGAGAATACAGCGGAAAGAAAAACTATCTATGAGAACTAAAAGAAAAACGATATGTAAGATTTATTAATGAAATCTTTGCACTCTTTCGATAACCTGCCTTCTGGTTAATCTAGCAAGTTAAAATTCTGAAATAAATTTGTCCAATTTCTTATTTGACATTCTCATTATAACACTAGCATCCAACAATATCTATGATATTTGGATGGCTGGTTTTTATTGCCTTTTTTATGTCTTAAACAAATTGAGACAACTATACTGTATTGTAATCTCAGTGGTATCATGTAAAAGTTAATTATGTCGTGTTAGGGGAACGTCAGGTTGCAACTTCTACTCCTTATTTTTTACATTCAAAATCGTTATAATGCTGATTATTTCTTCAAGGCAAAACTGACCAGTTTGCAAATTTCATTTAAATATTACTATATTTGTTATATAAGCCTGCTAATTTTCTAAATAAATGCAATTGCACAAGTTTGTGCAACTTTTTGTTGTATTTAATAATTATAAGCTTTCTTTTTGCAGGAGCGGATATATATTAAAACAAATATGTAATATCTTGCTTATAGTTGTTCCATTTATGCAAAGTTCCCATGTTCAGCTTATTTTAATATTTATTTATTTATTTTCTGCAATATGCGAGTTTCACACATAATATCTTATTTACTTATATTTGGCAATATTTCACCTTTAATAAGTAATTAAAAATCGTATACATAATATAAAAATCTTCAAGCAACGCAACTGTGAGACAACTCATACTGAGGGGGGGGGCGCCAGGGGGCGCCATTTAAATTTTATGGCCTCTGTAGGTTGTCTGAACACCAAGCAAAAGATAATTGAAAAACAAATATGACGTATTTTCTTCTTTACTAGGCGGCTAAAACATTTAATGTTTAATAAACTTCTTTGATAGAATATTGTCAACAACAGTATAGCTTCAGTGAAATGGCTCAGCGGCGCAGTTCTGA
The DNA here is from genome assembly GCA_963583905.1 of Stenurella melanura. Taxonomy (NCBI): domain Eukaryota; kingdom Metazoa; phylum Arthropoda; class Insecta; order Coleoptera; family Cerambycidae; genus Stenurella; species Stenurella melanura. Next base: position 59,709,639 of record OY757309.1, read on the forward strand.
GATGTTGGGCTTACCTCCTAAATACCCTCTTTAAATTAACAGAAAGGGTAATACTCAGGATACTAAACAAAATAGTGAACAGAAGACACTTAATACCTTAGCGGCAGTTTGGTTTAGGAAGGGCCGTATTACCACCCATGCTTTATGGATGGTACCATATCTACCATTCTTATAAGAAGAAACAATGGACGGTCCTGTTGCTTTTATATATCGACAAGACGTACGACACCGTATGGCGTAATGGCTTGCTGTATAAACTTATCTATAAACTAAAAATATGTAAACTCCCGGTACTCATTATCCCAGATAGCACAAACATAAACTTATGTTATTCCTAAATTATTCCTACAGAATATTTCATTATTCTTAGAATAACACGAAAATAATTATTATCTTTTAAGAATATTCCTAGAAGTAACAAACGGTACAACTATATGCCTCTTTAAAATAATTTCAGAATAATTCACACAGTATTCTCAGGAGAATCTAGAATATTTCGAGAATATATTTTTATGGTTAATCATAGATTATATTTCCAAGTTATCTTTATACTAATGCCAAACTATATGTGCATAATATTAAATTATTCTTAGGATATTTTTATGTTTAATCTTGGAACATGTTTTCAGGTTATCTTTATATTAATTCAGAATAATGTATAATATTTTTGACCATTGCTTTTTTCTTAGCACGTACATTTAAAATACTATAAGACTACTAAATAGAACCATAACAAGACTATTACTTGAGTTTCCACTCAATAATTCTATTCGTTTCCAAAATTGTTAAAAGTACGAAATAGGAAGACTAGCATAATCTTTAAATTTAAATCTAACTATTTTGCAAACAGCTGAAATTATTGAGTGAAAATTCATAGTAATAGTCTTGTTATGGTTCAACTTAGGTACCTAATTTTATAGTTTTTAAAATATACGCGCTAAGAAAAAAGTTTGTGGCCAAAAATAATAAAGATTTTCCTATCGGATGTCTCTTCCTAGGAAATGACCTCCTTACGAGTAACTACAAATATTTTTATTTTGGAATAATTTGTTATACAGAATGTTCCATTTGTCCGTATTTTGAACTTATTCTTTAAAAAATACAATAATTACATTTCAGGCAGTTTATAAATATTTTAGTTAAGGAATATATAGATTACATAAAAGCAAAATAAGACACTCCTAATAATTGGATTAAAGATTTATTTGTTACAATATTTACTCGTAGCATTTTCTAAAATTCCAATAACGGAACAAAACTTAAATAGTAAATTCAGTTGTTAGGAGATGCACGATATAATAAATACACACTTCAGTCCATGTAGGTCTCTGCTAGCTTCTTTGAAGAATGCAAAGACTACTGCTTATTAGCGGTTCTGGTTTTTCTTTCTATTCTTTAGTTAGCCATAAACTTCAATTTGTTTTGAACTGACCTCAATATTATTTTTTTAAACTGCATCTGAAATTGAACATACACCATATACCCATACCCTTAGACAATTAAGCAGTATAGTATGGAGAAACTGGATATGTCAACTTTGGTTTTATAATGAATCACACACATTCACACTAAAAAAAATATGTGCATATAAAATCGTAGCCTTATCAATTATCACATTGCATAAAATAGAATCTCCAAAGATTCTTTCCAGTTTCTATGCCCATGTAAAGTAAATAATATTGGAACATCCCCCGAGATAAGTTTTGTCAAAAATCTTCTGCATCCTCAATACGTTCCACCACCCAATCTCGCCAGATTGTTCACCTTTTAATAAAAAAACAGAATTGTTTATTACTTTAGTATCACTTTGATTTATAGACATGTGCTAATGGTAGTTTATAAACCACCAGCAAATTTTTAAAAACTGAACAGAATTTATATACGCATCTGAATTTAAGATTCCAGCACGGGACAGTCCAAACTGATTAGTGGGCCATTCTTTGTATTTGTTGTTTTTTTTTTTAAATAATAATGCGTAAGCGAAGAATAAATTATGAACCTAAAATATGTAAACATTAAAAGTGACACTGACCTAATAACAGGTTTAGCCAAAGATCAATCGGAAACGTACCGCTTATTTTCAGTTGCATATAATACTGCCTATCATATAATACTACTTTAACAGAAATATTTAAAAAAAAGATTGTCATGTAAAGAAGAAGTGAAGTTTAATACCTATTTTCTTCCTAATAATTTACACAAATATTCCTTTTAAAACCAGCTAAAATAGCTTTATAAAGTTAGGTTAGGTTAATTGATGTTGATGGCGTGACAAAAATGATTTGTCTATATCCAAGATACATATATTTAAATAGACAACAAATTTATCGATTCACTTACCTTCTTTAATTGTTTTTTCAATTGCACATAATTGCAAACATAACGAACAATGAAATAAAACAAGCAAACCCCAAATTGTCAAGCACACCATGGAAACCTACAATGTACGCACCTGCGCAACATTTCGCGGTATTTTTTAATAAAGAGTTCCCTTGTGTTGGTGTAACTGCAAAAAGTGATATTTTATTTTTTTATTTTTATTTGAATAATTCTTTCCTGTAATAATTCAAACAATAACAAAAATTTCGAATTTCTGCGGAACACTCATGAATATAAATGAAACCTGCTATATGGATACATCGGAAAATTTATGAAACAGCCTTATTTAATACACCTTATTTAAAAAAATATAAAAACGTATAATAGGTATGTACTTACCTATTTGTTACACAAGTCATGAAAGTAAAATAATGGATATAAGGACCACATAAACATTATACCATACTTTCTATATACTTACATTATATTTTCAAAATAAATAGTCAAAAGTTAACCTATTAAATTATTTATAAAATATATCTAAAACATATTCTATACTTCTCTTATTAAAATATTTTTATCATATTATTTTATGAAGTAATTTTAAAATAATAATCCAAAGATAAATTTTGCAATTATTCATAAAATATATTCAAAATATATTCTATACTTATGTATTTCAATTATTCTAATGTTATTTATTAGAAGATATTCTAAAAATAATAATAAATTATTTAGTTATTCAGAGTATAATTTTTATAATTAATCGAATAATATTTTTTGGGAAGATTTTCAGATTATTCTTAGAATATCTTGTGCTATCTGGGATCACCCTCATTAAAAGTTACATAAGATCTAGATCAATCTCGGTTTGCGTAAACAACAATTACTCAACCAGAAAACTCTTGTCAGCAGAGGTTCCACAGAGGATAATCCTGAATATCCTGTCTTCGTAGTTGTGCTCCCAGCTTGTGGGATACACACGGCGTCCGCCTCTTTGGCGCTTGCCGTAGGATATGTTGTTTGTAATTCTAAACTTGCCCTCATCGGGGCTGGCTGTTATTGGGTTTTAATGTGTAAGGTAAAAATAATAATCGTATAAATGTTGTATGGTTGAAATATACACCTGGGTGATGAATGTGTTAGGTTAGTAATTGGGAAAGGTTTGTGTACAACTGTTCTCGTTTGATGGCATCTTTTTTTAATACAATAAGGATTAGTAAAGGGTTAGAATGACTAATGGCTCTTTTGTCATTTGTGTTTTGGTGTTTTATTTTGAAAGTTTTCTTTGATTTCATAAGTTATTGTTTATTTTATTTTTTTAAAGTGTAACTTGTATTTTTTTTGTTTGTTTAATGTTGTTTTGTTGAAATTGTGTTTTGTGTTTTTTTTTTGTGCTTTTGTGTAATATTTTTTCAAAAAACAAGTTAGTTAGAGAGTGTTAAGTGATTGCGGGGGCGTAGATGTAGTTAACCTATTAAATTATTTATAAAATATATCTAAAACATATTCTATACTTCTCTTATTAAAATATTTTTATCATATTATTTTATGAAGTAATTTTAAAATAATAATACAAAGATAAATTTTGCAATTATTCATAAAATATATTCAAAATATATTCTATACTTATGTATTTCAATTATTCTGTTATTTATTAGAAGATATTCTAAAAATAATAATAAATTATTTAGTTATTCAGAGTATAATTTTTATAATTAATCGAATAATATTTTTTGGGAAGATTTTCAGATTATTCTTAGAATATCTTGTGCTATCTGGGATCACCCTCATTAAAAGTTACATAAGATCTAGATCAATCTCGGTTTGCGTAAACAATAATTACTCAACCAGAAAACTCTTGTCAGCAGAGGTTCCACAGAAGATAATCCTGAATATCCTGTCTCCCCTCTTATATAACTTATATACATCAGTCGGACCCTCCCACCTATCCTAACTCCAACCTACTGCTCTACGCAGATGATACCGTACTATACGGACAATCGTTCTACGCCTGAACAGCGACACAAAAAGTGCGGTATTAGCTTTCTCTCCTCCTCAAATTCACATGTAGAAATTAAAATAAACAGTAACAAAAGAGAGATTATGACATTTAACCGCAAATATTACAAAGAAAAGGACCATTACTAAAACAAATAGACGGACATACAGTTGAGGAACGCAACTAAGTCAAGTATCTAGGGGTAACCCTAGATAAGAGACTGAGTTTCGCCCCTCACATAACCCAGGCACTCAACAGAATGTACGCTACACTAAACAGACTGTACCTTCTTGCAAATAGGCGAAGCAAACTATCTATCTATTAATAACAAAATAACTTTATATAAATAAGGTGGTATTCGGACCCTTTATCACATACGCTTGTCCCGCTTGGAACAATATCTCCACCACACAATGCAAGATATTACAAACTACACAGAACAAGCTAATACGCCTACTAACCGACTCAGACAGATACACGCCGATAGTTGAATTACATCGGGCCACAAATCTCCCTATGATTCGGGGCTACATAGACGAAATCGCCCAAAATATATTGGCAATAACTGCTGACCTGACGAACATCCGAGCACACCGTGACCCAACTCGACTACACACATACTTCAAAATACCTTACTCACATCCCTCTCCTAGCCCTCTAACCTGTTGACGCCAATAAAAATTATATCATAGTTTTTAGTCAACGACCTTGACCTAAACAGGTATTTCTGTTTATTTTCGTGTATATTTCTAAAGATTGTTTATGTTCCGCGCCTACACGACCGAATTATTTAATTATTTTAATTTCTTTAGAAAATTAATTATTATTTGTTTGCTTATAATTGTATTGAAACATATTCTTTATAGGATTTTGCAAACAGCAGAAAAAAATAACTATCTATAACTAAAAGAAAAACTATGTGTAAAAATATTAATGAAATCCTTGCATTCTTTCGATAACCTGAATTCTGGTTATGCTAGCAAATTAAAATCCTAAAATGAATTTGTCTAATTTCTTATTTGACAATTCTCATTCTAACACTAGCATCCACACAGTCCCCTACGGCCATTCAGATTAAACTAGTATCTACATAACCCCCTACGATTATGAATATTCAGTTAAAAATGAGAACAAAGGCCTAAAATGAATGTATTTATCTACCCTGCCTTAAAAAAATGTTCATTCTAATGGATTACATTTTCATGAAATCTATCATTCTGTTTCTTGGAAATGCTTAGCCTTTGAAACGTTTTTCGCCCTTATTCTGAGCTCATCAGAAAGACATAAAGCCACTCATAAAGATGTTTCATGCAAAACCAAGACAATTTCTATGAATAAGTGTGAAATAATTATATTTAACATTGACTGATAAAAACAACAGATCTTCATCTATCTATTGTCTTGGTTTTGCAGGAAACATCTTTATGAGTGGCTTTATGTCTTTCTGATGAGCTCCAGAATAAGGGGGAAAAACGTTTCAAAAGCTAAGCATTTCCAAGAAACAGAATGATAGATTTCATGAAAATGTAATCCATTAGAATGAAAAATTCTTTAAGACAGGGTAGATAAATAAATTCATTTTAGGCATCTTTAACTGAATCTTCATAATTATAGGAGGTTATGTAGATACTAGTTTAATCTGCATGGCCGTAGGGGATTGTGTGGATGCTAGTGTTAGAATGAGAATTGTCAAATTGTAAATTAGACAAATTCATTTTAGGATTTTAATTTGCTAGCATAACCAGATTCAGGTTATCGAAAGAATGTAAAGATTTCATTAATATTTTTACACATGGTTTTTCTTTTGGTTATAGATAGTTATTTTTTTCTGCTGTTTGCAAAATCCTATAAAGAATATGTTTCAATTTTAATTTCTTTAGAAAATAATACAAAAGATAATAAATTTCGATAGGAAACAAGTGGTTGATTGCAACATAGTGACTTTAATATTTGGGAAGGCCCCTCAAAAACCTCGATCCAACGATTCCCCATATGCCCAGTAGCCAGAAATGTAAAGAGGGGGTGGTTTCGAAGACTTAGGGGTGGTTAGTGGAGGGTAGGGGAGGAATGTATGTTGCTATCGTGTTGAGCACCCTTGAAAACGAATAGAAACAAAGTTCTTATCAAATTTGAAATATTTGAGGAGATTTTAGTATCAGGAGAGGGGGTAGTTTCAACCCCCGGGGTTGGTAATATGTTGGATGGTCAAAGTCCATACGGCCTACCCGAAAAGTCCGATCCGACAAGCCCTCACATGCCTAGAATGGAGAAAACTCAAAAGGGGGTGGGTTTTCGCGTTTAGGGTTAGTTCCCGAGGGGTGCGAGGCCTAGAGATATCACCATCGCATTCAGCACCCTCGAAAACGAGGGGACCCAGGTCTCGTCCTGGTCACAGCACTTTTGATGTTTTTGCAACTTTTTCAAATTAAATGTAATAACTAACGTTTCTCCCACTTCATGTAGACGAATTTTTTTAAAATAATAAGCTTTTCGCATATAAAGTTCATTTCCTGCATCACTTAAGACTAGGAGATAATAAACGCAGGCCAGATTTTTTGCCCAATTATCAATTCTTTTAGAGAGAAATCCTAATTTACTGGAACAAATTTTGTGGAGCGACTAATCTCGGTTCCATAATGATGGAGTTATAACCAGAATAACCATCATTTTCGAAACCGGCCCCAAGAAAATCCTAAGTGGGTGAGAGATACCAGATTCCATAGGCGATTGGGGTAAATGTTTGGTGTGGCATTGCAAATGGATTCGTAGTTGGATCATATCTGTATGAAGAAAATTTAAATTGTGATTACAACTTACAATTTTTACACAATGATTTACCTTTGCTATTACATAATTTACCAATTCAATTAGAGACAACGTGGTTTAATCAAGATGGTGCAGGCGCACAAAATAGTAGCATAGCAACGATGCCTTAATTATCTTGACCATACTTATCCATGAAGATGGAAGGTACAAACGGAGTATTTAGGTAGCCTGCTAAATCTCCTGACTTTATTTCATTAGGTTTTTATTTATGGGGTTACTTAAGAAATGAAGTGTATAAGGAACAATGGAAGACATGGCCCATTTTCATAATAAAATATATGCTAGGTGTTGCAGCCATCGTCACCATGAACGACCACAACTTTGAATCTGTCCCTGAATTTGTCTACCTAGGTGCCTCCGTAAACACAGAAAACAACATAAGCATGGAAATAAAACGCAGAATAATGATAGCCAATAGATGCTACTACGGCCTTGCTAAGCATTTTCGCAACCGAAACCTCTCAAGAAATTCAAAAATTAGGATGTATCGAACACTCATAACTCCAGTGCTAATGTATGGCTCCGAAACCTGGACCCTAACAAAAAACGATGAAGAGTCGCTGGCAATCTTCGAGAGGAAGGTTCTAAGAAAGATATATGGAGCGGTCTGCGAAAATGGTACCTGGAGGCGCAGGTGCAACTTTGAACTATGCGACCTATATAAGCGAACAGGAGGAAAGGACATTGTCACGACAATAAAACTAGGCACACTGAGATGGGCAGGACATGTCGCAAGGTATGAAGAGAGCAACCCTGCTAAAAAGATACTTATGACAGACCCGGTAGGAACACGAAATAGAGGAAGGCCCAAACTCAGATGGAGAGACGGAATAAATGAGGATCCCAGAAAAATAGGAGCAGCTAACTGGATGGCCCTAGCCAGAAATAGGAACTAATGGCGAAAGAAGTTAGAGAAAGCTGAGGACCTACTATAGGGACTGTATGGCTACTGATGATGATGATGATGAGTGTTGCAGCCATTGACAGAAAATACACTACTGAAAGTGTGCAGAGTTGAACTGATTAATATGTTTTCATTGTGCATACATGAAAACGGCAATAACTTTAAACATCTTCCATAAATTTGTTCTTAGTTTCTATGTTTTTCGTTTTTGCATTAATCTTTGTTTCTTTTATTGTATTAGTTGATAATTCCGTTATGACCTTTACCATATAGCGTTAGTTATATTATATTGTTATTTTCACTTATACAAACAAATTTTCATAAAAAATTCATGTACGAGAAAAATTTCCTGCAATTAGTTCAGGCACGCGGGGCATTCGGTAAGAAAATTTCATACCTAAATATTTTCATGTAAAACCAAATGTCAAATTTAACGGAAAAATTTCCCAAAATTTTTTTGTTGCTGAAACCAAGAACAAACTTCTGATTGGCTAAAAAAGTGAGGTGTGAAATTTTCACTTATAAATATTCCTAGTGCTTAAATTATTTCTGGAATTTTTTTCGAGATCGTGAATATTTTGAAAATCATAATTTTCTTAAAATATTCATGAACGAGGAAAAATTCCAGACATGAATTTAACCCATTAACGCCCAGTGATCTATTTATAGATCACAAGAAACAATTTTTTTTTAACATGACAATTACACATTTAATTTCTTAAAAAGTGATTTAAATTGATATCTAGAATTACTACAGCAGTAGAAGACCATTTTCTAATAATTTGTCAAATTGGAAGTATTTTTAAAAAATTATTTAAAATCATGAAAAAAATTGTCACTTACACTAACAAATTTATTTCTTTATAAACAGAAACCTAATGAATATGGAAAATTGATATATGTCATAATGAGTCCCTAGAATATAAAAGTTTATTATCCTATAACTCATTTTATAATATTTTTTTTATCAGCATAATTGTAAACAATTTTATTTAGCTGATCTATCTTTATACCACTGGGCACATATGATATCTAATTGGAACTTTGAGAGTTTATCCGCATCAAATTTGTTGGGTCATTGTTTATTATTGGTCAGTCTTAGCCAGTGTGTGAGATAAAATCTCTTAGTGCTAGTTTTACTAAAATATCACCTACTTCCGTTGTATTGGTGAAAAATTTAATTGGTAAGTAAAGCTTTTTTCTTTTGCGTTGATACAGTCAAGTAAGTGAAAATTACGATAAAATTATAATATAAAAAATTAAAACATGTTGATAGTTTGAATAATAATAATAATAATAGTAATAAAAATTTAACTTTTTAGAGAACATGGATTCAAAGAGGGCGCTGACTATGCAGAAGATAGAAAAAATAATTGATGATCCTAATTTTCATATTGATGATGATGATAGTGCTACTCTAGACATTATTGTTTTACTTCTAGAACCAAATTATGTGACAGATGAAGACGAAGTGGATGATGACGAATTGGGCATAGCGGAGGTATAAGATGTTCCTGCTCAGTTGGAGATACAATACGGTCATGAAGATCAAGATACAGAGGACATTGCTGAAGATCAGAGTGCAAGTGCCATTTCTGAGCAAAAAGGTATGAAAAAGCAGAGACTTTCTAATTTTCTACCGAAATGGAAAAAATGCGATCCCAAGTATACTTTTACCGACACAGAGTTTGCTACTATTGAAAAATATAAAGTAGAGGCACTGATAAAAGAACATAGAGCCCTCACCCCATTGAAGATTTTTGAGAAATTTGCATTGCGCTAAACGTGTAAGAAACGATGCTTCATTGGGTTTAGAAATGGATGAACTAAAGTGTTTTATAGGAATACTTTTGTGTTCTGGATATCAGCAAGTTCCAGCTGAAAGAATGTACTGGTCTACAGATACAAACTTAGGTGTTTCAATTAATATATGGGTGGTGTCGATCGTCATGATTGGTTCATTAGTAAATATGGAATCCAGATTCGTGGAAAAAAATGGTTCTTGTCAATGTTCATTCGGATTCTGGATATGGCACTAACAGGCGCCTGGATTTTGTACCACACCATGCATGGTCGTGAGGCTATCAGCTGTCTAAAATTCCGTAGAGCGGTTGCAGTTCCATATATGAAACTCACATCCTCTGCTAAAAGGAAAACCATAGCAGCAGAGGCCCCTGAAGACGTTCATTTCGATGGCTTAAATCATTTTATGCAATATCGTGATGGTCAGAGAAGATGCCAAAGAAAATATTGCAAGAGTAGACCTAAAAGCTACTGCATAAAATGTGACGTTACTCTTTGTGCCAATTGTTTCCTACTTTACCACCAAATATAGCTGTTAAATTTTGCCATTATTATTATAATTTAGTGACATTTTACTGATGTTCTAATGGTAAAATTATTAGATAATAAGTAAAATAAAATAATTATTAAATATTAAAATATATATTATATCTGCCCAGTGATCTATTTATAGATCACCACTTTTTTGATAAACCACATGATGAATTTTTTTTTCTTATTTTTTACAGTAATTTGGAAGTACTTTGAACATACATACCGAATATTTTTGCAAAATTTAAAAAAAAAATGTCTTGGGCGTTAATGGGTTAAGCTCGTGGAATGTTCGGTAAGAAAATTTCATACCTAAATATGTGTTTTGATGTAAAACCAAATGTCAAATTTCCCCTTATTAATTTCACTCAGGGAAGATAAAAATTTCCGAAAATTGTTCGGGTTACTAAAGTAACTTAACAAAAAACAAGCCTCTGATTGGTTAAAAATGGCGACGTGAAATCTTCTTCAGTATTTTGAGATAAAATACAGTATACCATTTAAAAATCTAGGACATCTTGACGTATTAAAAGACAATTTGTATCCAACACTGAAGTCGTCTACACATTTCAGCAATTGGCTTTTGTAGAACTCAAATATCTATATTATTTTCTGAAATATTACGTTACGGTATCTCTATTGGCGCACCATGTATACAGAATGGTCGTCAGAGGCATATTGTACTATAATTTTAGATAAAAAAAACTAAGGTTTTTGCTTCGATTACCAAAGAAAAGTATTGTAATCGTAATTTCTTTGAAACTATTTTGGTTTTTCACGATTCAAACTACGTCGATTATGATTATGATTATGAGACGGTGGAGGAAAATAATATTTACAGTCTAGTTGCCAAGGGAGGAAACCTGATATATTTTTAGTGAACAGAAGGCATTTTTTATAAGACGATAATAATAAACAAGTGTGAGGTGCAGTAGAACATTGTCAACTACGGATACCTATTTGACCAATAAAAATAAACCATACTTTTTGTGTGCCCTCGGTGAACCATTCAAATGTGAATTGAGCCGTATTTGAGAAAAATGTTTATCAAACAGGTGTCCTCAATTGGCCCACGCCCGCATCAAGGTTCCTAGCAACGGCTAACTTTAGGAAAAATTAGTGCCGATTTCCAGTAAGCTAGTTTTAACAGGAAGTCTTACATATAACTTCTTTTGATTCGTCAAAATTAAGATTTCACACATTCTGCATAATTTGATATATATTTTTCAAATGGACTTCTTTGGTAACAGCTCACTCTAGAAAAAGATGACGAGAAAACATTTTATCTCCTTGATAAGAATTTCTGTATAGAAATTTTTTTTATTGGACGAAGTTGAATTTTTTTTCTAGTTGGTATAGCACACCTCGCATATAATTTGAACGGTAAAGAAGGTAGGTGTCAAAAATGGGGTTCCCTAGCTCTTGTTCTTCGTCATTGTTTGATAGTAACCCTACAACTTTTCTCGGCCGTCTGAAATATACTTTAAAAAAATCTGAACAAAGTCGCATATTACTTGTGGACTCTAGAAAACACTTTTCATGGGACAGCAAAATTTTTTGTAAATTCTTGTTTATGTTGTTGCTGTATAAATAAAAGTTTTTGTGATATAGCCCAGTCATCAGAGATATTTACCTCGAAACAAATCAAAGGTGGATGATTTTTTTAATGAGTTCTTTGGATGGTAAGCAATAAGATCACGTAAACTTTGCGTGATTTCCAGACCGGCAATATTAAAAAAAAATTAGAAACTTTCTTTTTCAGGTATTTTCCCAATATTTCGAAAATGCGTTGAGGTAGAAGAAGATAAAAAATATTTTTAGAAAGAGCATATATTTTCACACAAATAATGTATCTATAAAAATTTCGTCTAATGCCACGGATTTTCCATAAAATATTAGTGACGTGGAGATATTAAATGAAGCGCGGTGCCTAGTCGACTGTCTGTTTTGCAGTACTTGGCGCACGAGAAAACCTTTGCTTAGACAAACAAAATTTACACGAATTAAAAACTTAGAAATCATTTTAATGTTGGAAGTCTCACCTTTCTTATGCACATAATTTTATTTTACTATAAGGCTAATATACCGGGTGAGTCACGAATTGCGCTCGCCCCGATATTTCCTGAAATATTTGGAAGAGAAAATTGAAATTTAGAGGCCTTATTACACGACTAAAATGCCATCTTTTCAATAAAAAATCAAGTTTGGTGGACATCCGGTTTGACCGGAAATGCCCACAACTTTCGATTTTTAAATGGAACACCCTATATATTTTTACATTTTTGGAATCTAGAGGAAATTGTGAATACAATACATCCATTTTGGTCACTTTTTGATAAACATTAAAAATTTTATTAAAAAACCTATTTCTGAAACCAGAGTGCTGTGGTGCCCAAAATATATTTTAGTTTGTGTGCTACGTTACTATAAAAATAAAAAGAGCAATATGATTGCAATACTTAATTCTCTAGAGGCGTTTAAAGTTTTTAAATGTGATTTTTACCCACTAACTCGGTTTTTTTAAATGGAAATTTAATCGTTCACCAACATTTTTAAATACCTCATTTTCATACGAATCTAATGATACCAAAATTTTGAAAATCCGCTCAGAAATATTTGAGATTTCAGCCAAAATACAATGCAACCAAGCTTTTAGAAACATGCGGCTAATAGATAATAGATTAGTGGGCTTTGGAAACTAAAATGACACATTTCTGTGTAAATCTGGTAACCTAATAACATTGGAAAAATCATAGTAGCCATTGAATGTAATAAAACAATATTAGCTGTCAGACAGACTCGTGTAGTTATAGGTAATCTTGAGCTATCAAACATTTAATAATTGTGAGCGCCAGTGGCGGTTTTACCACTGGGCACACTGGGCGAGTGTCCAGGGCGGCAAAATTTCAAGGGCGGCAGAATTTTTTCTTTTGAATATTGCTTTAGTCGTTTTTATGATTCCGCTAATGCGACAGTTCCATTGAAGCCAAAACAACGCATCGAGCAATATGGATGGCAGCCAGCAGCGGCTTTCTTTCATATCTAATTTATATTAGAAAATAAATACCCGCTACAAACTGTTCTGGAGAAAGGAGTTTCTCGACCTTGCGACGAGTAAAGAATTACTTACGGTCCACAATGATGCAGCAAAAGCTAAATTCACTAGCAGTATTAGATATTGAAAATGAAATTTTAAAAACTATGAAAACAGGAGATATAATCAATGATTTTGCTGTAAAAAAAGGAAGAAAAGTTCGTCTTTACCTTGTATAATTTTTTTTTTTAATTATTTTATTTTTAAAATTATTTTATCTCTTCTTTATTTTTTATAAATAGAAGTCATTTTATATACCACTCACCTCTAATGTGTAGTGTCCTTTGTTCTTTTAAAATAAAAAAAAAAAATTTAGTAAGTATTATTACTTCCCTCGCATACCGAAGGGAAGTATTGTATTCGAGAAAAAATCACCCTCCGAGATTTTTTTCGGATTCTGACGTTTCAGATCACGTAGATTACGAAAATATAAGTTTTTCAATTCCGTTAGTCTGTCTGTCTGTCTGTTGGTGCATGAACTAAAAAAACTACTTGACGGAGAGTAGTCAAATTTGGTAGGGAGTTGACCCTATACTGTCAGCGAAGAAATGGTTAAACATTCACTGGAAAATATACAGGGTGGACTGTCTAAATGGAATAAATAGGGAAACAAATTTTTTTCTGCTCAAATTTAAAATTTTCACGTTTCATGACACGCTAAACCCATTTCAGAAAAAAAAAATTGAAAATTTTTTTCACCAACATTTTTGAAAAATTTTTTACCACTAAAATAGACGAAGAAAATATTTTACCACTAGAAAAGATAGAAAAAAAAAATCTTTTTGCACAAATTTAAAATTTGCACGTTCCATGGCATTCTAAACATATTTCAGAAGAAAATTATTATGAAAATGTCTTTACCAAAAAAAAATTACCACTAAAATAGATGGAAAACATTTTTTTCTTCAAATCTAAAATTTCCACGTTTCATAGTTTTCTAAATCTTTAAAAAAAATAATTATAAAAATTTCTTTTACCATTTTTGAAAAAATTATACTAATATAGAATCAATTTTTTTTTTATTTGTTCAGATTTAAAATTTCCACGTTTCCATGGCATTCTAAAACTATTCAAACAAATTTAAAAATGTTTTTGAAAAATTTATAAAAAATTTTGATATTTTTAATCTATCACTACTATAGAATAGACGAAAAATTTTTTTTGCCCAAATTTACAATTTCCACGTTTCATGACATTCCAAACCTATTTCGGAAAAAAAATTTGCAACATTTTTTTACCATTTTGGAAAAAAATTTAACACTAGAATTGATGGACATTTTTTTTCACCAATGTTTTTGAAACATTTTTTACCACTAAAATAGATGGAAATTTTTTTTTATTTGCTCAAATTTAAAATTTTCACGTTTCATGGCATTCTAAACCTATTTACAAAAAAAATTAATTTTTAAATTTGTAAACTTTTTTACCACTACTATAGAATAGAAGGAAACTTTCCTTTTTGCACAAATTTTAAAATTTCTACGTTTCATGACATTCTATACCTACTTCAGAAGAAAAAAAAAATTTTTCATCAACATTTTTGAAGAATTTCAAAAAAATGAAATTTTTTAACCACAACTATACTTCCACTCCATTATGTGAATGTGGGATTGAATATGTGACAGATGGCAATAATATTTAACATATGCACCTATTATACTTTTATTGAAAAATGTACAGGGCGGTCATCCCAAGAAATAATTCATTCAGTCATTGTGGACATTTGTAAAGGGATTTGCGCAAGTCTTCCATATTTGGCACCTGTTATTTAGTATTGAACTTTTGCTGTTGGATGAGAAAAATATAATTTTTTTTGACCAAAATTTATCAGCTTTTCTTTGTAATAATAGCAATAACTATATATTCCGATTAATATTCTTAATTCATTTCGTAATTAATGATTTTTTAGAGTGACCGCCATGCACAAATAACGAGGGAAGTTCTGTGTAAATACCTTTACCGATTTTTTTTTTTTGTAAACATTTTTGGGTAGCATATATATATTGTTATATTTTTTAAGAGTAGGGGCGGCATATTAAAATAGTGCCGAGGGCGGCAAGCATGTTAAAACCGCCCCTGGTGAGCGCAAAGAACGTTACAATTAAGTTTAGCATAGGTATGTGGAGGTAAACACAATTACATCCACAAGGACATTTGCAATAGAATGCGATATCAGTTCGGTTTTCGGAGTTTTATTTAAATGAACATAAATATCGGGCCTATAAATAAATAAAAATCAATTCAGTTTGAACAATTAAACTTAAACTAGGTAACAGTAGGTATCTTTAAAATAATTAATATAATTAAACCATAAATTGACATTTATAGATATTGTTCAAAATGTCCACCATTTTTTTCTATACACAATTCGGCTCTGCGTACAGTTGCTTGAATGGCTCTACGCAATTCAGCCGGCGTTATTTCATTAAGAGCCCGTACAACTTTATTTTGCAGCTCTTCACGGGTATTTTAAGAAGTTTTATAAACTTTATTTTTGAGAGTGCCCCATACATAATAGTCGAGGGGTGTTAAGTCAGATGACCTAGGAGGCCACCTGATATGACCTTGATTTGCGATAAGGTGTTCACCGTGCAAGTTGTTTAAATATTCCATCACTCTTCTGGAATTATGTGGGGGAGCACCATCTTGTTGGAAAAACAGATTTTGTAAATAGACAAGAGGAAGTAAGTCAAGAAATTCTGCTGTCTGGTTTTGTAAAAAGAATAAATATCGTTCGCCAGTAAGTGTTCCATCAAAAAATATGGGTCCAATTATTCGATCTCCAAGTACTCCAAGCCAACAGTTAAACCCAAATCTTTCCTGAATATTCTCCCGCCCTACCAACCTCGGATTTTTTTGAGCCCAGTACCTAGTATTATTTCTGTTAAACATACCTTGGTTCGTAAATCTACTTTCATCTGAATATAAAATATGAAAAGGAAAACCTGGGTTTTGTTGTACTGCATTTAGGAACCAGTTGCAATATACTAGCCTCCTGTCGTTATCATCTCCATAAAGATGTTGGTGTATTTGGTATTTATAAGACCGAAACTTATGTTTCTTTAAAATTCTGCAAACCGAAGACTGACTAATGTCGCATTCCATTGACAATTCCCTTGTTGATGTTGTTGGGTGTACCATCACAAATCCTAATACATCAATTTCTTTGTCCTCACTTACAATAAATGTTTGATGGTCATCTTGTTGATTGGGTTCGTTTCTTAATTCTTGTTCCACTCTGGCAAACAAGTGTCTGCTTGGATGACGCCTGTTGGGATATCGTTGCTGATACAGTTCTGCAGCTGCAGTTGAATTTTTGAGACGCTCTCCATATATCAGTAACATATCGACCTTTTCATTTCTACTAAAATTATTCAGTTTCTTCAATTTTTACTCAAAGAGATTTCCGCAACGCTTTATTTTGTATCTGTCAGACAGCTGATATTGTTTTATTACATTCAATGGCTACTATGATTTTTCCTATGTTATTAGGTTACCAGATTTACACAGAAATGAGCCATTTTAGTTTCCAAAGCCCACTAATCTATTATCTATTAGCCGCATGTTTCTAAAAGCTTGGTTGCATTGTATTTAGGCTGAAATCTCAAATATTTCTGAGCGGATTTTCAAAATTTTGGTATCATTAGATTCGTATGAAAATGAGGTATTTAAAAATGTTGGTGAACGATTAAATTCCCATTAAAAAAAACCGAGTTAGTGGGTAAAAATCACATTTAAAAATTTTAAACGCCTTTAGAGAATTAAGTAATGCAACCATATTGCTCTTTTTATTTTTATAGTAACGTAGCACACAAACTAAAATATATTTTGGGCACCACAGCACTCTGGATTCAGAAATAGATTTTTTAATAAAATTTTTAATGTTTATCAAAAAGTGACCAAAATGGATGTACTGTATTCAAAATTTCCTCTAGATTCCAAAAATGTAAAAATATATAGGGTGTTCCATTTAAAAATCGAAAGCTGTGGGCATTTCCGGTCAAACCGGATGTGCACCAAACTTGATTTTTTATTGAAAAGATGGCATTTTAGTCGTGTAATAAGGCCTGTAAATTTCAATTTTCTATTCCAAATATTTTAGGAAATATCGGGGCGAGCGCAATTCGTGACTCACACGGTATACATTGTGAACCTAAAGAAACGCACAAAGTTCATATCTTTGGTATGTGTCATTTTTCAAAAAAATCCTCGAACAGGTCGATTTTAGTTTTGTAAATGCTATATTTTGTCAGTATACCAAAATTTATGACGTCATTGGTTTTTGAGTTATGACGCCATCATACATTTTTCTTAATGGAAACAGACATTTTTGTTTGCTGTTTTTGGTGGTATATTCCTTTAGCTTTCTGGTGATATATAAAAAAATGATATTATCTGAGCCATTCTTTTGGAAAAATGACATTTTATGTAAAAATAGCTTACCTTTCGCAAATTCACGAGTAATGTTCCAGTTTCTTATGGACTGATAAATCTTGTTGCCTACATTTTTATTTTAACTAGTATAAAAACATTTGCCATAAAAACAAAACAAAGAAAATAATGAAAAAACAAATCACCTTAACAACAGAGAGATACAGGCCTTTTTGTGTAAAGTATCGATAACTGTTTTATTCCTGGCACGTGTGGAACCCTCAGTCTTGTGAGACTTCTGAGATAGTGTAAAACTAGTGAATGCAATACCACGTTTAAGTAAAAGAGAACGCGTAGAACTTTTGATGATGGTTGGATATGGTAATAGGCTGAGAACTCAACAGGAATCATGGGATGTTTTCAATGCCAAGTATCCCGAAAAGCAAATTTCTAGATCCACTGTAAGTAGATTGGTGGCTAGATATGATGAATCTGGCAGTGTAGCTGACCTCCCTCGATCTGGTCGCCCTAGCACAAGCAACGGAACCAAATTAAATATTCTTCTAAAAAATGAGGAAAACCCCCATCTTCAAACTTCTGTTGTACGTCTATTGAAAAAAGAAAAATACCATCCATACAAAATGCAATTAATCCACGAATTGAATGATGACGATCCAGTTCGGCGCTTACACTTTTGTGAACAGTTGATGACCTTGTGTGATGAAAACTCAAATTTTTTAAAGAACATTGTTTTTTCTGATGAAGCTACATTTTCTTTAAAGGGGACTGTACATCGGCATAACTGTAGGTATTTGTCACGCGAAAATCCTCATAGGACTCAAGAAGCCCATACACAGTGACGAGGCAAAGTAAACGTGTGGGCAGGTATGATTGGTGATCGTTTATTGGGACCTTTTTTTTGAAGAGAATCTTGCGGCCGCAAGATATTTACAGTTTTTGCGAGTTGAGTTAGTGCCAGCCTTAGCAATTATGTTTCCGAACAATGAAGATGAAGATATTCCTGCTGAAAACGTCTGGTTTCAGCAAGACGGGGCCCCACCTCATTTTGGGATAGCAGTGCGTCAGTTTTTAGATGACACTTTTAGTGGAAGGATAGATCGTCGAGGTTCGATTGAGTGGCCCCCGCGTTCATCGGATTTAACCACCTTAGACTTTTTTCTTTGGGGTTACTTAAAGTCAAGGGTGTATTTTAACAGACCGGATACCATAGAAGAATTGAAAGACAGAATTGTCTTGGAGATGAGAAGAATTGCCCATGAGATGATTCAGAACAGCGTGCAAAGTGTCTACACCCGTCTTGGTCAATTCCAAATGGTTGGAGGGCCGCAAATTAAGCAATGGAGATGATTTCACAATTACTTATGTAAGGTATCAATCAATAAAAATATTTTTGTCCAAAGAATGGCTTAGGTAATATCAATTTTCTTCATATCACCAGAAAGCTAAAGGAACATACCACCAAAAACAGTAAACAAAAATGTCTGTTTCCGTTAAAAAAGTTATGATGACGTCATAACTCAAAAAGCAATGACGTCATAAATTTTGGTATAGTGACAAAATGTAGCATTTACAAAACTAAAATCGACCTGTTCGAGGATTTTTTTGACATATACCAAAGATATAAATTTTGTGCGTTTCTTTAGGTTCACACTGTACATCAATATAGAATATTTATATTATATTTTGAAAATGACCTCCTTTTTGTATATTGTATGATAATCCGTAGAAGATGTTGGAAGTATTTTTTTTTGGTTTACGAGAAACTTGCGAGAAATGTGTCAGTGTGAACCTCATTAACTTACATTTTCATAAATTAATACCGTTTAAATAAACAGTACTTTTGAAATTATTATAATTTCGTAATTCCAGAATTTGTCGTACAAATATATATACATGTTATCAGAACTCAGAAAAGATTACTTAGATACATACAGCAAATTCAGTTATCAGTTATCAGCTTTTCACGAAAAAAATAATATAATTCTACATGTTTTTCTAAATCTTCATTGCATCACGGGATATACCGATATTTTCGGTCTCAAGAATGTAGTTCGCTAAGAAATATAATATTAATTATGATATTTACACAATAAATAGACAAGAGTATCACGTATACATAGAATATAGTGGAATGGCATATGTGTCTACCTGTGTATAATACAGAGCACTGTATTCAGGTACCGACGCGGTAGCGTCAACTCCGCTCGACTCTGGTTTTACTGCTACTATTATGTTGTGTATGACTTTTGATAGAATAAATATCATTTATAATAATTATATTCTATTATTCTTTCCAGCAAATATTATTTATTAGTGCAATTTTCATAATATGTTTCGTACCTGGGGTAATATTTTGCGAATATAGCACGACACAAATTGGCACATTGCCTGCTTCACTACTTCTACTTCAATATTTTTTTTGCAGAAAAGCTGTGACTTTCATAAAAAAAAATTGTAGACATTTTTTACTTAGAAATGTGTGCTCTTTCTTAAAAAAATTTTTTTTCCCATACACCGACTCATGTTAAAAATTCTGAAAATATACCGAAAAAAGTTTGTATTTTTTTTAATGTTGCCGATCTGGAAACCGTGAAAACTTTAGATGATCTTATTAATTACAGTTCAGAGAACTCATAAAAAAATAAATCTTCTACCTCCGAATATGTTTGAGATTTATAGACAGAATTAGCCACCCCGCCTGGACTAATATCCATTTTCTTTATGACGAAATCGATGAAAAAGGTAAGTAAGTATTCATTATTTTTTTGTAGAACGTGACTGATTTTTTTATTTAATCATAAAGTCATGATAATCTCCGGCCGAGGCAAGAACTTCGTAGTTTACTGACAAAGTAGTTTTGCATTATAATTTAGATTTTGTGAAAAGTTTTTATCTTTTTTAAATTTGACGTTATTTAATTTCGTTGATAAAATGTCTGCTAAGAGAATTTGAAAATTGTTTAAATAATTATTATCGAGAGTAAATACTAATCTCTCCGTGCAGGAAAGTTTCATAACTCTTGAAGACGCTATACATGATTAGAATGCAATTAATAGCTCCCCCTTAGATACGCCTTACGGCTATACGGTCTGCGTCTTCAGCGACAGCAGTTGGACTGTACTGGCCTTTCCTCTCTCAACCAACACTCACTCGCTCTTTCTTCCATATCACGTGTGGGTATGCTTCGACGTCTGTTACGGTCTGGAGTTACAGGTTTAGCCGTTGGTACGAAAGCACTTTTTTGTCCAGAATATTTTAATTTTTTACAAACTTATAAGTATTCAGATTTTTTCAGTATATCAGTTTTTTAACCTTCCCATTCATAAAAACAATAATAATAATAAACGGCTTTATTCGAAGAGTGTAGATGTAGTATTTACAAGCACATTACAAATAGCAATTTATAAGGCGAAGTTTAGCCGTGTGGCTATTCTTACACTTATAAATCGCTTACCCAACTAATTACGTAAAAAAGGAAACAAGTAGCATACATTACAATACAATACAATACAATATTACATAAGTAATCCAATATAATAGGGGTACAGACACTCCGTAAAATATATTGATGGAAATATTAAAATATTAATTACTCAAAGTAACTAAATAAAAGAATCAATCATAAACACAGAGCAAAATGATACCCAAGAATATATTCTAGTTTTTGTTGGAATTAATGAACCGGGCATTGATTTTTTTACGGAAAATATTAACTGCCGATATATTTTTATATATGAGATCAAAAGAGTTATATAAGACTACGGGTGTGTAAAAAAAGCTACGTTGGAAGAGGGCTGTACGATATTGCGGCATTGTTAGCTCGTATGTTTAATGTTTACAGTATGTACTGACGATCTGAAAATAGCTTGTCTCTCAAGTAGCTTGAAACAGATTATTCTATTAAACAAAATAAGAAAACTGCCTAGTGAAATTTAACGAGTTGTTCCATCATTAACCAACGCGACTCAACATATTTGCTTGAAAGATGATCAAACCTTCTCAAGTTGTAAATAAAACGACAACAACAATTTTCCAAAACTTTTTCTCGATTTTTTGTAGCTTGATCCAGGCAGTAAAAATACGTAAAATTGCAATAATCGAATACAGGCATGACTAAAGTTTCACAAAGTTTTTTTTACGTTATTTAAAGTTCAAGATATGCCTGTTTTCATACAGTATTTTTAGCCAGGAACAAAATTTTTGTAAAAGAATTTTTATGTTCTGAACTAGTTACTATGTTAAATATTTCTGATGTATATATAGGAAACAAAAAAGGACCAAGGATGGATCCTTGAGGAACACCTGACGTGATAATTTTAAGATCAGATATATTTTCTACACATTAGCGACGTTTGCTCAAATAAGAATTGAAAAACCGCAGAGATATTGCGTCGAAACCATAGTAATCTAGCTTTGCACAAAGAAGCGTGTGATCAATGGTGTCAAATGCCTTGGAATAGTCTAGCGATACAAGAATAGCTGCCATACGTTTGTCTAGTGCGCTAATGATATTATCACTAAGGTTCAACAAAGCAGTAGTGGTGCTTTACGAAATCCCGATTGATGTAATGGGAATAAGTTATGCAGTATTAGATATTCGGCAATCTGGTCGTAAACTATTCTTTCTAGTATTTTGGAAAGAATTGGCGATAAGCTGATAGGCCGCAGATCCTTCACGGATGCGGGATTTGCTGTTTTTGGTATTAGACCAATAATTGCATGTTTCCATTCTGTAGGAAAGTAACCCTGTTCAAGACAGCAGTTAATAATATGAGTGATATGCTTCAAGATTATTGGGATGTATAATTTTAACATGTTTAGAGTTATTTTAACTTTTCTAGCAGTGTTCGACTTTGTTCCTCCTGATAGCAGTATAAACAGTATCGGTATTAACAAGTGTGAAGGTGAACAGTAAATTGTCTTTAAATTTAGTGTTAGCATAAAAGTTTATCGCTCTATTGCAGTTATCGTTCTTGCAGAATACAGTAAGAGAGAAGTCGTTAATATCTACAGCATTCTGTAAATTAGGAGGTATGATGTTATCACGTTTAACGAACTTAAATACGCGGCTTTGTCTCTCCCCACCGATGCTGGGGCGAAATTACGAATATTTTTATAAGCTTCCCAGTTTTCTTGTGTCTTATTTTTGTTGTAAACGGATAGTGCTTGCCCTTTTCTTTTAGAATTAGCTTTAAGGGGCAGGTTCACCAAGACGCTGGGGGTTTGTTTACTCTCACTGTTTTTATCGGTGCATGAATGTTAAATAGTTCTGTGATGTAGTTTGTTAACAATGAAACTTTATGCTCAGTATTATTGACATAGAATATGTTATCCCAGGGCACATGGTTTAGATCGTAATAGAAACGCTCTTGTCAAATTGCTTGAAATTTCTATAAGTAATAAATTTCTGAGTATTTTTAAAATGAGGAATAATTATAACACAGTCTGTGATCGCTGAGAAAGTCAGCATATAAGGTTCCACATTTGTTCACTACATTAGGCAGCTTATAAAAATAGGATCTAATAGAGTGGAACTACTTCGTGCAGTCCCGGTTGGCTCATTTATAATTTGTGTCATCGCAGGAAATGTCCTGCGATGATATTGTACCAACATTATTAATGAATAATGTTGGTACAATATTATCTACTGCCTGCCCCACATTTTGGTGGGATCTATAAAGTACGCCTAGTATTAATGTATACCTACCTAACTGCAATTTGACAGCCTCCGGTTCTATAATCTCTGTTTGTAATAATTGACAATTTATACCTGATTTGATATAAATGCCCACGCCTCCTCCTATGCCTAGCCGATCATTGCGATATAGTCCATATTCCGGTATTGAGACTGCATCCGAGGAAATGTTATGCGAAAGCCAACTCTCAGATATGCCAACAATGTTAAAGTCATTTTCTACAACTGAATCCACAAAATCAGCAAAACTCGCTCTTCTGTCAGGAGGTTATTGGAATTGGTAATTAAATAAGACTAGATCTTTACGTTTTGATGTCCCAGGAAGACGAAAAAGTGATTTTTAAAAAATGTCTGTGTGTATATACGCATATATGGAAACACAATAGCACCGAGACTAGAAGATTTATTTTGATGGAACAAGGGTAATATTAGTATCGTAGGTGAGCTGAAAAGGTTCTTGGTGCAGATCGGATGACGTAAACTTTTTTATTTTTCACTAGGGTATCCATTTTAATTATACTTTTCGAAAGTACGTATTATATATGCTTTTTCTCGTTTATCTAGATCAAAGAGCCCGACATTATTTATACGGACAATAAGTCTAAGGTAAACTATATAAGTAGATGTCATATTGATTTCAACGGTGTATCACACTTTACAGTGATTCCTTAGACAGCGGTTTTTTAGTTTGTTAAACCTTTTAATAACAGAATGGGGATGGTAGTGGAGGTGGCAAATGTAATTAAAAGATTTGAAACCTTGGCCTTCCGTATATACTGCACTATAATTAGCTTGCTTTACTTATTTACCCCTATTTCACCCCCAGCTCTTCAACGGAATCATCTCAAAATGTAATCTAGTTTCATATGTCTATAATGTATACCCATTTTTTGTATATGTATCAAATTTCATGTAAATATCTCAGTTTTATTTTATTAACCCCTTTAATAATGGAGTGGAAGTGGCGGTGGGAGTGGCGAATATTAAAAAAAATGAATCCGAGGTTTCTATAATATACTAGAATGGGCTATCGCCCATTCTAGCTCCTCCGGAGGGGTGACAGCTAAAGCTGTCAATGCGAGTGCTCCGCACTCGATTAGGTAACGCTTGAATCATTGTAGAAAGCTTGATTTTTAGTTTTCAATTTTCACTTTTTTTGGGTTTTTTAAATTTAAGTTTTCAGTTTTTTAATTTCCAGTTTTTTAGTTTTTCGGTTTTTTATCATTCAGTGTTTCGGTTTTTCAGTTTTCAGTTTTTAATTTTTTCAGTTTTCAGTTTTTCAGTCTTCAGTTTTTAGTTTTTTAGTTTTTTAGTTTTTCAATTTTTCAATTTTCAGTTTTCACTTTTTCAATTTTTTAATTTTGTTTTCAATTTTCAGTTTTTAGTTTTTCAATTTTTCAGTTTTCAGTTTTTGTGGTTTTCCGTTTTTAGTTTAATTTTTCAGTTTGTCAGTTTTTCAGTATTTCAGTTTTTCAGTCTTTTAGTCTTTCAGTGTTTCAGTTTCTCAGTTTCTCAGTTTCCCAATTTCCCAGTTTTCCAGTTTTTCAGTTTCAGTTTTAACGTTTTAAAGTTTCGAAGTTTTGAAGTTTTTAATTTTCTAAGTTTTTAAGTTTCTAAGTTTTTAGGTTAGGTTTTTAAGTTTTTATTTCAGTTTTTCGGTTTTTCAGTTTTCAGATTTTCAGTTTCTAGTTTTTCACCTTTAGATTTTTTAGTTTTCAATTTTTCAAGTTTTCAAGTTTCCAAGATTTCAAGTTCTCAATTTTTCAAGTTTGCAAGTTTTCAAGATTTCAAGTTTTCAAGTTTTCAACTCTTCAAGTTTTTAAGTTTCCAAGTTTTCAATTTCCCAATTTTTCAAGTTTGCAAGTTTTCAAGATTTCAAGTTTTCAAGTCTTCAAGTTTTCAAGTTTATCAGTTTTTCATTATTTCAGTTTTTCAGATTTTCAGATTTTTAGTTTTTCAGTTTTTCAATTTTTCAGTTTCAGTTTTTCACTTTCATATTCGATTAGGTACTTCAGCAACCTTCACATTCCGAGTTTCAGCTGAATCGGACGGCAAATAAAAAAGTTACAGTAAATAGCGGATATTAGGCTATGGGGACGCCGCCATTTTGAAATTTTCAATGTCGACGTCATATTCACAATCAACTACTTCAGTAACTTCAACATATCGAGTTTCATTTGAATCGGACGATAAATAAGGAAGTTACAGTAAATGATGAATATTATGCTACGGGGACGCCGCCATTTTGAATTTTTGAGTTACGATAACATATTCGTGATCTGTGACCTCGATAACATATACATACCTATTTTCAGACGAATGGCACCGTAAATGGTAAAGTGGGTCCTGCAACTCCGCCGCCATTTTGAATTTTTCAATTTCGACGTCATATTCACAATCAGCTACTTCAGTAACTTCAACATACCGAGTTTCATTTGAATCGATTGAAAAATAAGGAAGTTAAAGTAAATGATGAATATTAGGCTATGGGGACGCCGCCATTTTGAATTTTTGAGTTACGATAACATATTCGTGATCTGTGACCTCGATAATACATACGTACTTATTTTCAGTCGAATAGCATCGTAAATGGCAAAATGTGTCCTGCAGCTCCGCCGCCATCTTGAATTTTTCAATTTAGATTTCGGATTCGTAATCGGCGACCTCGAAAACCTCCACATACCGATTTTGAGCGGTGTGACGCCATAATCGACAAACATCGTCCGCCATTTTGGCGCCGCCATTTTGAATTTTGCGATTCCGATGTCACATTCGTGAGCACCGTGGTCGATAATCCCCGAGTACCAAATTTCAGGCCAATCGGACGACAAATAAATTTAATTCGATAAATTTGGCTCACCCTATATCGAGATTTGTTTTGGGCACCCGACTATTGGCATTCTATTTAATTTGTAAAAATTTTACATCAAAACTTATTTCCGCGTTGCTGGCAACGCCGTGTTGCCAGCAACGCGTGCTAACTTCACACACATAATTTTTACCACCTATTACAGTGCTCTGCATTGTCGACAAAAATTTATGTCTGAAAGGAAAACATGGACTTTAAAAACTGTGATTTTTCAGGAAATAATGGGAGTTGAGAGGCTTTTTAGGTCTCAAATTAATCGTAAAGGACGATATTTTGTTGTGATAGTGGAGTGTGCGGGCCAAATCGGAAATTCGGCCCGACACGGGCGTGTGAAAGTTGGGTTTTTTGTGAGAAAGTGAAAAACATCTGCGTACAAAAAAATTCATAATTAAGCAAGTACATAGAATAGAAGCTCGTTCTGTGTCTCGATGGAAAGGGGGAGCTTGGCCCTTTCCCGTGATACCAAATTGTACAGGGAAAATCGAAAATTCGGCCTCACAGGGGCGAGACAAATGTGACAAATTTGACTGTGTTAAAACGTAACCTAGAAAATTGTAAAACATGAAATCTTAAAACACTCATATTTTAGTTAATACTTGATGTAGAGGCTCGATCTTAGTCTGTATTTGAACACGGAGATTGGCATTTTATCCGTGCAGTACGTGCTCTTGGTTAAATGAAAAATTTAGTGTAGTTCTGTGCGAAATAAGAATGGATATTTTCGTAAAAATTGAAAACCGTAAGTATTTTAAAAACTCATAAGTAAATAAAAATCGGGAGTGAAACGGCGTTCGACGTCTCTCTGGAAAGCAGAAGAACGTAGCTTTCTGGCGATACCAAGTTGGACCGGAAAAATGGAAAATTAGGGCCGCGGCGAGCGCGACAAAAGTAGCTTTTCCGGGATCTTTTAAATTTAAAATATCACATAATTACGAAAAATTCTTCCACTTTGACCGCCCGTAGCTCGTTAATCTTTGAAGCCGGAGAAAAACAAAAAAAAAGACTTTTAGATAATTCACTTTTCTACATTTTCGTTAGGGCGAAGTATTTTGCTCTAGGAGGCCCCGTTTAGAAGTTATGGAGGTTTAAAGGTGAAAATGTCCAATTTTTCGCCATTTTGCACCGACGCACCTTTCGGCCGATATCTCCGAAACAAAGACACGTACGGAAATTTTGAAGATACCGGAGGAAGCGGAAAGAAACGCTCTTGTCCTTAGAGATTTTTTTATTTTGAGCTAGCTCCGACCGTTTTCGACTTATAGGCGAAAAACCGAAAAAATGAGTCTCGCTTCGGAGCCGAAACAGTGCAAAAACGTGCAATCTTAAAACGTCCGTATTTTTCGAAATACATATTACGGAGCGCCGTACGGCGTCGCGGCGGAACGGGGAGAGGTTCTAGTTATCGCTAGCCGCAAACTGCGAGGTCGAACTCGAAAATTAGGCCCGGCAGGAGCTAACGAAAATGGTAAATTGTTGACGTTTATGAAATACCAAAACGCCTTCCCCTATTTTCTCTCGTCCCCCTCGACTCCTCATTCCCAAAAATAAGAGGCGAGAGAGATAGGCGATTTTCGTCCGTTAATAAAGAAAAAAACCGGAAAAATACCGGAACCGAGTATAGCCTATACACTACAGAATTCCCTCCCGAAGCATTCTAGCCCATTCTAGCTCCTCCGGAGGGGTGAGAGCTAAAGCTGTCAATGCGAGTGCTCCGCACTCGATTAGGTAACGCTTGAATCATTGTAGAAAGCTTGAATCAATGTACAAAGCTTGTTTCGATTTCAGATTCGTCATCAGCGAACTGAATAACATACAGGTACCGATTTTCAGTCGAATCGGTCCATAAATGACACATTTTTTCAGCCATTTTGTTTGCCGCCATATTGAATTTTGTAAATCTGATGTTATATTCGTAATTAGCTATACTAATAACCTGTACGTACCGAGTTTCATTTGAATCGGACGGTAAATAAAAAAGTTAGAATAAATGGCTATGGGGACGCCACCATTTTGAATTCTTTAGCGACGGTCACAGATTCGTGATCTGTAGCCTCGATAACACTCACCGACCTATTTTTGGACGAATTTCACCGTAAATGACAGATTTTATTCAACAATTCGTACCGCCATTTTGAATTTTTCAGTTCCGTAATCATATTCGTTACCATCTACTTTAATAACCTCTAAATACCGAATTGCAGCCGAATCGGTTGGTAAATAAGAAAGTTACAGTAAATAATGGATAATAGGCTAAGGGGACGCCGCCATTTTAAATTTTTCAATTTCGATTTCATATCCACCATCAGCTACTTCAGTAACCTTATAATATCGAGTTTCATTTGAATCGGACGGTAAATAAGGAAGTTACAGTAAATGATGAATATTAAGCTATGGAGACGCCGCCATTTTGAATTTTTGAGATACGATGACATATTAGTGATCTGTGACCTGGATAACACGTACATACTTATTTTCAGACGAATGGCACCGCAAATGGCAAAATTTGTCCTGCAACTCTGCCGCCATTTTGAATTTTTCAATTTCGACGTCATATTCACAATCAGCTACTTCAGTAACTTGAACATACCGAGTTTCATTCGAATCGGTTGGGAAATAAGAAAGTTATAGTAAATAATGGATATTAGGCTATGGAGAGGCAGCCATTTTGAATTTTTGAGTTACGATAACATATTCGTGATCTGT
The DNA here is from genome assembly GCA_963583905.1 of Stenurella melanura. Classification (NCBI taxonomy): domain Eukaryota; kingdom Metazoa; phylum Arthropoda; class Insecta; order Coleoptera; family Cerambycidae; genus Stenurella; species Stenurella melanura. Next base: position 59,738,777 of record OY757309.1, read on the forward strand.
AACCTCGATAACATATACATACCTATTTTCAGACGAATGGCACCGTAAATGGCAAAATGTGTCCAGCAGCTCCGCCGCCATTTTGAATGTTTCAATTTCGATTTCGGATTCGTATTTGGCGACCTCAAAAACCCCCACATACCGATTTTGAGAGGTGTGACGCCAAAATCGACAAACATCGTCCGCCATTTTGGCGCCGCCATCTTGAATTTTGCGATTCTGACGTCATATTCGTGATCAGCGTGGTCGATAATCCCCGAGTACCAAATTTCAGGTCAATCGGACGACAAATAAATTTAATTGCGATTTTCGATGAATTTGGCTCACCCGATATCAGCATTATTTTGCTCACTCTGTAAATTACAAATTACCCAGAATTCCTAGTATATTGCTATGTGCGTTAGTTAAAATGGCGGAAGCAAAAACATGGACTTTCAAAACGGTCATTTCTCAGGAAATAAGTGGAGTTGAAAGGCGTTCTATGTCTCAAATTAATCGGAAAGGATGATATTTTGTTGTGATAGTGGAGTGCGCGAGCCAAATCGGAAATTCGGCCCGGCACGGGCGTGTGAATGTTGGTTTTTTTGTGAGAAAGTGAAAACATCTACGTACATATAAATTCATAATTAAGCAATTACTTGGAATAGAAGCTCGTTCTGCGTCTCGATGGAAAGGGGGAGCTTTGCCCTTTCCCGTGATACCAAATTGTATAGGGAAAATCGAAAATTCGGCCTCGCAGGGGCGAGACAAACGTGACAAATTTGAGTGTGTTAAAACGTAACCTAGAAAATTGTAAAATATGAAATCTTAAAACACTCATATTTTAGTTAATACTGGACATAGAGGCTCGATCTTGGTCTCTATTTAAACACGAAGATTCGCATTTTATTCGTGCAGTACGTGCCCTGGGTTAATTAAAAAATTTAGTGTAGTTCTGTGCGAAATAAGAATGGATATTTTCGTAAAAATCGAAAACCGTAAGTACTTTAAAAATCCATAAGTAAATAAAAATCGGGAGTGAAACGGCGTGCGACGTCTCTCTGGAAAGCAGAAGAACGTAGCTTTCCGGCGATACCAAGTTCGACCGAAAAAATGGAAAATTAGGCCCGCGGCGAGCGCGACAAAATTAGCTTTTCTGGGATCTTGTAAATTTAAAATATCACATAATTTCGAAAAACGTCAAAACGTCAAATTTTTCGCCTTTTCGCACCGCCGCACCTTCCGGCCGATTTCTCCGAAACGAAGCGTCGTACGGAATTTTTGAAGATACCGGAGGAAGCGGAAAGAAACGCTCTTGTCCTTTGAGATTTTTTTATTTTGAGCTAGCTCCAGCCGTTTTCGAGTTATAGGCGAAAAACCGAAAAAATGAGTCTCGCTTCGGAAACGAAGAAGCGAAAAAACGTGCAATCTTAAAACGTCCGCATTTTTCGAAATACATATTTTTGAGCGCCGTACGGCGTCGCGGCGGAACGGGGAGAGGTTCTAGTTATAGCTAGCCGCAAGCTGCGAGGTCGAAGTCGAAAATCGAGCCCGACAGGAACGAAAAGAAATCCAACATTTTTGACGTTTACGAAATACCAAATACCTCTCCTATTTTCTGTCTTACCCCTCGACTCCTCATTCCCAAAAAAAGCAGGCGAGAGAGATAGCGGACTTTTACTCGTTAATAACTAAAAAACCACGAAAAATACCCGCCCCGCATACGGCCTAAGCGACGTAAAATTCGAAGGCGAATCGAACGACGCCGGACCCGCGCCGAAAAACCGCCTCCCCGCGACAAACACTCCGCGGTAAAACGGCAATTTTAGAGGGGTACATACCAACTCCCTTTTCATACAACACGGCCTCGCGCCGGCCGCGTTGATACAAAATACAAATGATACAAATGATACAAAATACAAATGATACAAATACAATAAAGTCTAAATTCCCGCACTTATACCAGCTTGCTTTATTAATTTTCCCTTATTTACTCCCCAATCTTTCACCGGAGTAAGTTCAAAATATAATCCAGTTACAGATCTCTTTATAATACATACGGGTACCAAATTTCAAGTCCATATCTTAAATCTTTCCACAGAAAAATCTCGACGTTTCATGACATTCTAAATCGATTTCAACAAAAAAAAATAAATAAAATTTCGCTACGATTTCTGTACTTTCACTCATCTACATGGATGTGGAAGTAATGTTATCCGCAAGAAGTGGTTCAGACTGCGCTGTAAATCGTTGGGCCTAGTTTCTTTTTACTTAACAAAAAATCATCACGGATTTTCAATTAGTTACCTCGGTGACTTGAGAATCGGTTAATGAATAGTATTGCCACATGCTTCTACCATTAGAAAACCACCCTTTAAAATCGGTGGGTTCCAAAATTATAACAAGAGATAGACACTAACACGTTTTATTGGACAACTTACTGAAAACTTCACAATACTTTTCTGCCTGTTTAGATCGGCTTATATGCTCTATAAATTGCCTCTAGAACCATCCAGCAAAGACCAGAACCTTCCGCGGCAATATAGAATAATGTACAAATCTCGATCCTCTTCTATAAGTTTCTAGAAAACGTACCACCATTGTCTCAGAGATGACGCACACTACAGGCTTTGATGGTACTACAGTTACAGTTGCCTACCACCATTGCTACTTAATTTCAACTATTTGTCATGAGCGCTGTCAGTCCCAGCCCACTGGGGGCGCAAGCTCGTAACAGTATATTTTACAACACGTTATGGAATGGCTCATATTCCACACCAGCGAAAAGTTTGAAATCCGAGCCGAAGGCGAGGACTACGGTTCGCTAGTGTGGATTATGCCACGGCAAACATGTTGTAGACTATACTTTCTCTAACACCATTTCAGAAATTACAAATTCCACAACCAAAAATTATGTTGGAACAAGATTCCAACACACTGTTATACCACACGGCTTTCGACGAATCAGAAGCTGTTAGTGGTTCGGTTGCTATGGTTACATCGAACAAAAGGTAGCTTCGCATTTGACGTTTTGAACAATTTTAAAGTTTTTTGTGCAATTTCTAAAATGAGAAAGTATAGTCTACAACACGTTTGGAATGGCATATTCCACACTCGCGAACCGTAGTCCTCGCCTTCGGCTCGGCCTACAAACTTTTCGCTCGTGTGGAATATGGGCCATTCCATAACTTGTTATAGAATATACTATTCTCTAACAAGATTTTAGAAACAATACAAGAACACTTCAAAGCGTTCCAATACGTCAAACGTGACGTTAGAAATAAATACCTTCTGTTCGACGTAACCATAGCAACCGAACCACTAAATGGTTTGACAACTTCTGATTTGTGGATATCATTCCAACACACTGTGTTGGAATGATACTTATTCCAACACAGTTTTTAGTTGTAGTATTTGTAATTTCTGGCATAGGGTTAGAATATAGTATATTCTATAACAAGTTATGGAATGACCCATATTCCACAAGAGCGAAAAATTTGTTATGGTTCGCGAGTGTGGAGTATGCCATTCCAAACATGTACTTTCTCTAAGAAGATTTTAGAAATTGTACAAAAAAACTTCAAAGCGGTTTAAAACGTCAAATTCGATGCTAAAATTGAATACATTTTGTTCGACGTAACCATAGCAACCGAGCCACTAAGTGTGGCTTAACGGCTTCTGATTTGTCGAAGGGCGTGCGGTATTATACCATAACAGTGTGTTGAAATGATACTTGTTCCTATACAATTTTTAGTTGTGGAATTTGTAGTTTTCGTATAGTGTTAGAGAATAACATTTTTAAAGTTTATTATTTTTCAATGTGTCTACGCACTAGAACCGCTAAAGCACCCGATGAGTGGATAATCTCTTGAATAGTTCTCAGCGAGGATTGCGTGTTTCACAGTATTTAATGTTTAATTACAATAATTAATAATAAAAATAACTTGGGTACTAATGAGCACTTTTTATGACTTGTTTCGTTTAATATCACACTATAAAAGTATTTACAGTCTTTACACTTAATGTGTCGATGTAATATCTATTCTATCTGCAACGGTATGTACCTGTATTTTACAATAGGTTCAACATTATACTTTATTGGTGTCTACACGAATTTTTGAAAGAAACCTTGAGAAAATCGTGTTAGTACGGGAGTCCATCGACAAAAGTGGCTTCGGGCACCGCAGTTGCCGCTGCTTGGTGAAGATGTTGTAGGCTTCTGTGGCTACCATTTCCCCTCCAACGGCAGGTCTCGTGGCCGCGCTGCCTTCGAGAGAGAGGCAAAAAACAAAGGGCTGCTTAAATAGTGCATTTTTAGGGCAAAAATAAGCATATTTTGTGTCTTACTGTTTTTTCCCAAAGTGCTTCCCTCTCCCGGAAAAAAAAAGTAATAATAAAAAAAACAATTTTTTACGGGATAAGGAAGTACTTTGAAGAAAAAGTTTAAGATGCAAACGTTGTTTATTTTCATCTAAAGAATATTCCTGAATTTTTTGGAATTTTTCTGAAGAATAGAGAAAAAAATCTAGGGAAATTCTTGGCCGAATTATCTTATAAATTCTGAAAACCGGCAGGCGTGATCTTTGAAGAAAATAAACAACTTTCGGCTCTTGGAGTCTTTCACTAAAACGCTTACATCACCCTAAACTAATTAATAAAAGTCTATAAATTCAATTTTCTTCTTTTTCCGGGAGAAGGAAGCACTTTCGAAAAGAGCACTAAGAGACAAGAGATGCTTATTTTTGCCCAAAAAATGTGTCTGAATTTTTTGGCAACATTTAAGCGGCCCTTTGTTTTTTGTCTCTCTCTCTCGAAGAGATCGCCGTCACGTGATCTGCCGTTGGGAAGAAATTGTAGCTACAGATGCCTATGACATCTCCACCAAGCGACGGCAACTGCGGTATCCGAATCCACTTTAGTCAATATGTTTGTGTTAAATTTGGACGATCTTTTAACTTTTAGCTTGTGATTTCTCAGTCACTCGTTGCTCCTTGTTTCTTTTTAACCAACTTTAAACATTTAAAAAATCTTCTATTTGATCCGTATGTATGTTTCTTTGTGTTCAATTATCTCTCTGAAATAGCTTAAATGATTTCTATGATATTTTATATTACCCTTTAAGTGAAGAGAATTTTTGTTGTTATGAATTCACATGAAATTAGTCGAAAATTGCAGGAAGTAACGAGGTTTGCTTATCCTTATATAAGAAAAACAGTTATCGGCATTCAAAAGTAATGTACGCTAACAATGCTACACTTGTTATACAGGGTGTAATTAGTTTCATGTTATTAAAAAAAACTGGTGGTAGGGAACGACAAGACAAACAAAACAACCTGATATAACATGGGGTCTAGCTCATGTTTTGGAGAAAAAAAAATAAACAAAAATTTCGCAAATTTTGAATAAAATTGTTTGAGAACTGCTGGAATATTGAGGTAAGTTTAGATCTAGATCTGATCTAAAGAAAACTATATTCTAACTCTCCCTTGTGCAATATTTTAGTTACTGTCGGTGTTTCGTTGTGTACACACGTCCAACCCGTTCGTTGTTTTTGTTATTTTTGAATTTCGCGTCATTGTGTATTTATAGTTAAGATTTATTTTATTGACTTACCGTTCAAGTTGTCAAATTCTTGATTACGTATGGACACAACTTACCTGTTCGTTCTTTTTGTATTCCTTTTTGGCTTTTGTACCAAGTTTTTATTTTATTTTTCTTTATTGACAACGTTAGTTGATAGTTTAGTGTTTAGTGTTGAACGAAGTGCGTATGTACTTAATTCGACGTACCGAACTGTGCATTGATACAGATGCAGAAATTTTGAATCATTTAGGTAGGTAGTAAGCTTTTAACCCAGGACACTCATTTATGTTACAAATGTTAATAAACCACATTTAAATTTTCTAAATTATAAACAATCCAATATTTTGTACCAAATTAAAAAACACACATGTAAAGAAATGCTCTGTTTAAACCTATATGGCCATTATTTGCTTGCAATTGTGCACGAAGAGAGAACGAATTATTTACCTCTTTATATTTGCCTCTGTTCAGTTGAGGCGGTACATCAAAGGCGGTCGATGATCCTTTGACACCGCGTGTGCCGGCCAGCACTTTTTTATGACAAATTAAAAGTTGTATAATTGGGAAGTACAAGTCCATCGACCAAGAAAAGCAGTGGTTCTCAATAGTTGTCTACCATAATATTAAATATGTTAACCTAGATCAGTGTTTTTGAAAGTGCCCCTAGAGGGAAAAGTCATAAAGATTTTTTGTTTGTCTAGTCGGTCCCCATTACCAGTTTCTTTTTAATGATATGAATCTGATTACACCCTGTATAATTGTTGCACATTCTATAGGATACTCTTCGCAGTCTTTTTGCAAATGATTTAGTTTCAAACATTTTTCGTTAAATTACAAAACAAAATTTTGTTTTATTTCAATAATCAATAACTTTTTTATTTATTGATCGATTTTGTTCAAAATCAATAGGGTTCTTCTTCTAGCTAACACTAACTTACTGTCCAAATTTCAATACTATCCGTTCTTAAGTGATCGTGCTTACAAGAAACGTAACGGACGGACATACAGACAGACTGACAGACAGACGGACGGACATTTTGAAAGTATAAAAACTATCCAAAGTCACACCAGTGTAAAGCTACGGCCATGTTTGCAACCTGGTGTAAAACCCAACAGCGTTTTGCCTCCATTTAATTATGTTGCCGATGCATGACATGATGCATGACATAGCTATTATCGACATTGTCATGTGATGTTATTTAAAGAAAAAGCGGAGACAATGGAAATACAGTGTCCATCCTATTAACGCACAGAGATTCACATGTGGACAATTTTCACATATTACAGCACCACAAGAAAAAAGTTCAGACCAGCGCACCAGACCAATGTATCCCTATGTATTTTCGGTCTCTGGATCCGAATCCGAGGTCAAATAAATTCGTACACCCCCTAAATCATTATGTAGAGCCCAAAAACACCTCTGGAATGGGATAAAAAGAAGATGATTAAGTTACGAGAATAGTTACATCTTAATCAATCGAATTATACAAATTAAGGTTAAACAGCAGCGTATATACAATAGGCATAAAACACACTCCCAAGTTAGTGCGAAAACTACCTCCCATATATAAAAAAATCGTTCCAAAATGAATGACTACTGAAAAAGCTCGAAATGTCTAAGTTTTGTTAAAGTGATAAGAAACTGCATCAGATCCGACGTAATCTTCATAAACTGCCCCTAGGGTTGAGCATAACCACCCCTAAGTTTAAAGGACACGAGAAAAACAAGATAAAACGTAAAATCCAACAGGATTTCTATTTTCATGGATGCTATGATTGTCTGAAATTGCGTAACACTCTATAAAATAGAACTAGAAACTTACGTACCATCAACGTCCTACAGTGTTCACCCTCAGAGGGAGTGGAAACTACCCCCCATCTATAAAAAGTTACAGTGACTTCTTTAAAAATTCGAAACACCTACGTTGTGTGGACTTTCTTCATAAAAACTGTACTTTTTAACTACATATTTATATTTACGTAAAATGTGGTATCAGCTGAGTTTATTAAATTTTAAACTTGTTTTTCAACAGTTTTCTTAAAAGTATCAATATGACAGAATAGGAAATGCGGCGTTCATATTGAAAATACCAAAAGCACACTATAAAACTGTTAAGAAACTTCTGAGATTGTTACGAAAACTTCTGTGCCTCTATAGAACCAATAACGTGAGTATGTGAGGTTATATTTTCCCCGGGCGTTTCAGAGACCGGCTTGAATAATTTTACTAAAATATAATATTTATCAAAATTCAATTAATTTCTTAAGGCGTTATTCTCTATAGGAAACAGGAAACAGCAGAATCTGTCCAAAGGTTTTTAATCGCCGGTTACAAATTTTAATAAACAGGAGTTATATATCAACAATGCATAAGTTAGACAGAATTTTCGATATTTTCTTATCTGTTTAATGGTACCAAAGTCAGAAAGTCAAGATTTAAACAGATAATGATTATAAGTATAAGTGCGTATGACATTTTAGAATTGCCACAGAAATATCGGTAGCCCTTCATTTTTCAAATCGGAACGTGGGTATATATATGTATATAGAGAACAAAATCAACACGCTATACATAGGCGTAATTCGGGGGGCAAGGGTAGGCAACTGCCCGCCCAATATTTTGAAAAAGCATTAGATTGTTTAAAGCAAATCTGGCGAATTCCGAAATTCTTCCGGAAAAAACAAACAGTATGACAATTACGCCAATCAAATCAAAGGTTTTCAATATAATTAGGCAAGGGCGAATTAAGACCTTGTGGAATCTCTGGCTAAATTTTGAGCGGGGTCGTTTTGCAATTCTCATATAACCACAGACAGGCGAGTCAAACCCCAGATGCCCGGATGACAGCGAGTTCAATACTGGTAAAATCATAGGCTACTAATTATAATTATGCATCACTTCTATGTGGCATGTCAATGATCATAAGGGTGGAGCGAAAATGGCGAAGAAATTTTTTGTTTCAAATTTGATATCTCCTATATGTGGAAAAGTGGCTACATGTAAGGTCAATTTACTGTGAGAAAACTGAGCCGCATACGATTACGTTCGGGTGCCCCAGGCTCTTCAAATTTATGACTTTTTTCTAAATAAGTGAAACTATTATAACTTATGATTTATGCAGCTCTTCGCTTGTTTTAATATAAAACAACCCAGAACTCATCACGTGAAGGTTGCTGCATGGCCAAACCTTCCGATATGTTACCCTTCGACATAGACAAACTCATGTTATACAAATATTTTTGGTCTGTGCTTAACATTATTTATAAGTCAATTTCGGGAAGTTCTGTGGTAATCTTTTGAAACTCTGTGACTGATATAGATTCGCAAGATTGTAATGCTCTTCTGATTTCGCCAGAAAACCCAGAAGGGCCAGTAGTTTCCCCATCTAAATGTTTTATTAAATGACGCAAAGGTAATTCATTTGCGTGTAACATACAAATGAACCACTTTAGTGGCCTTCCGATATGCATTTCTAGCTTTCTATTTACACTATTATGAATTCCCGTATTGACAAAGGTCCCATCACATCCAATAGTCGCTAAGTTCGTCAAATCCATATGTTGATGCAGAAACTATATAAAATTTTCGGAAATTGCCTCTGCTGTGCCACATGGAACAGTGATATGTCCAAAATATTAGGATCCGCGTTCTGAAACAATCACAATATGTTCTTCGCTAATTGTTCTGTGATTTTTATTACCAATTGAGTGCTGAACGAGGATATTATCTTTTTGTCCATCGAAATAAATGGCTTGTAAAAAATCCTTGTCTTGCTTGGTTCTTAAAATGTTTCGTCTTCTTTTTCTCTCTCTTCTTATCTTACTTCTATCAATTATTTTACAAGTTTCTTCTTTGGTTACCAGTCCAATATCTTTTAATACAGCAGACGCAATAATAGCAGCGGATCTATCAGAAACACCTGTGCGATCGCACTCTTGTGCGAGACTTGGTAAGTTAATACGCATTTGTTTAGATCGTCGGCGTTGTAATTTTTGGCTAGCCTCCTGCTTTGCATTAGAACTGCCATCAATACCATCTGTCTCTTCACCATCTGACAGTTCCATATCCAGCACATTGGAAGTAGAAGTTGAAGGTAGCGATCTTGTTTCCAACACTCTCCGATGTAAGGATCGCTGAATGTTTCGCGTAGCTACTGGATCAATTGTGCCAATAAGCATTTTTCTCTCAGTTCTCTGATCTACTAAAAATTCTCTTTCTCTAATTGGCACTTTGTTTTTACACTTACGCAATGAAAAGTTAGCGCACTTGCAGGACGAAATATCGAAAAGTTTTGTTTCTGCAATTTCTCTAAATTTTTTCATTTTTGTCTAAGAGCATCATTCAATCGGGATTTTAGAGGTTTCTTAAGGTTTCTCAATTTTTCGTGATATTGTCTTATCATATGTAAAATTTGTTGATCTGTCACCACGAGAATAGACGCCGTAGACCAAACAAGTTTCAGCTCTGCAATCAAAATCTCTGCAATGTTACTTAAGGTCGGTTCTGCTTTATTTTGAGCTGAATTAATTAAGGTTTGACGTATATATGCATAGTCTTTCATCACATCCGCATATGTATGTAACGTATTTTTCCTAAACACGGAAGGAGCCCCAAATACAGGACAGTCAATATCTTTTCTAGTTTTTGGCATATTTCACAAAAATATCAAAATTCACTAAATAACAACCAAAGTAACCGAGATACAATTATGCGGTTGTAAAACTATTTTGAATGAATATCGGCAGCTTAAACGCACACTCACTTAACGACAGTCGCTTAAGCAATAATTGAATCGGCTTTGTTTCTGGCAGTCGGCGACAAATTTTGAAAGTGGTGGGGGCACCGCTAAACGTCATCCAATCGACTCCAGGTTTTGCAGGGAATTAATATTACTTAGTCCACTTCTTTTCCGCATATAGGCGTTCAGAAACTAAAATGTCAGATTTTTCACTCCACCCTAATGATTATATAGCATACTTTAAGGTCTAATGGGTTTAGTTTTTTTTTTTTTTTTTCTATGCGAACGGTTTGCTTAGGGGGCCGTTCATAAAATACGTTCGAAAATAAGTGGAAGGGAGGGGTAGTGCTTAGCCTGATGAGATATGACTAGGGTGAGGCGGGCAGTGTAAGGAAATGTGACGTTCGCATCAATTTTATTTTATTTTTTTTCTTAACTTGGCAGTTTTAAAATTTTTTCGTTACCATAGAAAGTCATTCTCAAGTACTTAAAAGCCTATAAATATGCAATTTTTAATCACAAGTTATAAGGGGGTGGGCTAGCTTTTGTGACGTAATATTTGTTAGGGGGGTCGCTGAAAGTGTGATTTAGCGTGACAAAGAGGGAGGGGGGGTCCAAAAAGGTGACATTCTAAATGACGTATTTTGTGGACAGCCCCTAGGGTGTTTTACTAATTTTTATACCAGATCTAAATCCTGGTTTAAATTTAAATTTCTAGCGAAGTCGTCCCATGGAAACCCATTTTTTAATTACAATTTTATAAACAAGTCATAAATTACGCGATTCTCCAGAACATTTCTATCGTAGGGTATGGGTTAATACAAGAAAAAACGTCTTATATGTACAGTGTGTCTCACTTAAGAGCATAACAGCGTAATAATTGTTTTGTTCTTTGTCCGTTTTGAATCAAACGGATCTCAAAAATAGAGGTCACCAAGGTCTATTTAAGACCACCAAATCACTTTCCATCTTTAAATGCAAGGCCATCTACGATACTAAATTGTATGATAAAAATCAAGAAATCATAGTAGGCGTTTTTTAATAAAAAAATTCTGTTAACAAAACTTGTTCGAAATCATTCAAGAACCTTGAGTCTGAATAGTTAAGTACTAAAAAAGTGAGGTACCTATTAATGAAAAAAAATCTTTTGAGTCGTTAAAATAAAAATTATTTCTAAATTATTTTTTTTGAAATAATTTACAATGAATACCACCAAAAGTATTAAATATTATTTATGTTCTATTAAACCTCCATCAGCCCTGCATGTCTCAATTCGCTTTCTGTTATTGTTTATAACTTTTCGGAGAGTTGCAGAATTTCACTAAATTTCGGATTCAGGGTTTTTGAATGATTTCGAACAAGTTTTGTTAACAAAATGTTTTTATCAAAAAATCATAATCAGATTGCTATATCTAGGTTGCCTGCTGTCAGAAACATGATCTGTAATCACGCGCTGCGCCGAAAACTCCCAATTTTGAAATCGGTGTAACTTTTATCTTGATGTAATTTTTATAATTTCTTCGGCGTTTTGAAGTTAAAGCCTTACACTTTCTGAACATTTTTTCAGAATTAAAGATTCCTTTTCGTTTCAAAGTTATTAAAGCTAAAAAGTTCAAAAAATCTACTTTTTCAATGTTCATACGTTAACAACTTTTTAAACTTAAACCTTTTCGACATAACATATATGACTTTTTCTTCTAGTTTGGAATCGAAAATCGTTTATTTACAATTTGTTTATAAAATTGTGAACCCTGTTATCGCAAAAAATTCAAATTGTACACATGGGTAGCAATTCTGTTATTTCAGTGAACGTGAGCATTTGTCGTGAGAGGAGAGATCACGATCCCTTCGCAGGGAAAAAAAACTATTCTGTAACTAGAGTGACTACTCGGGGATGTGATGTGATTCTTCCTGCGTTGCCAACAGTTGCTCCCACATTTCAACCAATAGAATTGCCGCAACGCCATGATAGAAGGTCGTGCGCTGAATGATGGGAAATGCATCTTGTCAAAATGCGAGTTTCTGACATTCAAAATAAATGCATTATATTATTTTGTAAAAGTGATATAATTTTCTGTTAGGTTAGGACTAATAACATCAAAAGTCCGTTTGAATAGTGCCTTAAAAGATATTTCGATTAAATGAGTGGAAAAACAACTACAAATTCTGTGGAACATTTACAAATCAGTTCTTAAAAAGATGTAAAAAAATGTGGGAAAAAGTAACAACCACCTTAAATGCTGTCCCTAGTAGGGACTAGTAAAAATTCAGAGCAATGGTGAAAAGCAAATTTAATTTGTAATATAATAATTGGATCGTGCATAATCTGACTTGTATAATATATTGTATAATATCCCCAAGCATCTTCTTTATTTACTTAATTATAAAAGCGCTATCTGCTAAGCCGAAGGGATTGCTCATAGAATGAAGTTGTTGTTCTTTTAGAGGATTTTACCAGCTATCATTGACAATTGAGTACATTGGCAATATTCATCGCCCTTTAATCCCTCTAGTTTAAGTAACACAAAACTCACTGTATGATCTAACACAAAAATAACTTCAATAAACAAATGTCATGCCACTAACATCCAAATAATGTCCAAAAATGAGGTTATACTTTCATCCTCTCACGAATGAACGATCCTGTCCCCTCACAATTTACCAAGAGAAGCAAGTTCACCGATTTTTGGAGTGACGTGACCGCTCCCACAGTTACAGAATACGCTATTTTGGTTTTCAAGTGAACTCCGCCCACTTTCTCATGAAAACATGTGCTCACATCACGTCACACCGATACAGAATAGCTATCAAGCATATCAGCAAACGCTTGCCAACGACAATTATCTGAGGAACGTTCGCACAACCATTCGGTGAACGATCGCCAAGTCTTCCGATTTTTGAACGAGCCTTACTTACAAAATTGTTTTTCACACCGCTCACTTTCCCTCTTTTGAGTTTAATATTACCTGTGAAGTGACAAACTAGGTTATTTGGGTTTAGGGTTTCCTGTCTATGGTTTAACTTTTTGCAGTACTCGCTTTTCCTCGGTTATTTAGGTTTATAGGGTTATCGTTTAAGAATTACAGAGTTCACTTTGCATCCATCTATTGGGTTATCTGTGAAAATTTCCTGCCCACACAATAAAAATGCTGAAATTACGCCTATGAAGCTGTATGAATATATTATGGTTGAGAAACAACTAAAAAGTGTGTGATTAATCGAGATTTCCACAAAAACATTTAACCTCTGAGGTCTTGCTACAAACTTTTACGAATTGCACAAGACAAGACGAGTCTAGGGGTCGCTCTAGCTTTTTTATTAGTAATATTTGTTAAAATGACAGAAAGAGAAAGATCATCGTGCATCTTCTGGGCACCCGCGCCAATATTCTTGACTTTGATGATGGTCTCGGATGATTAGGGGTCGAGCTTTGTGCTCTTTGCCCCAATCATCGCTGTAGACCTGGACCGGCCTCGTAAGGGGTGGGCCTGCTTTTTACGACTGCCCCACCTGCAAATGCAGACGGTGTAGGCGAAGTTAGCAGACCTCCCCTGGTCCTGGCTGTTGGACCCTGCCAGCTGGGTCGTTTCTTCTGGCGCTCTTCTGTCTTGAGTTTCTTTCTTCGCTGGCATGTCGGCTCCCGGGAGCGTCTTTCGTCTGTCGTGAGAGGGAACGGCTGTTGCAGCACCCTCTCGGAATTTGGAAAGGTTTTGGGGGTGTGTGACTAGTCGGAGCCCAGGGTGCCAATTGGCATCATGTGCTCCGATTTCGTCGGAAGGAAGTTTTGGGCTGTGTAGCTCAAGGATTGTGCTCGGCCAAGGACGTTTGTTTTAGCGTCGGAGGCCGGCACGGGCTAGGGTAAGGGTACCTAGCGGGTTGCTTGCTGGATACCCCCGAGATCGGGTGATTTGGGTGTTTTGGCCATTGTCTCCTTGCGGCGTGGCTTGAAGATCGGGCTGAAAGGAAGGTTAGTTATACTTACCCATTATCCAGTATTTGGAGCTTCGGCCTCTTGTGTCTAGGAGCGTCGTTGGGGTCGTAGTCAGTCGCCTCTCTGACCAGCGGATTCCCATGCTCTGCTGCACGGGCGTATAGTTTCTTCGCTCTGTCCTGGATGACTTCAGTTACCGGGGTGGATTCCAGGTCTCTGAAGATGTCGGCGTTTCTGACAAACCATGGTGCATCCACGGCGCACCTGAGTGCGGCGTTTTCCACGGCTTGTATCCTCTTCAAGTAGGTGGCTGCTTGGTATCCCCAGGCAACGGAGGCGTAGGTCAGAATGGGTGCAATGAGGGTCCTGATGAGCGTGAGCTTGTTCCTCAGGTTGAGTTGGCTTTGTCTACCTATCATAGGATAGAGTAGAGTCTTTCTCGTCCTCGCCTTCTGTATAATCGCTTTCGTGTTCTGTTTCTACGTCACGCTTCTGTCCATGATAACGCCAAGGTACTTGACGGTATCGTGCTATTGGATGTTGTCGCCGTTCATGGAGACGTGTCCTGTGGGAGTTTGCTTCCTCACTCTCTTGAAAAGTATGGCTGTGCTCTTCTCCGCATTGACTTTGACTTTCCACTTGTTGCATCACTCTTCCAGAAGGGATGCTGCTTCCTTGAGGTTGCGGGTGGCAAGTCTTGCGCTCCATGATCTTGCGATGATGGCCGTGTCGTCTGTGTAGAGCGCCAAAGAGGTCCTTGCGGTTCTTAGCATGTCGGAGGTGTAGATGGTGAACAGGTGGAGGGAGAGTACCGATCTCTGCGGCACCCCTGCTTCCATAGGCCTGTAGTTGGACAGCTTGTCGGTAATTTTCACACGGAGTTGCCTCCGGTGAAGGTAGGATCTCACTAGTTTGACGATGCCGACGGGATAGCCCATCGACAGCATCTTCGCCAGAAGACCATCGTGCCAAATCATGTCGAAGGCCTTGGCTACATCGAGGAAGATCGCTCCTGTGACTTGTCGATGGTTGAAACCCTCCGTGATGTGTTCCGTTAGACGAAGCACTTGGAGTTCGGTGGAGTTCTCGGTTCTGTAGGCGAACTGCTCATCTGGGATGATCTACAGCTCATCGGTCAGGGTTTTAAGTCTTTTCAGGATGATCCTCTCTGCTACTTTACTCATCGCCGGTAGAATACTGATGGGCCTGTAACTAGAAGGAAAGGTTAAGTTCTTACCTGGCTTCAGAATCATGATGACGTCGGCTTTCTTCCACTGGGTGGGGAAATAACGTAGTCTCAGGATGGCGTTGATGATGTTCACCATTGCTGCTACTCCTTTGAGGGGTAGTTTCTTGAGTACAATATTTCCTATTCCGTCGCACCTGGAGCTTAACGAGGCTTGAGGCTTCTCAGAATTTCTCTGACTTCTTCTGGAGAAGTCGGAGGGATTATTTCTTCATCCGGCATGCGTCGCAGCCTTCTGACTCTTCGTATTACGTCGTCCTCCCAGTCCTCGTCGTCGATCTGGTTTTCTCTACAATGCAGTTCCAAGCTGTCGGCAAAAGCCTCGGCTTTTTCCTGGCGAGTGTAGACAATACCGTTCTCTCCGTGGATGGACGGGATTGGTTTTCGCTTGGCACGCAGAGCCTTCTGGGTGGTCCACATGCTTCTGTCCTGAGGGTCCAGCGGCTCCAGGTGGCGTCGCCATCTGTTCTGCCTATGTTCTTGCAGAGCTTCTTTGACTCTTCGAGTTAGCTGATTGTATTCCCTGCGGTGTTCTGGGAGTCTTGTCCTCTGTACCAATTTCTTAACCCTCCTTCTTTCTCGAATGAGCTGCATGGTGTCTTCAGGGAGTTCTCCCATCGGCATTGCAACTCTTCTCGTTACAGTTTCCGTCGTGGTTTCCGTTAGCGCTGCCTGGATGTGGTTTTCCAGGGAGATGATAGCTTCTTCTACTTCTTCCTCACTATCGATTCTGGGAACATGTGCAATATTCCTTTGCAAAATTGCTCGGAACTGTTCCCAGTTCGTTCTTCTCTTAGTGAAAGTTTCCTCTTCAGGGACACCATCTCCTAGTTTTAGGAAGATGGGGTTATGATCCGAGGAGCCTTCAGCTTGGGTTTGAAGTTCAGTGGTGAAAGTCATCTCGTTGAGCAAGGCTATATCCAGCACGTCAGGCCTGTGTCTTTCGTTGTCAAACGTCGGTTCTTCCGGACCTAACACCTGCACTTCTCCCTCGAAGTCTTCTAGGAATCGCAGCATCACCCGTCCACGGGTGTTGGTGAGTCTGCTATTCCATACTGGCGATTTGGCGTTGAAGTCTCCTGTGGCCACCGTCTGGGTACCCCGTATTATGAGGGCTTCCAGGTCATGGTTTAGGAGCGAACGTTGAGTTGTCTGGTAACAGGAAACTATCTTGAGTGGGCCGTTTCGTTCCGTTGAAACTACTATGGTGATGGCTTCCATGTTTTCCAGTTCCGGCATGTCGATGAGATGGTGGTCTATAGTCCTCTTGACGAGCAGAGCTACTCCTCCTGCGTTTGCTCTTCGTTGTTCTCTATAGACTTCGTAGCCTGGGATTCGAAGTTCCGTATTATCCTGCAGGGCCATCACGTCGATGTTGTACCTCGCCAAGATTTCTTCTATTTCTAGCTTCCTCTGACGGAGGCCGTTTACGTTCCATGAGGCGATCTGCAAGATTTTCGACTTCACCAGCGTAATAGCCATCTACACTTTGAGCATATTTGGCATTTGAGCGAAGAATGCACTCATTGCTGAGCACATCTGCTGCATCTGTGCCAGCGCAGCTGTGCAATTGTTGGCCACAGCAGAACTCGGGGGTTTGACCCCCTTCTGCGGCATTGTCTTGGCCTTGTTTCCAGGTGCGGCTTTGCCCTTGGCGCTGGCCGCATCTGCGTAGCTTTTTCCAGCGGTGACCTTTCTGGTCTCTACTGTCGCCGTCTTCGCCCTAGGTCCCTGATTCGTGGTTTTCTGGGGACCTGCTGGTTTCTTTGGGAAACTGGGGCATCCCCTGTAGCTGGCTGGATGGGCCCCTTGGCAGTTTGCGCACTTGGAGGGGCTTTCCTTCTTTTTCTGGCACTCAGCCGAATGGTGGGCCTGTCCGCACTTAACGCACTTCGGGTGTGCAGTGCACCTACCCTGTGCATGGCGTGGGCACCCGCAAACAGAAAGGCAGATGTGCTGCAGTTTCAAATGCTATTAAAGTATGTATTCATTTATAAACTGATGTCCAGGTTTATTTAGATTTATTTAGGTACGTGTCGTAAACACAGTGGTCAAATGCAATATCAAAGTGCAGTTTTTAGATTGCATTAGTACTCCTGTTTATTGCAGATATTAGTTAAGTATTGAGTTTTATGCTATACATATATTATATTTCATCATTACTCGTATCTCATTCATTACTTTTGGATAAAGGTAAGTTCTAAATTAAATAGCAGTAGCATACGAAATCCGGCTCTGAACATGGCTATGAAACTTCAACCTGTGTTCATGGTAAAGTACCAAATAGTAATAAAGTGTTTCTAAATATTACTAATGATTTTGTAATAGTAACTATAACTATAAAAGTTACTGTCGTTATTGTGGGACTAGGAAGTTCTATGTTCATCACAGTCGACCCCTTTATTGGTACTGAGTACTATTAGAGCTTTATAAGTCTGTGATAGAAATGTTTCCTTTGCCGTTTTATAAAATCAAAGGTAATAATATCTTTTAGTAATTTTATGTACCCTTTATGGGGGTGAGTTAATATGCTCCCCCCCCAGTTATTTCTTCTTCTTCAATTTGCTAGCACACAATGTTTAGACCTGGCACACCCTAGCACAACCATTTTTAAAGCTAGCACACCCCCGCGCAAATAATAAATAGGGGTTGTTTTCAGGGGGGGGCAAGTGGACGTTCTTTAATTTGCTACCACACAATACTTACACCTAGCATACGCTGGCACAACCACTTTTGAAGCTAGCATATCTATAGGGGCGGTAATATAAAGGATGTACATTTTTTTCTCATAAAATTGTTATTTTCCATATATAATTTAGAGACATAAAAAGTTTGCAAAAAAGCTTAGTGGGGACCGACCGCTTATGACTAATATACCGCCGGCGTTAACTCGTGCAGTACACAGAGCCAGACTTCAAATGTATTTTCAGTTTCAATCAATGAATTAAGGGATATTTCCTTTACCATTATTTTCGGGGTCTCCCATGAGACTTCTGTATACATTCAAGTAAATCTGTTTCGCTAGTATGTTCAGAAAAATGTGTTCTCTTCTAGAATTACAATGAGGTTTGCTGTTAATTGCCATTATATTTTTCAAAATATCGGCATCACTGTCTTCGTCACTACTGATACAAATAATATTGCAATTCCCGTTCTCATTTTCCTTACTACAACTCGAGCCCTCCCACGGACGAAACATTGTTTGTTGACAATTAATTATTCACAAAGCGCAAATAAGAATTTGCAAATCACCCAGTAACAAAATTATTCAAATATGTCAGACACACACACACACACACACCCACACACACACATAACTTACAGCACATTAAAATTACTTGTTACTTTACACTTATTAGGTTTACAAGTTTCTCGTGTATCTTCAAGTTCGTATCTAGTAGTGAAGCGAAGACCTGTCTCTTATGCAGTTTTTGCAAACTTTAATTTTACTGTTAATTTTCGAGATAAACTATATATTTTAACAATAGTGTGAAGAATTTAATAAAATTTTCCATTAAACTTTCATGACAACGAAACAGCTACTTCACCCCGGGAAGTTTACGTTGACTAGATAGCTCATTTCAACGATTCATCAATTCGGTATAACAAATTTTAAATTTCAACCGATTATATTCGGTGGGAATGGCCTACGCTCTTAATGTATTAGGGAACATGTATGACAATTTTTTGCGATCACCAGAAATCGAAAATTTTATCCCTGTAACGTAAAAGTCAGGGTTGGCTCTGCCGGTGCCGAAAATTTTTTATGCAAGTATGATCCATCCCTTACCGTGTACTTTTTTAGGGAATTCCGTAATATCTAAAGTTAATATGATCAATTTGTTACAAACGCCCACTCGAAGAGGAGGTATTGGGGGATGTAACATTGAACTAAAACACACACATGTATTTTTCACTACCTGCCTTAAAGTAACACACACATATGTAATTTGTCACGACCTATAACGAATATAATAGTATATTATAAACATTTGTTCTAAATTTTCTGAAGTTAACCTTCGCCGCCTGTCATTAAAAATCCATTTATAATCAGAAAAAAACCGCTCAACGTCAACAGATGTCATCAGAGCGTACTCAAAATATGTGAAATTTCTTAAAGTCGCCCTATTGACGCCTGGAATAGAAAAGTCTACTTCTTTACCATTTGGAAGTTCTATTACAGATGACATCGATACAAATCCGGGATTGGTTTTTGAAAAATTTTGTTTGAACCATCTCACCGATTTACCTAGGTAATTGAAAAATATATTCTATCTGTTTGTCAGTCTGGTGTCGCTGTGTCTACAAAATCATCTTACATATAATTTTAATGAAATATTAACGGATGGACACCCTGAAAAAATATTGAAGAAATATGATGGACTACAATAATATTTCGCATTGTAGCTAACACAACTGCTAAGAAACTTGCTATACTTTTAGTGAAAATATACAAAGTGGTCACCCAAAAAACCGCTGCCCAAAGAATCACTACTTCCACATCCATGTTTTCCATCCAAGTTGCTTTAAGGGAAACATCTTGACTATATTTACACTCTAGTGTGTGGAAATTATTTATCATAGAATTTTAAATATTTGGGGTAGATGTCATAGAAAAATTTGAGGCTTTGGTTTTTACCACATACGTTAAAAATGAAGTTTCTAGCTTGCTCTACTTATTTTCCCCTATTGACAACCCTCCCCACCTCCCACCCCTTCAAAGGAGTCATCTAAATTAGATGTAATTACAATACATACATGTACTAACTTTCAAGTGAATATCTCTATTTTATGTTATCAATCCCTTTAATAATGGAGCGGTGGTGGTGAAGGTGGGGGATTGAAAAATATTAGAAAGAAATCTGAGGCCTTGGTTTCTAGTATATACATCAAATTCTAAGCTTCTTATCAGCTTGCTTTACTTATTTTTCCCTATTTACCTCTACTTAATCTCCATTTCTTCAACGAAATCTTGTCAAAATGTAATCCAGTTTCAGATGTCGTTATAATAGATACGTGTACCAAATTTCAAGTGAAAATCTCAGTTTAATTTTATCAACTATTTTAGTAAGGGTGTGGGGGTAGTGGAGGGATGGAAAATATTATATAAAAAAACTGAGGCCTTCCCTTCTAGCATATACACCAAATCCCAAATTTCTGTACTTACCAGTTTGCTTTACTTATTTTCCCCTATTCCCCCTATTAAACCCCAACCCTTCAACGGAATCATCTCAAAATATAATCTAGCTCCAAATGTCGTTATAATACATACGTGTACCAAATGTCAAGTAAATATCTCAATTTTATTTTATCAACCATTTTAATAGCGGAGCAGGGGTGGTGGGGGGTTGAAAAATATTATAAAGAACTTTGAGGCCTTGACTTCTAGTACATATACCGAATCTTAAATTTCTGTACTCTTATCAGCTTACTTTACTTATTTTCCCCTATTTACCCCTATTTAACCCCCAACCCTTCAACGGAATAATCCCAAAATATAATCTAGTTCCAGATGTCATTATGCTGTATACGTGTACCAAATTTCAAGTGAATATCTCAATTTTATTTTATCAACCCCTTTAATAATGGATTGGGGGTGGTGGGGAGATGGAAAATATTATAAAAAAATTTGACACCTTGGCCTCTTGTACATACAGCGAATTTCAAGTTTTTTTACTCTTACCAGCTTGCTTTATTATTTCTCCCTATTTACCCCTATTTACCCCCCAACCCTTCACCGGATATGTTCAAAAAACAATCCAGTTTCAGATCTCGTTATAACCAGACCTCGGATTTAGCGGCCAGATATGATGTAAAATCAGAGTTGGCTTTAGATGATGATGTGTCAGCGCCTAAAGAATTGCATGTATGAAACGATATCTTACCTTGAAATCTTTTGTAGCGAATTCTCTAGCATCCAAAGGTAATAACGCCGCTTTAGTATAAACATTCTCTCGAAGATAACTGGAGGTATAGGGGGCTGTACTTCACACTAAACTGACACACACAAGTATTTTTCGGTGGCGGTGGTTAAAGAATAAAAGTATATCACTAATATCTGCTCTGTGTTTTGGAGTTGAGCTTCGGCGCCTTTCGGTAAAAATCGAACCGCTCGATGTCGATAGATGTAATTAGGGCATACTTAAAATATCTAAACTTTCACAAAGTCACCACATTCATGTCAGGTGTAGCAAAGTCTACTTCCTTGCCTTGTAAAAGGTCTGTTACACCTGTCATCGTAACAAACCCAGGATTTCTTGGTTAACACAATTGTGATTTTTTTTGTACCGTCGCAACAATGTCTCCCTGTAATTGAAAAATATATTGTCGAAGATCCAACAAGTTTATTGCATCAACTGTAGTAAAGGCTGATGTTGGCCGATGTTGAAGGTCCCATATGGCTAGAGGAATTCATGAGAAACATCCATGTATGGTTTCCAGATTTGTTTGAACAGTTGGATCCAGAAATGCCTGGTGCGCCTGTGAAATGGCAACTCCGACATTTGGATTTAACTGTTGTACTACGTATTTCACATTTTCGAAATATCAGTAATAGTATGATGCGGGCTGCAGCCAAGATCCCCATCGTGTGATAATGGGCGCTGGAGGTAATGGAATATTTGGTAGAATATCGTGAAATAACTATACATGACCTGGTGCTTTAAGAAAAACTTTCTTTACACCTAGATATTAATTTATCAACATTAGGGTAACACCTCCTAATAGTTTCAGCAATTATATGCAGCCCATGTGTTAAACATGTTACATGCAGTATATTCCGATATGTTTCTTTCAAAATTCTCCCAGCAGCTTTCATATAATTCACTACATCAGTAAGGAATAATAAGAACTTTTTTCTGCATATTTTTCACCGACCAACACATGCGACGTTACGTCTGCTACTGTGTCATCGTGAGCGTCGCAATTTTCTCCCCTCCCGCACCGGCCGGACCAGGTAGCGTAAAGTGCACGTGCACTACAAGTTATAAAAGGATCTATTACGCCTTACGTTTGTATTTCATAGGTATAGTGCGTCACCGACTAAATGCATTACTATGGTAAAATTAATAAAATTCAATTAATACGTTGCCTGCCATTCTGTGTTTGTAGTTTGGGAATGTTTAAGTAGGTGTTTACAATATAACAATATTATACCTACCTATCTGTAAAAGACAGTCCTGGACTCCGGCCGCTACATCCGAGGTATGGTTATAACATACACGTGTACAAAATTTCAAGTCAATGTCTTAAACCTTTCCGGAGAAAACGTGCGGACAAAAGAAGTTACAGACCGACAGACAAAAAATTTTTTTCGCTCAAATTTAAAATCTCGACGTTTCATGACATTCTAAACCTATTTCATGAAAAAAAAAATTGAAGAATTGGAATGTGGAAGTTAAAGTACTTAATTGAGAAAACGATCAAGGAAAATATTATTTAGAATTTATTTAACAATATTTCCAAGACACTCTTTTAATAAAAATATATATATATAGGAGTGGTCACCCAAAAGAAAATTCGAGGATGTACATCTAATCTGTAAAATATACACATATCAGTTTTACTTTAAATGATATTTTTAATCAGAGTATCATAAATACCTACTCAAGTAATACAACTAAAAAATATTGATTGTGTATGTACTTAATCTCAATGGCACCACATAAAAGTAAATCGGGCCATATTCGAGAAAAATTTTAATCAAATTGGTCTTCCACGTCTGACTGCAATTGTTATATTATATAAACAAATATATTTATTAGAATATGCCCCTAAATTGTAGGAAGTTACTAATAGATTGAACAGATGGAATTCATACAATGTAAGTGCTTTACTAATATTAAATTAAAATTAGCTTCTAATTATACGTCTACATTGTAAGTATGTTGTAAGCGAGTGTTAACCTTAATTATAATTATTTCGTTACGCTGTTTACTATAAGACATAATTAACTATAATTTTATTGATGTATTGTAATTTTTTGCAACACCCATTAATCTTGATTGTTTCACTCATTAATATGACAGCCAATGAACTCCATTTCTAATCGACCTCAAAGAATTTAAAAAAGGAGGAGGTTCTCAATACGACCCGTATGTCTTTTTTCTATATTACTTCCACATCCACATGGTGGATTGGAAGTATAGTAATCCTAAAAAAAAATTCAATTTTTTTTTTCTTGAAATAAGTTTAGAATGTCATGAAACTTCGAGTTTTTAAATTTGAGCGAAAAAAAAATTCCGTCTGTAACTTTTTTGTCTGCACGTTTTCTCCGGAACGGTTTAAGATATTGACTTGAAATTTTGTACATATGTATACAATAACGAGATATGGAACTGGATTGTTTTTCAAGATATCCGGTGAAGGGATAAATAGGGGGAAATATGTAAAGCAAGCTGGTAAGAATACAGAAACTTGAAATTTGATGTATGTACTACAAGCCAAGGCCTCAAATTTTTTTATAATATTTCTCATCCCCCCCACCATTGTTAAAATAGTTGATAAAATAAAATTGAGATATTCACTTGAAATTTGGTACACGTATATATTTTAATGGCATCAGGAACTGTATTTTATATCGGATTATTCTGATGAAGTGTTGGGGGTTAAATAGGGGTAAATAGGGGAAAATAAGTAAAGCGAGCTGCTAAGAGTACAGACACTTGAAGTTCGGTGTATATACTAGGAGCCAAGGCCTCAGATTTTTATAATATTTCTCAACCCCCAATACCCCTACTCCACTATTAAAGGGATTGATAAAATTCAAATAAAATTGAAATATTCACTTCAAATCTAGTACACGTATGTATTATAACGACATCTTGAACTTCTGTTAAAGCGTTGGGGTTAAATAGGGGTAGATAGGGGAAAATAAATAAAGCAAGCTGGTAAGAGTACAGAAACTTGAAATTCGGTGTATCTCCTAGAAGCTAAGGCCTCAAATTTTCTAATAATATTTTTCAACCCCCACCACCTTTACTCGTTATTAAAGGGGTTGATAAAATAAAATTGAGATATTCACTTGAAATTTGGTAGAGTATGTATTATAGCGACATCTGGAACTAGATGATATCTTGAGATGATTCCGTTGAAGGGTTTGGAGTTAAATAGGGGTAGATAGGGGAAAATAAGTAAAGCAAGCTGGTAAGAGTACAGAAACTTGAAATTCGGTGTATGTCCTAGAAGCTAAGGCCTCAAATTTTCTAATAATATTTTTCAACCCCCACCACCTTTACTCGTTCTTAAAGGGGTTGATAAAATAAAATTGAGATATTTACTTGAAATTTGGTAGAGTATGTATTATAGCGACATCTGGAACTAGATTATATCTCAAGAGGATTCCGTTGAAGGGTTTGGGGTTAATTAGGGGTAGATAGGGGAAAATAAGTAAAGCAAGCTGGTAAGAGTACAGAAACTAGAAATTCGGTGTATGTCCTAGAAGCTAAGGCCTCAAATTTTCTAATAATATTTTTCAACCCCCCACCACCTTTACTGCTTATTAAAGGGGTTGATAAAATAAAATTGACATATTCACTTGAAATTTGGTAGAGTATGTATTATAGCGACATCTGGAACTAGATTATATCTTGAGATGATTCCGTTGAAGGGTTGGGGGTTAAATAGGAGTAAATAGGGGAAAATAAGTAAATCAGGCTGGTAAGAGTACAGAAATTGGGATTTGGTGTTTATACTAGAAACCAAGGCCTCATATTTCTTTCTAATATTTTTCAAACCCCACCACCTCCGCTCCATAATTAATGGTATTGATAACCATAGATCGGGAATTTTATTTCGGCGACGTAAAAATCAGGGTTGGCTCTGCCGGCGCGGAAAGATTTCTATGCAAGTACGATACAATTTATCTTACCTTGTACGTTTTTAGGGAATTCCGTAATATCTAAAGTTAAAATGGTCAGTTTATTATAAACACTCACTCGAAGAGGATCTATTGGGGGATGTAACGTTGAACTAAAACACACAGGTATTTCTCACTACTTTAAAGTAACACATGTATGTGTGCCGCGTGTCACTAAAAATCCCTTTATAAAGAGAAAAGACCGCTCAACGTCAACAGATGTCACCGCGCGTACTTTTAAATTTGTGAAATTTCTTAAAGTCGTCCTATTGACGTCTGGTGTAGAAGTATATTCACTGACTTCACTATAATGCGACAATTTGTCATTTCTAGAACTTTAGAGGCGATCAAGTGTCCACGCGCTGAACAATTTTCCTCCAATGCACCCCCTAAAACATTCGTTACCTTAACTTCAGAAGTAATTTTTTGTCTAACATTATTACACTCCGTTGATAAATGTTTTCTTCCGAGTGTCGTTTCCAACGGCACCTGAACATTGTTATATTTGTCACTAATACACTTTTCCAAAAATTATCTAAAAAGTGGATTATCTAGTTTTGACCACGGTATGTTACATCCCACCATCACTTCCACTAAATCTAAATTAAAACTACGTTGACTGTCACTATCAGTAGAGCCACTAGTACTAATATGCTTTTGTAAGGAAATATGTCTATTAACATTAGATGTTCAAGAAATTGTTTTGTTGCAACTGCTACAATAAAGATCTGTTCCATCAAATTGCAATTCTGGGAAATCGCAAATCCACAAGTCTATTGCAGTCTGAGAAGCACTAGACATTTTTGTATACCGCTGACTCTGTATAATTTCACACTAGTTTGTACATACATATGGGTAGATTTATACCTCGGTTTACAAAACTGCGATCTATGATGGTCTACCCTTTCCCTTTATTAAATGTTGACGTAACTGCCAATAATTGTCACAGTGTAGGTAAAAAGCGATTTTGAAATGTTGCACAATTTCGGTGGGGTCATATAATTAAAGGAGATAAAACCACATAAGTAAAAAACATAAAAGTACCTCTGTACACTGGAATTTAATGTTGACACTCGGTTAGGGTCGAATGCCTTTAATACTGCAAATATAAAAAATCTACTGTTTTTAGGTAATTATCAGTACGTTTCACGAATGTAGTAGTTTTCGATAAAAGTAGGCTATGCCATTAATCCTTAACTTTATTATGTATGATTTAATATTATATAAGAATGATTTATTTTATTGGGAAAAATGTTATATGTTGCCAGCAGTTAATTGGGTTTTCATATTTAATTGATCTTGTTAGATGAAAAAATCGTCATGAATATAAGGGCACAAATCAAAATTTTCTAACCATACCACGCTATAGAGTCAATCATGAAGCGTATTTTATCCAAAAATCATTAAGTTCTCTGTAGAATTTCTATTTTTAAAATAAATATAGAAACGAAGTTTTACATAGGCTTATATGGCAGTAAAAATAAAAAATCCTCATTTTCTCTGCTCGACTACGGCTGAAAATTAATTATCTACTTTTCCATTCCCATGACGATATCTCCCAAACTATAATATTTATCAAAAAAATATATTCTTTATAAAATATTTGCCATATTTTCCAGATTACAATGGTTTTTAAATCAGATTTTTTGAGAATTTAATAACCAAAATATTTAATAATGTGTAGCACGATATCAATTTTCGAAGCTTATCAGCGGCATGCGTTCGTTATAGATTCTCGCTCTCCCACTCTTTGAAACTGTTTCAACACACCCCACTTCGCACCCGCAATGGCCTATCGTTAGATAGATTGGCGCATAGTAACTTTCGTGGTTCACAATATTTTGAAATTTATGCCTTGAAAATGATTATTACTATGAAATAAATGTAAGTATATTTGTAGAATATTATTTCAGTGTTACATGGACTTACATAAAAATTATGGCCTGCCTAAAAATATTGTGTAATAGATTAACATGTTCTAAGAAAATCTCTATAGTTCACTGTTTGCAAGATACTTTCAGCTGGTATGTATTTTAAATTTCCATATAGGTAACTGATGTATATGCTTTTTAGAAGAAATTAAAATGGAAAGTACTACTGATAGCACAAGTTCTAAAAGTGAGATTGAGAAAAATACAGTTTAATATAAGACAGATAACAGATTCGTAACATATTAGCTTAATTTGTATGAAACCGGGCCCTGTAATCAAAGGTTTTGAGAAATCGTTTGCAACATTTATTGATTGTTTAAAAATCTGTGAAAAAATAAGTAACCAAGGAGAAGATGATCTACATCCTAGCATTATGTCATTCAAAAACAAACAATTTTGGCTGGTTTGGCACCGAAATTGCTATTTTAGTTTTACTAGCCAAAGAAAAACAGAACATTTGAGGAGAGAAATAAGGAAAGAAATTGAGTTCAGATGGGTCGAATGCCTGTCCATTAACTTCTTCCGATGTGTCTTTTCGTAGAGTCGAAATTGTTAAATCTACGAAAGGAAACGAAAAATATGTTCTAATTCCAACAGAAAACGAGGCATGAAACTTTGTATTTTCTGTTGTGACCATAGAAACATTAAACATGATATTTTGTTTCTATAGCATTTAAATCGTTATCACAAATTCTTTAGAAAATTATGAGATTTTGGTGGGCTAATAGTTTTATTTTTCTTTCTGTGTTCGTGGTCATTACTTGAGAAAGCTATTTTATCTGTGTTCGTGGTCATTACTTGAGAAAGCTATTTTATTGAAAAAAAAATTGATTTTACGCAAGGACACGCCTGAAGAAGTTGATGGACATGCACTACATCCATCTGAACTGTTTTTAATTTCTTCCTCTTTCTCCATTTTTCTCCTTAAATATTCCATATTTCTTTTGTCAGTAAAACTAGAATAGCGATTTCGGTGCCAAACCAAACAGCCAAAATGATTTGTTTTTCGAAATCGCATGGTTCTAGAATATACATCATCTTCTCTTTGGTTACTTATTTTTTCACGGAGTTTTAAACAATCAATGAATATTACAAACGATTTATCAAAACCTTTGTTTACAGGGTTTTCATACAATTTAAGCATAATTTCTTACGAGTTTGTTTTTCTTTAAATTTTATTTTTGTCTCAATCTCACTTTCAGAACTTGCGCTATCAGTAGTACTTTCCATTTTCATTTCTTCTCCAGTTACCTATATGGTAGAAAATTCTATTAAAAAAATGCATACCAGCTGAAAGTATCTTGCTAACAGCGAACTACCCAGTTTCTTATAACATGTTAATCTACTAAACTAAAATTTTATGTAAGGCGAAATAACACTGAATTAATATTAAACAAATATACTTATATTATTTATTCCATAGTAATCATTTTCAAGACATAAATTTCGTTAATATCTTGAACCACGACAGTTACCATGCGCTAATCTATCTAACGATAGGCCATTGCGAGTGCGAAGTGGGGTGTGTTGAAACAGTTTTAAAGAGTGGAAGAACGAGAATCTGTAACGAACGCATGCCGCTGATAAGCTTCGAAAATTGATATCACGCATTATTAAATATTTTGGTTATTAAATTCTCAAAAAATCTGATTTAAAAACCATTGTAATCTGGAAAATATGGCATATATTTTATTAAGAATATATTTTTTTGATAAATATAATAGATTGAGAGATATCGTCGTTGGAATGAAAAAATAGACGAAAAATAATTAATTTTCAGCCGTAGTCGAACAGAGAACATGAGGATTTTTGATTTTTACTACCATATAAGCTTATGTAAAAGTTTATTTCTTTACTTATTTTAAAAATAGAAATTCTACAGAGAATTTAATGATTTTTGAATAAAGTATACTTCATGATTGACTCTATCACGTGGTGTGGTTAGCTAGAAAATTTTGATTTGTGCCCTTATATTCATGACGATTTTTTGACGACAAGTGGATTCATAATCTACAGGGCATAAGTAACATATCTGGTAAGGTCATACATTTTACTTTAAAAGTGCTAACGGGGGGAAAGATAGAAATTGATTTGCACTCTACTAGAACAGGAAAGTGTGTTTGATTCAAAATTGTCTTATTATTTGCTAGATATATTTTACATGTTTTTGTAAGAACTGTTACCGTTTTTAAGCTAAATTTATTACCAAAAATACAATGTAGTTGGCAATTATAAATATTTCTCCACTTCGTCGTTTTTCTGTTTCAGTAAATGTTTGCAATATAATATTAGGTCTAGATGAGAGCCGTCTCTTGCATCGAGATAAAATTCCCGATCTCTGTTGATAACATAAAATTGAGATGTTCACTTGAAAGTTAGTACATGTATGTATTGTAATGACATCTGACTAAGATGTTTTCATTAAAGGGGTGGGAGGTGGTAGGTTGTGAATAGGGGAAAATAAGTAGGGTAAACTAGAAACTTCATTTTTAACGTATATGGTAGAAACCAACGTCTCAAACTTTTCTATGACATCTGCCCCAAATATTATTAAAATTCTATGAACAATAATTTCCACATACTAGAGTGCAAATTTACTCAAGATGTTTCCTTTAAAATGCAAAAAACCTGGATGTGGAAGTAGTGATTCCTTAGGCAGCAGCGGTTTTATTACTTTGGTATAGCTTAACCAATTTACGTAAAGTCTATTGCAAATAGTAGGACATACTGCGACGGCGGCCTCTTCGTAGTTTTATAAAGCTGTCTCAATAAGCAAAGATGCATGAACATAATAATGAAAAGACAGTATCACAAAATAAAATCGGAATGTACCTTTGACCAGACCAGGTGCATTATATATTTTTGGGATCGCCGAATCTGGATCCGAAACTCGTTTTGCCACATCGCCTCTGGTTTTTCTCATATCCTCAAAAACTAGGAAAAAACAGTAAAATTTAACGATATCAACCCGACGACCTAATTTAATTAACTTCATATTTCTATAACACTTTTACTTTAAAATCCATTAGTCAAAAACTCCTTAGCCTCAAATCCTCCTAACCCCATAACCCTTCAACCCCGTAACCCCAAAGCGCAATAGAAAAGAGACTTAACTTTTTATATCCATCTTTTCTTGTGCTCAATCGATTGCAAATTAAATTTTCAATTCAATGATGTGGGGCATGATTTTTTTACGTCGCATCGAAGGTGAGTTATGTGCCGTCAAAGTGAGAGGTCCAAGGATTTGGCTCTTCGAACGGCACGGCCTCACTTCGAAAGGCACACCCCCAAACCGAGTACCATAGAGATTTATTGTTAGAAAATTGAACGAGAAATCGAACGGCGCAAACCGTAGGCTCGTAGCAATCACGGTTTCCAACATATGACGTTATAAAGCGGACGGAAGATGTGTGCGGGTGTGGGTGTGTGTGTGTGTGTGTATATGTTTCTATGGCACTGGATATATCCAACTAGAAATACAATTTATTATAGTATAATATTATATATTATACATATATGTATAAATGTTCTAAAATGCCAATAATTATATGTATTACAAATAATAAATATTTTTAAGTCTCTATTGTTTAACAAAGATTGAAGGTAATGCATATAATTACTGTTAGTGCTGTTAGTGTATATGTGTCGTGCATCGAGTTAGAAGGTAGGGAGAAGCAGTCACGTGATCAAAAACGGCATCATTTCGCCATCTTGTTACTACTTTTCCGTCAAATAGTGACAGTTTGTTTTCCATGCGATTTTTACTGATAGTTTGTTAAATTTTAGACAATAGACATTAAAAGGACTATGGTGTCGTGTGCTAAAAGAAGTTGTTCTTCTAGAAATGGCGTTGACAAGAAGAAATTAACGGGAATAACATTTCATAGGTAGTGTAAACAACACACAGAGCCGTATTTAAAAAAAAAACAACTAATTAAATGTTTTTTTAATATACTCAGATTACATATTTCGTAGAATAGAAAAAAATGGTTCATTTTAGGATAACATTGCACATTTTATATATCAAGGTAAATAAAAACTGTTACATATTTTGCCTATAATTTTTTAAATATTAGGAAGTTAGGTATATCAAAAAATGTTTTATACAAATCATTTTTTTGTTGTTCTCTTTTTATCTACAAGGTTGGTGTTTATGTTGTTAAATAAATCACAAAACCATATTATAGGGTGTGATTTAAAAAACAAGTTACTAACTCAAATGTCAAAATAGAAATTTGTATAAAAATTCAAACCACAAACCTGTTCGTTTTGTATTTCACTTTTGTGTGAAACATTGTTCAATAGAACTAGTAATTACAAAGTTACAAAAGCTGTGCTATACTTTTTACTCAAACCGTATGCATATTGTTGACATATTATAATGCCACATTTTCTAAAAAACATATTGAACATGTCTATTTGGGTAAAAGTACAATAAATAACTCTCAAAGCAATAAAATTGTATTATTTAGAGGCGAATAAATATATTTTAAAATGTTCATTTTGTGTTTTATTTGCATATGTTTCCTTTCTTCCAATTCTTTTGGCTAATTGCTAATTTATTTACGTTATCCAGATATACCGTCTCGCCGGGGTACAAAGTTTTTATTATTTTAATTAGTCCGGGTCTGGCAAAACCACCATATTGTTACTACATTTAGCCACGCCTACTGTTGCCGTTTCTGTAGAGGAAATTTATATAGGATGTTGTCTCCCTACTTTCTAACTCAGTGGTGTCATAGCATAACTTTTTTTGTTGGTTTTTATTTTGTTTCTTTTTTTTGTAATTTTTTTGTTTTTCCCTTTTTTGATGTAGTATATAATTTAATGGTTCTGTTTTATTTAATTAACTTTTTTTTGTTATTTTTGATTTTTTGGTTTTCTTTTCCTTTTTTTTGTATTTATATTTTAGTGGTTTTGTTTTATTTTTTTATTGAATTCTCTTAGCCTATTTTTTTCTTTTTTTGATTTTTTTTTCCATGGTCCTTGTATACATAAGGGCTCTTCATCGGTTGATGTTTCACAAAAAGTGTTAGTACATAACCTATTGTTCGTTTATTTCATATTCTTAATTTCTATTGTACTATTTATTGTATTATTTTATTGACAATCAATCACTGTTCTTATAGTTTATAAAGTGTTTTAATGAAATCATATAATATGACCAGGTGTAGGTCTTGAACATATATCTTCTGTTTTCCACTGAGAGTAATGTAGATATATTCACTGGTAATTGATTTTTTCCTCAACTAGCTTTTTGTATAATTTATCGATATTTGCTTCTTCTAGAATACATTCTAGTCACGACAAATGCTTGACCAATAGCGTGGGGGCTTGTACGACCAAGTTTCGCCAATAGTAAGCGGGCATATTCCTACGCCAAGTCGACAACAAGGAGACGTCGAAAAGATGACGTAGAGGAGGTTGGCTGGTAGGCCGTAAGAATTAAAAAGCCGCCATGTATTTATAAATTTTTGTATATAGTGAATAGTAACTGCCAATATAATCAGTAAAGTTTATATGTTCTGTGTTATAGTGTAACATTGCCCAGTACAATGTGCTGCAGGTCAGCATCAGCGTCGTCCCATATGCATAGTGCGTGGTCCGTGATGTTCATTTTGTATTTATAGGCGGGGGTTAAAGTATGGTTACTTCTTATTTGGCATATTATTTGTACGAAATGTCTGTCCTAATGCTCTTAAACCATGGAATGGAGGGAATTGCGATTGAATGTTTTTGTAAAAACTTCCCTGTTTCCGATTTGTCGTACTCACGTTGCCAAGATTCTCTCATGTTTTGTTTTAAAATAACAAACAAGTCATTTCTAGGTGTTCTGATGTTTAACATAATTTATTCTTGTTCTGTAGCTTCCTTTGCTACTTTGTCAACAATTTCGTTATTTATCAAACCTGAATCTCCTCTGATCTATACAAGCTGTATAATTTTGGATTGCTGTCTTGCTTCGTAATGAATTAATAAAATTAGTAATTAAATGATTTGTGTAGGTGTTTGGAGAAGCATTTTTAACTCTTTCAATTGCACTCTTGCTTTTGTTTGAGTTTAGACCTAATTAAAAAGCTTCTCTTATTGCCAATAGTTCTGCGCTAAACACAGACATGTAAGTTGGTAACTTATATTTTATAACTATTTTTTCACGTAGATAAAAAATTGCACAGCCTACTTTGTCTTTCAATTTAGATCCATCGGTATAGATATGTTCAAAGTCATTCCAATTTTTTGAAATATCATCTTGAAATACGTATTGTTATTATTCCTTTGGAATGTGTTTGTAGTCTTGTGAAATATATGTGGTTACAGGTTGTTCAAATATTTTGTAAGGAAATGATAAATTCGGAGGTTTATCTGTTTTTTGTATTTCCTCTGTGTATTGTGACATGTTCGTGAAGCTGTCTACTAATAAAGGAAGTTTTTTAATAATCCCGAATTTGGTGGTTTGGCAAAATATATTGAGGTGACAAATTCTTCTCAATAAGTCGCTGTTTTCAGACTCCTTTTCAGACTCCAGTTTTAAAATAAAGGACCCCGCACGGAACATATGGAAATTCGCCCCCGGTTAAAGTGTTTGATACTCGGGGATATTATCCAAATATCGATGTTGATCAAAAGTCTCTATGGGCTCAAGGTCGGAAATTGGACGGTTTTCCAGATATCGGGGGTGTAAAGGGGGATGCTCATTTCTTGTGGGAAGTGGCCCCCGCTCCACTAAAATTCGCTGGAATCGATATATGTCATTCCTCTCGACCTCCTGATCAAAAATTCCCAGAGGCACAAGTATGGAAAATAAACAGTTTTCTAGATATGGGAGGTGCAAAGGGGGGGGGGGGGTGCTCATTTTGTATAGGAAGTGACCGCCAGTGAATTTCACTGGAATCGAAATATGTTGTTCCTCTCGACCTCCTGATCAAAAGTTCTCATAGACACAAGGTCGGTAAATGCACAATTTTTTCGATATCTGGGGTTCAAAGTCGACTTTGCAACCCCCGATATCTGGAAAACTGTGCATGTACCGGTCTTGTGCCCATGAGAAATTTTGATCAGGAGGTCGAGAGGAACAACATATGTCGATTCCAGTGAATTTTACTGGGGGTCACTTCCTATAAAGGAAATGAACGCCCCGCTTTGCACCCCCCATATCTAGAAAACTGTCCATTTTTAAACTTGTGCCCCTGAGAATTTTTATCAGGTCAAGATGAATAACATATGTCGATTCGAGACCCCTCCTTCCTTTTTGGAAAAATTCGAACAGCTATATCTCGGAAAATACGCATATATTCGAAAATTTTACAAGAGTAAAAAGTTGTCATTTGTCATCTATAATGTTTTTTTTAATTTACCTCAATTTCAAGTTAATAAATTAACAAGAAAATCATTATTTATAACAATTGCGGGGCAATAGCGCAACATTTTTTTTTTTTTGGAATTTGATCTGAACGTTAAAGTGAACAGAATCCACAAAGTTTCTTGAAAATCGATTCATTTGCTAAACTTTTTCAAGTTTAGGTCGATTTACGTCGAATTTGCCTACACTATCGGAAGTTTTAAAATTTACAATTTAACTTAATATTAAATATTATAACTTTTTCTATTAATCATTAGTTTAATCCGTGAAGTGTAAAATATAATACAAGGTTTTAATTAATGATAAAACAATCTACCGTGTTACTTAAGGAGATTGTCCCTGAGATCAGGACAATAAGGAATGTAAATTTTCGTTCTCTCTTTCCCTTAAGTTAGTTTTAATTACTCCAAAAAAAATTACATTATTTTAATTTATAATTTAATTGATTATAAATTAGCATGGCAATTATTTTCATTTTCGTTCTGTATATATTTTATCATTTTACCGATACATGAAATAAAATAAACTAACTTCGTTCGCAGTCCGCAGAACCTTTAAAAATTGAAATAAATTACCCATTAAAAGTTAAAGGATAATAAATTATAATGTCTTTATTTTGCATAGCAATACAAACCTGATTGTATTATTGTCACAGAAACTTGGCAAATGCAAGATATAAACCTATACAGAGTATCTCACCGGGAGCTGAATCAATCGACATAGTTGTATTTGAAAAAAATACAACTTTGACGCCGTGTATTTGTTTAAAAAAATACAACTTAGATACCCTGTATTTTTTTTTAAATACAACTATGACACCCTGTATCCTTTTCCACAGCAACAATTCATTAAAGCTTGTTTGGTTATACCCTTATATTTTGGTCCAAAGAATGTATAGGAGATCCAAAGTCGGTCTGATATCATAAAAAGAAGACCGACAAAGGAGTACTTCATAACACGTGCGATGGTCACGCTTACAATTTTTAGATTAATGTTTTAATTATTGAAAATAATGTTTTACTTTATATTAATTGATAGGCATGATGTAAATTATTTATTTATAGTAGGTACATTATGTCTTTGTCATAAATAATGTTATTTTAATGAACAACTCCATAAATTATTCAATAAAAGTATATAAATAGCATTTAACTTCCGGCTATGCTACCGGCATAAATCAAATCAGGCAGCAGGTCTGTAATAGTGCCAGTAGAGTCAGAAGGCTGTGACGCATGCCAGATGAAGAAATAATCTACCCGTCTCCTCCCGAAGAAGTCAGGGAAATCCTGAGAAGCCTCAAACCCCACAAAGCGCCGGGGAATGACGGAAAAGGAAACATAGTACTCAAGAATCTACAAAGGAGTAGCAGCAATAGTGAACATCATCAACGCCGTCTTGAGACTAGGTTATTTCCCCACCAAGTGAAAGAAATCAGACGTCATTATGATTCTCAAAGCAGGTAAGAATCTTTCCTTCAAGTTACAGGATTATCAGTCTTCTATCGGCGATGAGTAGAGTATCATCCTGAAGAGACTTACAACCCTGACCGATGAGCTCCAGATCATCCCAGATGAGCAGTTCACCTACCGAACCGAGCTTCAGGTACTGCGTCCAACGGAGTACATCACGAAGGGTTTCAACCACCGCCAAGTCACAGGAGCGATCTTTTTAAACGTAGCTAAGGCCTTCGACAGGATTTGGCATGAAGGTCTCCTGGTGAAGATGTTGTCGATGGGTTAACCTGTTGGCATCTCAAGCTTGTGAGATCTTACCTTCACCGGAGACAACTCCGTGTGAAGATTGCCGACATGCTATCGAACTACAAGCCCAAGGAAGCAGGCGTACCGCAGGGATTGGTACTCTCTCCCCACCTGTTCACCATCTACACGTCCGATATGCTAAGAACCACAAGTACCTCTTTGGCGCTCTACGCAGACGATACGGCCATAATCGCAAGGTCATGGAGTGCAAGACTTACCACCCGCAACCTCCAGGAAGCAGCATCCCTTCTGGAAGAGTGGTGCAACAAATGGAAAATCAAGGAAGGTCAACGCGGAGAAGAGTAAAGCCATTCCCTTCAAGGGAGTCAGGAAGCAAACTCCCACAGGACACGTCTCCGTGAACGGCGACAACATCCACTGGCACGATACCGTCAACTACCTTGGGGTTATCATGGATCGAGGCCTGACGTGGAGACAGAACACGGAAGCGATAATACAGAAAACAAGGCGAGGAGGACTCTACTTTATCCTATGATAGGTAGACAAATCCAACTCCACCTGAGGAACAAGCTCACGCTTATCAGGACCGTCATTGCACCCATTCTGACCTACGCCTGGGGATACCAACCAGTAACCCACCTGAAAAGGGCACAGGCCATGGAAAATTTCGTACTTAGGTGCGCCGTGGATGCACCATGGTTTGTGAGAAATGCCGACATTTTCAGAGACCTGGAGTACATCCCGATAACTGAAGTCATCCGGGACAGAGTGAAGAATCCATACGCTCGTGCAGCAGAGCATGGGAATCTGCTGGTCAGGCAGGCGGCTGAATACGACCCCAACGACGCCACAGTGGGTCATTTTAAATATCTAGCAAATAATGAATGCAAAATTTCACACTCACAGATTTCTAGAATTGTACCCACATTTAATAATAGGATACCTACGTAGTTCCCGGAAGAATTATTAGACAGATTGGCGGCAGTAGGTGGCTGTGGTGTAATAACAAACTGTGCCGAATTTCCATTTGTGTTAACTTGTACTTCAGGGTTAGTGTATCGTTATAAAAGTTGTGTTGCGTTTATGTGCCTAAAACGTTGTAGTTGTTTAATTTGAAGGTATGTACACTATTTATCATAAATCTGTTACTACGCATATTCTTAGATAAGAGATATTTGAACATATGCATGTGAGATATCCTATGTTTTAAGTTTGAAAAGCCCGCAAACCTCAAATTCGGGCGGATTCGGTTTGGAATAATTTTTCTGGTATTATGCAACTCATTTGTGTTATTTCTAAATAGAAAAAAATTGACAAGACATAATTTTTCATTGTTTCAGGTTATCATACTGATCCCAAAAAGAGAACTTTTTGAAGTCTGGTGTCAGGAGAGTGCAGTTAAAAATAAAAACTCCGCTGTTTTAACTTGCATCTGATGAAGAAGCAAGTTATATTCTTTATTCGTGGTACTATATGCCTTGCAGTTTCCATGGAATTTTAATACATGGTGCTGATATAATTAAAATGTCTATTCTTCCAATAGGAATGCTTTCGGAGGAAGCTTTAGAACCACATAATAAGGATTTTTTAAAATTTTCGGGAATACAATACAAGGATGTTCTTTCGCAAATATACCATGGCAGATTTGTTTAATCTTACATTATTTTCGTCGTTATCTAAGTGAAGTTCAACCAGTTATTCTTATAGACAACCACTTAACAGAGACGTTATCCAATTATTATCAGATGCACCCCTTCCGACTGCGATCACATCATCACAATCACCTGATGAGTCTGTTAATAATACTGAATCCTACTCTGAAATTACATAGGAATTTTGGCGGTGGTTCGCTTATTGTAAATAAAATAGTTACGAATTACTAGAAATAAAAAACACTTAGAAGAATATTAATTTGAATCTGTCTTATGTTTCAAGTGTTTTTTGCAAGTTATAAGTAATTTTTTTAAATCGTGGAATGTTTATTTTATTAACTTATCATACTTTAGCTAAGCCATTATATCATACACAATAAATGCATGTTTTGGTATGTTTTGAATTTTTTTTCCTAGATTTGTCATTTTACCCACTGTGCGACGCTCCGAAGCACAAGAGGTCGAAGTTCCAAATCCTGGATAACGGATAAATATAACTTAACCGTTTTTCTGTTGCAGCCCGTCCTTCAAATCACGCCGCAAGGAGACAATGGCCAAGAACACCCAAATCACCCGATTCCGGGGGTACCAAGGAAACAACCAGCTCGGTACCTTTACCCTAGCCCGTGCCGGCCTCTGACGCTAAAATAAGCATCTTTGGGAGAACACAATCCTAGAGCTATACAGTTCACACTTTTTTCCGACGAAATCGGAGCTCATTATGCCAATTGGCGCTCTGAGCTTTCGACTAGTTAACACCCCCCAAACCCCTCCGACCTCCGAGAGGGCTCGGCAACAGCCATTCCCTCTTAGTACAGACGAAATACGTTCCCGGGAGCCGACATGCTAGCGAAGAACAAACACCAAGACAGAAGAGCGCCAGAAGAAACGACCCAGCTGACATGGTTCAAAAGCCAGGACCAGGGAGGTCTGCTAACATCTCCTACACCGTCCGCATTTGTTGGGAGAGGGGGTAGGCGAAAAATCAAGAATATTGACGCGTGTTATTCTATCACGAATAGGCTTTGTAATGACGTATCCTGGTAGCAACGCTTCATACTGAATTTCCAAATTAATGATGGAAATACTATACCCTTCAATTATAGCTTATTATTAATGATTCACCCTGTATATTCATCTATCTAAATAGTACTGCTTATTTTTCTGCTATAATAATTACCATTTAAACTGCTAAGTTCCTCATCAGATAATTTTTCATTTTACTGTATTATAATTTATCGCACCATTATATAGTTGTTTATGTTATTACTGCTACTATTTCTTGTCATTATGCCTTATTATTATTATTTTGAGATAATTGTATTATTTTATCGGACGAGTCTAAGATTGTGCTCTGCATTTATCTTATTATATTATATTGCATTGCGTGATTCTAAAATTGTCATATCTTTGCAATTTCTTAGCTTATATAAATTACTTCCACATCCACGTAGGAGCAGAAGTATAGTAATAGTAAAATGTAAATGTAAAAATGTCAAAAATTGTTCTTATTGAAATAGGTTTAGAATGTCATGAAACGTCGAGATTTAAAATTTGAGCGAAAGAAAATGTTCTGTCTGTTGTCGGTTGGTCTGTCTGTAACATTTTTTTGTGCGCACGTGGTACGGTTTCAAGATATTGAGTTGAAAGAAGGATGCCAAAGTCTTAAGGGACTTTGGGCCCAATACGCCCAAGTTTGTAAAGTGTACGAAGTTATTGTACTTGATCTTGAAATTTCGTTAAAAACACTAAATTACGTGATTTATGAGCAAATAAAATTCACCAAAATTGTTTTTGGGGCAAAACCAATTTTTTTCAAATGGAACCATATCGGTACCGTGGTACCATTTATTAGTACTATTAATAAGGAATTTGTTCATGTGTCGTATTAAAATGTGCGATAAATACAAACAAAAGTACAGCTAAAAGAAAATAAGAAAATACAATTTTGTTCTAATTAAATGTTAGGAAGTAAGTAAGGTGGCTTTGAAAACAATGAAATATTTTGCTTGTCAAACATCTGTTGGTTTAACGGTGCTTTTATTGCGTCTTTACAAATTGTTTAAAATTCTTGTTAATTGTGTTCAAAATGCCGCAA
Organism: Stenurella melanura; assembly: GCA_963583905.1. NCBI lineage: Eukaryota > Metazoa > Arthropoda > Insecta > Coleoptera > Cerambycidae > Stenurella > Stenurella melanura. Next base: position 59,778,873 of record OY757309.1, read on the forward strand.
ATTCATACAAGACATGAAAAAGTTGACATGTTAATTATTTATGGGGAAAGTAAAAAAAATGCCATTGCAGCTATGGACCTTTATGGCCGACGATATCCTGATAGACAATGTCCAGCGAAAAATTATTTTAAACGTGTTGAAAACCAATCCCGAACAGACCCCAAAAATGATTCCGAAGAAAACTTCATTATTGACGAAGGAACGGAAATTAATGTTTTGGCTCGAATAGAAGTTGATAAGACTGTTTTTTTAAGGCAAGTTGGGTTTGAATTGAACATGGGTCACTAAGCAGTAAGCCGAATTTTGCACAAATACCACTATAAATCTTTCAAATACCAATAATTGCACCAGCATTTGTACGAAAGTGATTACGAACGTAGGATGGAATATTGCAATTGGATTTTGTATAATAATGTGCAGCCAAACAATGTTTTTTTGGGACTGATTTTTTTTTTCGGACGAGTCAAGGTTTACAAATTTATTATTATTTAACCGACAAAATACAAAATATTGGTCACAAGAAAATCAAAATTTATTACGGGAGGGTAACTTTCAAGTGCGGTTCGGTTTCAATGTTTGGCTTGGAATAATTGGTAGTAGAATCATTGGTCCTATAATATTTGAAGGTCCTCTGACTGATTCCAGATACTTAGATTCCTGGAAAATGAGATTGAGAACATTTTCCACACAACAGTTACCTTTAGGTTTAGGGCAGAGAATGTATTTCCAACAGGATGGCGCTCCTCCCCATAATTCAAGGATAGTAATTAATTAACTTCAACGGAGATTCGGAGAAAACGTAATTTCGACAAATGGTCCTGTAAGGTGGCCTCCAAGATCACCTGATTTAACGCCCCTTGATTTCTTTGTTTAGGGCCATTTAAAAAATATTGTCTATGCAACCGCCGCGCCGTTAGCAATTAATAGCATAACGGCCCAGCAATTGGCGAACGTTCTTCGAGAAACAGCTATGCGAGTTCAAAAGTGCATTGAGGTTAATGGACAGCATTTTGAACAACTGTTGTAATGTTTTGTGTTAATTTTTTGCATTCCAAAACCACCTTATGTGTAACAAGGTAATTAGAATAAAATTATATATATACTTATTTTCTTTTAGCTGTAATTTTGTTTGTATTTATCGCATATTTTAATACGACATATGAATAAATTTCTTATTAATGGTACTAATAAATGGTACCAGGTACCGATATAGTTCCATTTGAAAAAATTGAGTTTTGCCCCAAGAACAATTTTGGTGAATTTTATTTATATATATATATTGTTACGATATTTTGTGTTTTGTTTAAAATGAATGTTTTGAAAATAATTATATTCCTGGGCGCCAGACAAATCGCTTTCACAGCAATATGTCAAATTTATTATACTACACAAAACAGTAACTTTGTAGCATGATGTCTAGTCCCTTAATTTGGACAGACAGACTCTCCAGGGCTCAAGTCGGTTCAAATTTGCTCAGGTTAGCATTGGTGCACACAGTCTGAAAAGGTAAATGAAAGCCAGAGTTCAAAATAACAAGAAACAAATATTTATTTATAAAACTCCTTCCTGGAAACCTATACTGGAAAAAATACACAAATACATACGTTGTATGACTTAATTACTAAAATAAAATTTATTTGGCCTTTTATTTATGAAAATTGCAATTTTTAAGAAAATATTTACCATGGATTTATTGTCGCTGCTCGATTAGTTCGACATTTCACTCGCGCTTGTGGCGCTGCCGGCAGTCTTACTTCTTCCTTATCTGCGATCCCTGGCGAATCGTTGACGTTTGGAGTTTCACCTTAGTGGCCTGTGATATGAATTCTGCTTTCTTGATTAATTTACTGGACGAAACACTTATTTTTAATACCGAAAACACTTTATTTTAAAAGGTAGGTACTGTTACCTTTCGTAGCACTTAATTTTTCTCTTAGGATGTTTACAACATATGAAATACTTTCAATTATAATTTTGTTTACCTTCTCAAAACATTTAAAAATTTAAATTTCAGGAACTTTGTAAATTGTATATTATTAATTATCACTTCTTGCTAGATATGCATTTAAGTTATTTGTCTACTCTTAACCTTGAGTACAAACGGCTCTACTTTAACTTTCTTGGCACTTTTGGTTATTATTTGTTTATTTAAATTTTTTTAAGGTTATAATTTTCTGGATCAACAATTCTAGATGTTGTCTCTACGAACTCTAGTGGGTGACTGTTTTAAAAATTCAAGCTTTTTAATTGGCCTAATTTGACGTTTTTGACATGATTGGATTGCTTGATTATTAAAATTATTTTATTGAATTCTGTATTTACACTTATTTTTGTGTAGGAGTTCTAAAGCTGGATTTTACTATTAAATTATTAATCTGCATTAAATTCTGAACATTTCCATATGCCACACTCTATGTTTTATTTAGTATCAATGAAATTTCAAAATTGCTGAAATTTATACAATATTTTTCTTAAATTCTATTTTACATACAAAGTTTGGTTTCCAGGTTGTAAACGAGCTTTGTATTACTAATTATACACACAATAAACATTGTTACAAACATTTTAAATTCATATAGATAACATTTTGTGTTCTAGGGGTAGCGGGTACTTTTCAACACCATCTCATACCTCCTAGATGAACAAATTAATGGAACATAATGCAATGTAAATGAAGTATAGTGAGTCCTGTTTCACTGCAACCATATATTTCATTGGTAAAGTTCATTTATATAATGGTTTTTATAATAATCGTTGAGCTACGCTATGGTCATTCTCAAATAGCATCGTGGGCCTTACAATAGTCCTTTAAATTATGGGCACACACAATGTAAGTATAGTTTACATGAGTCTTTACATATTTTATACCATTTGGAGCTATTACGATGTGCTCTAGTAGTAATATTTTCAATAGACGAGTCTCTATTTTGACATTTGAGTAATACTGTTTTTAAAGTGGATTACACCTATTGTGTTTGTATTCTAATTATATAATTACTTTTTAAATGATTAAAAGTTCATGTTTACACTAGCTAGGTAGCTTTTAAGTTCTTAATTCAAAATATTTTAACAAAATTTATTTTTATTATAGCCCAGTCGTTGAGCTTTTGCATGGGTCTTCAAGAAGATGAAACTAGAACATGTTTTTGGACACCATGGATGCTTCAGTACTGTTCTGGCTGTATATGGGCGTTTTTACAATCACATTTCTTTATTTAAAAGTCCATTATGAAAAGGTAAAATACAATTAATGTTTAAAATCATGTTTTTACAACTTACAATTATACACATATAATTCTGAATACTTGAATCCTGTTACTCTGTTCTCATTTACAGTTCAGGCTTAGTTGTAATTGCATTCTGGAGTCTGCTCGATACATCATGCCTCGAGTACTCGTGTCTAGTATAATAAATTAATTCGCTTATAGCATTATGTTTAAATTTTTTAATTTTAATTTATTTTTTGTTGATATTATTTATACAGTGTCTGTCTGTTCGTGTGGCAAATATCATGTCATATTTCCCCCTTTAACTATAATAAAATTTTAATTTATGAAAATTTTTTGTTAGTTACACAACATGACGTGTGATTGCCACATGTAACTGCTTATTTAGCTTTTAAGTAATATTTTATTTATTTAAAGTTCAAAAGGTATTAATTTTAGGTATTAACATTCCCTTTTATCGTTTAGTTCTGTTAATAACTCTTCATAAGCATTTAAGAATTAGAACATCTTTTTAATTGTACTAAATGCTCCCCCCTTATCGTGATATCTTTTTAATGTTATAATCTAACCTTGTTCATATGGGTACATCATTTCTATATGAAACTTCCCTCTTATTGTATCATCTCGCTCATCCATCAACTCATACGTATTCTCGTTAATTACTTTGTTAATTACATATGGGCCTTCATATGGGTTCTGAAATTTCGCACATATAATATTTTTGTGATCAGATACGCGCATTCGCTTGATTACTACTGAATCCCCTACGTTAAACGTGGTTCTTTTCCTTATACGCTTATTCTCCCTACTTTGATATCGCTTAGCATTTCGTACTAACCTAAGCTTAACATTCTTACGTATGGTCTCTAAGTCTAATGTTTTGTCAAAAGTCCATGGCCTATTTGGTTGCTTCCCCATCATACTAACTACAGGAGGTATTTCTGTAACCGTACTAGGCACATTATTTATATAATTTTCAACTTCTTTAGTAAAGAAATACCATTCTCGATGGTTACTTTGTAATACAATTCTCATAAATCTGTTTACTTCCTGAATATACCTCTCTGCAGGATTGGCTTGAGGTCTACGAATTGTCGTATATACTAATTGTATTTGCTGTTTTTCTAAATACTCTTTGAGGCGTTTGTTATTAAAATAGGTAGCGTTATCTGCTAAAATTCGTTCGGGTTTCCCTATGGTTCTGCAATATTCGTTTATTTTTCTTTTTATTATTAACGTATTACACCTTTTGGTGGGGTATAATTTAACAAATTTGGAAAATATGTCTACCATAACTAAAATATGTTTATACCCATCTTCGCTGGGAATAAGATTACTAACAAAATCGATAGCCACTAATTTCAATGGTTTGGTAGATATTATACTGTATACTATGTTCTTGTTCTTATAATTTTTAATTTTTCCTAATGTGCATTCATGGCACTTAGTCAATAATTCTTTTGTTAGAGAGAGATCTTTTTCACAATAATAAGTTTCACGAAAAATTAACCATGTTTTTCTTATTCCTACATGTCCATATCTAATGTGCAGATCTTTAATTATTAGTGAAGCTAGGGTCTTGTCTATTACAAATTTTTCCTCGTTTGAAATGGTTTTGATAATAAAATTGTCTTTGAAGGTGAAGCCTCTGCGTGGGGATACTAGTATTTCATTTCTTAGTTCTTGTAAGTGTGATTGACTATCGTGTACATGTGCGTATGTGTATGGATTATGTGTGTGTGATAAAGTGTTTAATGCAACCGTAAATGTGTTAGTGTCTTCTGTTTTTACATGTCGGTTACGTGTCAGTGCGTCTGCTGTTACATTGAGTTTCCCCGGCTTGTGTTTAATGGTAAACGAGTATTCTTGTATCAACAAAGACCACCGATATATTCTGTTGTTTGCAAATTTTGTCTTCATTAGATAGCATAGTGCAGAATGGTCAGTCTCTATAATAAAATGATTCCCGGTTAAGAAGAACGATAGCTTGGAGATCGCATATACGATACTGACCATTTCTTTCTCACAAATTGAGTATCGCGTCTCATAGGGCTTAAGAATCCTAGAAATGAAACATATGGGAGTCTCTGTTCCCCCCTGCCATTGTGTTAGCTCGGCGGCAATAATATTTTCGGACGCATCAGTGCGTAAAATGAATGGTATTGAGAAATCAGGACTGTGAAGCAGTAGATTGTCATGGAAGTTTTTCTTAATGGTTTGGAAAGCTTCTTCTCTCCTCTCATTCCATTCCCATTTTTCATTCTTTCTTAGTAACTCAATAAGCGGAACTTCCAATTCTGATAATCTAGGAATAAACTTTTTGTAGTAATTTAACATTCCTAACAAACCACGCAACATTTTTAAATTGATAGGTCGAGGATAGTCTTTTATCTCTCGAACCCTCTCTTCACCTATGCTGATACCCTCCTGTTTTATTTTGTACCCCAAATATTTAACGTATGTGCGGAAAAATTCACACTTTTCTATGTTTAATTTTAACCCGGCTTTGTTTAGTTCATCAAGAATTATGTCCAAATGTTCACAGTGTTTTTTATCTGTTTCAGAAAAAATTAGGATATCGTCGATGTAGTGGACACAGAAACTGTCATACTTATCTAGTATGTTCTGCATTGCCCTAACCAGTGCGGATGAAGCTGATTGCAATCCAAAAGGTACTACTTTGAATTGAAAGATATGGCCATCCACGCTGAAACCGGTGTATTTACAAGAGTCTGGACTTAATGGAATCAACCAGAACGAGTTTTTTAGATCTAACTTAGAAAATATGCTATTTTTACCAATTTTTGATAATAAAACGTCAATTGTCTGTGGCGCATCGAATTGAGATTTTGTAATACTGTTTAAATTCCTAGCATCTAAACACAGTCTAATAGTATCGTCTTTCTTTTTGACCACAACGATAGGATTAATAAAATTAGTTTTAGCAGATTCAATGATGTTCGCATCTAACATATTATTCAGTTCTTTTTGTACCTTTTCCTTGTATTTGTAAGGAATAGGGTACGTTTTGCATTTGAAAGGTTTTTCTTCATCTACCTCTAACTTGTGCACGTAGCCTTTAGCTACTCTAGGTTTATAGTTCACTAATGTAATATATTTTTGTAATAAAGTTTGTGTAAATTTCTCATGTTCATTCGGACAATTTATGGTTAACTTATCAGATTCTATGTAATCAGTATTCATAACGTACGTGGTTAATGCCCCCGTATTCTTACCGTAATCATACATATTATTTGGCTTTTTTCCTTTTGACTTCCAGCGTTTCTTTTTAATTTCAAGTAGCCTTTTGCTGCTCCCCCCTATAAACATCACATTTACAGTTGGTTGCATATTACTTAGCTGCAATTTTAATTTGTTATTTAAATTCTTATTATTTAAGGAAACAATGATTGTATTATTTATATTGTTAGTATAGATTAGTTTGTATTGTGTTTTATTTTTATGTTTGAACTGCATAGGGTTTATAATATTTTTAAAATGTTTACTTTCTTCTAATTTTAACTTATCCATGTAACCTTTTTTTATACAGGGTTCACTATTTATTCTGGTATCATGTTTTTGTAGCAATCTTTCATCTTTTTTGTTTTTCTCAGTTAAACAACTCATTAATTCATTGGGCTTATTAAAACTCGTATTTATTTCATACGTGGACCTTTCCATCGTATGTTTACCGCAGCATTTATACATATTATTTGGCTTTTTGCCATTTAAATACTCCATATTGGCACATTTGCCTTCAACAATATAGGGACTCTTGCCCTTTAAATATTCATTACCCTCGGGACCCTTGCCCTTCAATTTATTTAAATTATATATCGGTGAACTTTCACCTTCGACGAACAACATTTTCTCACCCAAGTCTATTTTTGCCCTTATAATTGATAAGATATCTTCCCCGATTATCACATTATAATTCAGGTTTGCTACAATTACGAAATCCCCTTTAAAAGTTTGATTATTGATTACAAAATTACTATTCAACACCTTGTCACATTCCGCGAACTTTTTTCCGTTGGCATTAACCAACTTTATCTTTGATACCCTTATGCATTTAATTTGATTTAAGTATTTGTTATAAATATCCTTATCAAGCAGACTAATTTGCGATCCTGTATCAACTAAAGCATGCAAAACATGATTGTTTATTTTAATTTGAACTATTGGCAGTTGGCTTATCTTTGCGTTTTGTATTTCGTTACCATTCTCGTGTCCGATGAACTCTTTTATATGCATATACTTATGAGCTACGTTTAAAATTTGGTTATTCAAAAATCCTGTCTATCCCTAGCATTGACTTGCGCAGTCGTTTCTATTTTATCAAAATCGGATTGAGAGTTTTGTTTTTCCCTCGTATTCCTATTAATATTTGTATTTGTCACTTGAGCATACGATCTCTTATCTCGTTTATCACCTTCCCATCTTACATGTTTACGATCTATCCCCTGATTGTTTATATTTTCCCTGGAATTATCATACTCCCGATATCTGTTGAAATTTGTCGCATTTGGAGACCTTTGTTCCCTACGATTATTATTATTAGAATAATTGTTAAACCTGTCGTTTGCCCCATCAGTACTTTTGTCATTATTTCTCATATTTTTGTTCGTTTCATAATTATTGTTTCTCTTATCAAAGTAGTTAGAACTATTCCCCCTATATCTAAAATTCTGATTAAATTGGTCGCGATTTGATTGATCATAATTATAAGTATTTTGTCGATAATCATCGATCTCCCTCAAATATTCAATGAGATCATCCAACAATACAATCCTTTGGGTGATTATAACGTTCTGTATATCGTTGGAGAAATGTCTTGCAAGATATTTAACTATTTCCCCCTCTGTGAATTTAGGTTCTAAGTACTTTATGTTATAGACTTTTCTCAACACGTAAGTCTCCCTAGTTATTCCTAATTTTTCATTGAATTTACCATTGAAAAGGTTTTGTCTTAATTTTTGTTGTGTGTACTGGCCCCAATATTGTTTGAGTACCAAGGTTTCAAATTCGTCAATATTCGAAAATTTGTCCTCGACCGTCTGGTACCACAATTCTGCTTCCCCCTTAAGCATGTTTTGGATATTTGACTTTAAACTCACATGGCTGGGTAGTGTGTCCATGTGTTGTCGTAAGCGTGTGATGAATATTTTGGGATGTGTTCTATTGTCCCCAAAGAAATAGAAAGGTGTTTTCGAGCATGTGTACGTATGTGTTGATGTTTGACCTTGATTCCTTTCTTGTAATAGCCGCGTATTCTTTTCAATCTTACTTTCCTGTTCTTTTAATTTGGAATTGTATTCCTCTCCATGTTTCTTAATCCTCTTATCCATCTCTGTCATACCATCATCTATCAAACTTTCTACCTCTACTCTCACTTCTTGTCTAATTTCCTGGGTGACTTCATTCGTTTTTGTTCTAATTTCTTCACTCATCATTTCTCCAATTCTTTCCCATTTGTTCTCAAGACTTTCAATCTTATCTCGTAGTTCAGTTTGACTTTCTTCCATTCTTCGCATTTTGTCCTCTATTTTCCTGCTAATATTTTCTTCTAATTTTTGATGGTTTTCTTCCATTCTTTGTATGTTTTCTTCTGCCTTTTTATTTAAATTTTCTTCCAAATTTCTGTTGTTTTCTTCTGCCTTTTTGTTTAAATTTTCTTCTAAATTTTTGTTGTTTTCTTCTATTCTTCTATTTAAATTTTCTTCTAGTTTTTGATTGTTTTCTTCTGCCTTTTTATTGTTTTCTTCCAGTTTCTCTTCCAATTTCTGGCTATTATTTTCCAATGTTTTATTCATGCCCGCCATCATGTCCATTAGTTTTTGGAACATGTCAGGTTGTGTATTTGCATCCCCCTCTGATTGTGTGTTTGATGTACCAGCCGATGCTTGTTCTTGGTCCATGCTTATTTCTTTACCTTTCCTAAGTTTCATATATTATAATGGACAATTACCAGTTGTGGTACTAATAAAAATTTTATACCAATAAGAAATAAATATTATTATTATTTGACACACTGTATACCTTATATCAACCCAAACTCTGGCTTTTCAGTTTCCTGAAATATTATAAATTTTATAATTCTGACAAATTATTTATTTGTGATTATGATAATGCTAGATTACAAAACTGGCACCGCGTTGGGCGCCATTTGTTACGATATTTTGTGTTTTGTTTAAAATGAATGTTTTGAAAATAATTATATTCCTGGGCGCCAGACAAATCGCTTTCACAGCAATATGTCAAATTTATTATACTACACAAAACAGTAACTTTGTAGCATGATGTCTAGTCCCTTAATTTGGACAGACAGACTCTCCAGGGCTCAAGTCGGTTCAAATTTGCTCAGGTTAGCATTGGTGCACACAGTCTGAAAAGGTAAATGAAAGCCAGAGTTCAAAATAACAAGAAACAAATATTTATTTATAAAACTCCTTCCTGGAAACCTATACTGGAAAAAATACACAAATACATACGTTGTATGACTTAATTACTAAAATAAAATTTATTTGGCCTTTTATTTATGAAAATTGCAATTTTTAAGAAAATATTTACCATGGATTTATTGTCGCTGCTCGATTAGTTCGACATTTCACTCGCGCTTGTGGCGCTGCCGGCAGTCTTACTTCTTCCTTATCTGCGATCCCTGGCGAATCGTTGACGTTTGGAGTTTCACCTTAGTGGCCTGTGATATGAATTCTGCTTTCTTGATTAATTTACTGGACGAAACACTTATTTTTAATACCGAAAACACTTTATTTTAAAAGGTAGGTACTGTTACCTTTCGTAGCACTTAATTTTTCTCTTAGGATGTTTACAACATATGAAATACTTTCAATTATAATTTTGTTTACCTTCTCAAAACATTTAAAAATTTAAATTTCAGGAACTTTGTAAATTGTATATTATTAATTATCACTTCTTGCTAGATATGCATTTAAGTTATTTGTCTACTCTTAACCTTGAGTACAAACGGCTCTACTTTAACTTTCTTGGCACTTTTGGTTATTATTTGTTTATTTAAATTTTTTTAAGGTTATAATTTTCTGGATCAACAATTCTAGATGTTGTCTCTACGAACTCTAGTGGGTGACTGTTTTAAAAATTCAAGCTTTTTAATTGGCCTAATTTGACGTTTTTGACATGATTGGATTGCTTGATTATTAAAATTATTTTATTGAATTCTGTATTTACACTTATTTTTGTGTAGGAGTTCTAAAGCTGGATTTTACTATTAAATTATTAATCTGCATTAAATTCTGAACATTTCCATATGCCACACTCTATGTTTTATTTAGTATCAATGAAATTTCAAAATTGCTGAAATTTATACAATATTTTTCTTAAATTCTATTTTACATACAAAGTTTGGTTTCCAGGTTGTAAACGAGCTTTGTATTACTAATTATACACACAATAAACATTGTTACAAACATTTTAAATTCATATAGATAACATTTTGTGTTCTAGGGGTAGCGGGTACTTTTCAACACCATCTCATACCTCCTAGATGAACAAATTAATGGAACATAATGCAATGTAAATGAAGTATAGTGAGTCCTGTTTCACTGCAACCATATATTTCATTGGTAAAGTTCATTTATATAATGGTTTTTATAATAATCGTTGAGCTACGCTATGGTCATTCTCAAATAGCATCGTGGGCCTTACAATAGTCCTTTAAATTATGGGCACACACAATGTAAGTATAGTTTACATGAGTCTTTACATATTTTATACCATTTGGAGCTATTACGATGTGCTCTAGTAGTAATATTTTCAATAGACGAGTCTCTATTTTGACATTTGAGTAATACTGTTTTTAAAGTGGATTACACCTATTGTGTTTGTATTCTAATTATATAATTACTTTTTAAATGATTAAAAGTTCATGTTTACACTAGCTAGGTAGCTTTTAAGTTCTTAATTCAAAATATTTTAACAAAATTTATTTTTATTATAGCCCAGTCGTTGAGCTTTTGCATGGGTCTTCAAGAAGATGAAACTAGAACATGTTTTTGGACACCATGGATGCTTCAGTACTGTTCTGGCTGTATATGGGCGTTTTTACAATCACATTTCTTTATTTAAAAGTCCATTATGAAAAGGTAAAATACAATTAATGTTTAAAATCATGTTTTTACAACTTACAATTATACACATATAATTCTGAATACTTGAATCCTGTTACTCTGTTCTCATTTACAGTTCAGGCTTAGTTGTAATTGCATTCTGGAGTCTGCTCGATACATCATGCCTCGAGTACTCGTGTCTAGTATAATAAATTAATTCGCTTATAGCATTATGTTTAAATTTTTTAATTTTAATTTATTTTTTGTTGATATTATTTATACAGTGTCTGTCTGTTCGTGTGGCAAATATCATGTCAATATATATATATATATATATATCATGTAATTTAGTGTTTTTGACGGGATTTCAATTTTTGTAGCATTACACGGGTCATTTAGAATAAATCGGAATCATCATGGCACACTTAAATGGAAAACAAAAAATTATATTATAAAAGAAATTAATGTTTGAAGTGTCACTTATTTGGCATCGTTGGATTCAGAAAGTTATGCAGAATTCAAAAATGCAATGATATATAGGGTGTTCCATTTAAAAATCGAAAGTTAGTGTCACTTCCGGCGAAAAAAATCAATTGTATGTCAATAAGTGTCGCTTATTATGGATGCAGTATGTCCTAAATTTCAATCAATTATCTTCAAAACTAAAGAAGAAAAGGGGGGTATACCATGATCGTGTTACACCCGGTATATTAACTCTAGCATCAAACCTATTAATTGTTAATTATAAATTAAACACTGCTTTTAGATGAATCAATCGATATATTATAAATACTCTACATATGTTTCGGCTTATTAGGCCTTTATCAAGAGTATTACATAGTGAATACTATTCATTGTTTAATTCAATGTTTATTTTTGGACTATATTGTGGTATAATGTTGCACAATGAAATTATCTTCTGCATTCCTTGTTTAACCATTTTGCTTCTTTCAATTTATGCGAAACATGCTCATATTTCCTAATGCCATAAATATATCTTAAACATGCCTTTTGGATTTTTTTATTTTGTTACTATCCATTTTATCGAGGCTGGGACCATATACAACATCGCAGTAGTTGAAATTACTTAGTACTAGCGTATCAGTAAGTTTGACTTTAAGAGATGGGGAGAGTAAATGACGATAAGGGTATAAACATTTTAAATTGGCGTAAGCTTTTTGCGTACATTTACTTTCTTAAACCGCAAGTATGTGTCCATCTCGACACCAAGAATTTTTGTCACTTTAGTTCATACTAAATCAGTATCGCCTACTGTAATTTTCACATTTCACATTTTCTTCCATTTTATTGAGTCTTTGATCAATTTTTTCAAGTAATTTTCCACAAATTTGATTTGTCATATCTTCCGAAATCGTTGTTGATACTGATGCAGGCTGAGACGTTCCCGTTGACATCGTACTTTTATTCGTGCCTCTGGTCATTTAATGATTTTGTAAGACTATACAATAACATTCACCGTGTTGCTCCTAAACAATGCACTTTTGACAGTTTTCTTGCTTGAAATTACTGACTGTTTATGCCCCACTTAAATTTAATTTTGTCAGCAAAGGCGAAACACGTGTGTTTATTCGTACTTCATACTACTACACACACATGTATAACGAATTGCAATACAGATTTAGAGTATAAAAGTGAAGAGAAAAAAAATAAGAATTGAAAAATTCGCTCTTAGAACTCAACTGAAACTGTTTAAAAATGCACTAAGAAGAAGAAAACAACGTTAATAATAATAATAATAAATATGCCAATAAAAGTACAAGCGTGAAGTTACGTGTATTATTAACGTAATTACATATATTATATTAATTTGATGCGGTGAATGTCTTCAAGGTAATTTTAAACTTTATTTCAGTTTTTAAATGTTTTTTTTATTGTTGCTTTCTATTGATAACTAACAATAATTTATTCAAACCAGCCTATGCAATACTAGAAAATATTACAAATGTATAGAAAATACGTAATGACACTTAAAATAATTAAGTACATAATTACATATATTAATTACATTGTAGCGGGTGTTTTATATTTATGATAGTAAAACAGAATGTTTTAATATCGTATCTGGTACCCAGACAGTGGCTACATAATGTGACGATTTGATCAGTCTCTTTAACGACATAATTCAAACCAAAAAATAAACTTAAAATGAAACATATATTCCTAATGTGCATTAAATTTATGTGCATAAAATTATTGACAACATTGTTGATAGTTAAACCCATTGAGCATACAGTTTCATAAATTTAAATAATTTAAAACGATTTAACAAAAGTGAAATAATTTTGATTGACATATATTTTATATGAATTAGTGGATCTTTTAATGTCTTTTATTTTTCTTATTTCATAAGGTAAATGGGTTGTAAAATCTTTTATTGATATTTTTTTGCTCTTAGGTTGACTATTTTTACTTTTAGTAGGTACTATAGTTGTGGGATATGTAATCTTTTAAGCTATGGCTTTTATGGATATAGGTACAAATGTATATAATGCTGTTGGGTATAATCTATCATTTTTATATATATTATTTTTAATATTGAATTTTGTGCAACGTTTAGTTGCTTTAGGGTCGGTTTTTCAATGTCCAGTTAAAAGTACCTGGTAGGTAGCTGCTAGTTACGCTTAGCTGGCAGTTATATCTATGATAGTGTTTATCAACAGTAATTTAACTGCCAGCTACATATCCATGAGTTCAGTTATTTCTTAGCTATGTTGGCGCTACTGATTCTACCTGAAGTTACTTTCAATTGGTTTAATTCTAATTGCGCGCGTGTTTCAGCGACAATTTATCTAATTTAACCACAAAATTGAGTTGTATAGCGTGTTGATTGATATTCTGTTCTTGATTTTATGCGTTTGTGTATCAGCAATAATTGCAATGGAGAGCGTAAAAAGGAAAAGCGGTCCCTACCTGTCCGTAATGATTTCAATTTATTCCTCTATCATCTCAACGATTTGTGAAACAATTTCTTTACACAGTCGAAATCTTATAAAAAATCTTTATCATCATAATTCTCAAAATGTTTGTCGTTCCCTTATAGTATAGTGTCTCCTTTTATACTTTATAAATTGTATAATTTCATCGTCATCATTACCCATATCCAGAATATTATTATTATAGTTCATTATTGGCAATGATATATTTAATATAAATCACAACATTGAAAACGAACATATCAATCAATCAGTCAGAAACTGAACCAACTGCGCATGTGCAAATCTACTAACAGTCGAATGAATCTTTAATTGGCACGTTCAACTCTCTGCTAAATTTACTTTCAGATAGTGAGCCTAACCCTCCGGTAAATTTTACCTGCACATTGAAAACATTTTTTCTGACATTTAAGCTATTTAACTGGACACAGGCCTGTAGCTAGGGGTGGGCCAGGACGGGCTAAGCCCGTCCTGAAATAATTTTTGCCCGCCCTGTGGCGACTGCAGAAAATAATTAAAATCACAGTACACCCAAATCACAGTTGGTGAACGAAAACAATTGTTGAGAAGACGTAGACCAAGCTCCCACTGCAAAAATGGTACCCCATCGAACACCTAAAAATGAAAATGTGAAAATGGTTGCAAAACATGTAAAAATCATGTTACGCCCCGCAGACAAGTAAAAATTTGTTAATTGTTATTTTTTATGAATTTTTCAATTTAGATAAAAAAGATTTTACTTTTTAAAACACCTGCTTGAAATTTACACAATTTGTGGTAAATAATGAACCATTTTTGGAAAAATTTGTCTAACTGACAATTTTTGTTAATTTTGTCAGACTTAATTTGTTATACACAATTTTTTTCATGAAAGTGCACTTCATAACACCTCCTTGATTTTTGTGTCCCACGAAAGAATGGCAAATTTAGTTTTCTTGGCGTTTGAAAGGAAACACACAGAAAGCACAGAGATAGAAACTGTATTTTTCTTTCTTTCTTTTTCTTTCAGAAAGATACCAACAAGTTTCATTGAATAATCATTTATCCAATATAGAGATGGTTAACCAAGGTGTCCCCCAGGGGAGTATTTTGGGGCCTCTGATGTACACAATTTATACATGCAACTTTCACAGCTTTTTAGAATACTGTAGCTACCATCTTTATGCGGACGACACTCAGTTGTATTACTCATTTAAAACCTCGGATGTTGCAGAGGCTAATGCAAAAATCAATCGTGATCTGAATACAATTTTAAATGTCTCTACCAATCACCTGCTAAAAATTAATGCTAAGAAATTCTGTGCTGTTTTATTTGGCAGTGGCGTTTTAAGAAGGAATGCTCTAAATAATTTGAAGCTTCAATTGGGAACGGACGTGATACCTTTAGGGCTAATCATTGACTTTAAACTCCGCTTTAAAGAACACGTGACTCACATGTTAAGAAAAGCCTATACCTCATTAAAACTTATATATAATCAAAGACACTATTTAAATAGAGATACCAAAAAGTTATTGTGTGATTCATTGATTCTCTCACATTTTAATCATTGTGACAGTGTATACGGCCCTTGCCTTGATTACGTAGATACGCGTAGGATACAAAAGGTTCATAATAGCCGCTTAAGACTTATCTACAGTATCAGATGCACAGAACGCATATCTCATAAATTAAAAGACGCTCACTGGCTCAACATGCACAATCGGAGGAAACTGCATATGACATGTTTCTTTTTCAAAATTTTAAAATATAAAACACCTGCTTATCTTCACAGAAGAGTGTCATATAGAACAGATGTACACAACTTGAACTTGCGTCATCCAAATGCACTTACCATACCGCGTCACAAAAAAGAAATTTTCAAGAGGTCCTTTTCTTATATTATTGCGATTTGCAGTGATGTCATTGATGCTCTTAGTTTATCGAAATCATTTGTTACGTTTAAAAGTAGATATAAACAATATCTGATTGAACAACAACTATAATTAATATTGTCAGTTTTACCGAATCATCTCTCAAAGAAGTAAAAAACAATGTGCAAAGTAAGTTACCTACTTGATTTTCTGTATGTGTTATGGTATTAAATATGTGTTGTGTTGTTTGTTGCTCAGAGTCTATCCGATATATTATAAAATTAAACAGTATTAGTGATTTGTTAACAATGTATTATATTTGTATATTTGTATCATATCTACACGTAAGATTAATGTATATTTAAGTTTTGGTGTTTTTATTTATGTAGATGTTTTTTCTCAGGCCTATGTGGCAGAATTGGTATTATACCTAACATTTGGCCTTTTGTTTGCCCTTTATTATGGTTGAAAACACTTGTAAAATTTGTTTTTGTTTAAGCAATAAACGTATTATTATTATTATTATTATTATTATTATTATTTAAAAAATTCAATATGATTAAGGAAAGCTGGCTACAGCTATACTAGAAAAGTAAGTTTTTGTACAGGTTTTCCTTATGTTATTTTTATTGGTCGTTGTGTATGTTTAAAAGTGAATTATTATTTGTTTGCTTATAATTGTAATGAAACATATTCTTTATATGATTTTGCAAACAGCAGAAAAAACTGTCTATGAGAACTAAAAGAAAAACTGTGTAAAAATATTAATGAAATCTTTGCATTCCTTCGACAATCTGAATTCTGGTTTTGCTAGCAAATTAAATCCTAAAATGAATTTGTCTAAATTCCTATTTGACAATTCTCCTTGTAACAATAGCATCCACATAGTCTCCTACGGTCATGAAGAATCAATGTCAAATATAATTATTTCATAGTTATTCATGGAAATTGTCTTGGTTTTGCATGAAACATCTTTATGAGTGACTTTATGTCTTTCTGATGAGCTCCAGAATAAGGGCGAAAAACGTTTCAAAGGCTGAGCATTTCCAAGAAACAGAATGAGAGTTTTTATGAAAATGTAATCCATCCGAATGAAGATTTTTTTAAAACATGATAGGTAAATAAATTAATTTTAGGCCTTTATTCTCATTTTTAACTGAATCTTCATGACCGCAGGGGGTTATGTAGATACTAGCTTAATCTGCATGGCCATAGGGGACTATGTGGATGCTATTCTTACAATGAGAATTGTCAAATAAGAATTTGCCTTTATTTTAGGATTTTAATTTGCCAGCATAACCAGAATTCAGGTTATCGAAAGAATGCAAAGATTTCATTAATATTTTTACACAGTTTTTTTTTTAGTTCTCATAGATAGTTTTTTCTGCTGTTTGCAAAATCTTATAAAGAATATGTTTCATCGTCGTTATGTATATTATGAATTTTGTAATTTTAGTTTGCATTATCTAGTATTTCTTATTTTCTTTAGATAACAGCTACTACATAGGCAGTACTGATTCATAACTTAGTTTTTATTTTTGTATTTATATTTTCTATAACTATTTTGTCATTTATTGTCATTTACATTGTTCTGTAATAGGGTCATTCTGTTGGGCAATAAATTTAGTATTGTTATTATTATCATCCTTATTCTAAAATCACAGCTTTTTGCTGGCGTCTTGTACATTCTATCCTGATGGACTGTTTCAAAATTTCCTTTCTTATTATTATTATAAATTTTTTATGTTAAAAACTATTTCTGTTAAAAAAATTAGATATCTGTGTTTACGGGGGTTATTTATAATTGAAAATAACAATAAAATTTTTCGGCTCACGGGCCCCCTCTGAAAATTTGTTTGCCCGACCTTAAAAGAGTTTCTAGCTACAGGCCTGACTGGACATTGAAAAACCGGCTCTTAGAATATTAATAAACAACTAGTCCGTAACGTAGTAAAGATTCTACTAAATTTTGATAGAAGGTGATAAGTAGTTTTTGACTTTATCTCTTGTATATGTAGAATTTATGTAGCAGAATTCTTATTTTTTTTGTTAAGTAGTTTATGTGGTTTCCCCTTTTAAATTATAATCTATAATGACGACTATAGTAGGGCCAAAGATTCTTGGCAGTAGAGCAAGAAATCAACGGAATTCAGGTCAAAGGATAGTAGCTGTTGTGATGCCAACATGACTGGCGCAACACGCGTCGAGTGCAGTGTTCAATAAGTGTTTTGATGTCCGTGGAAACTACTTCAGAGATATGTAATGTATGTTCATAAAATATGCGATTGTGTATATGATGTGAGTTTCATATCCAGTGAACGTGCATTGCATAGGTTTATGTACATTCCCTGGATATGAAATAGACATGGAAGTCTTTAACAAACGTATATGCTAGGAAAGTTAATTCCACATCCATTAGATGTACATTAGATATACTTTCTCCGTCTTTTGGATATACATATCCATAGATTGAATATACAATGTATGTACATTGCATATCATTTTGTTATGTGGGTATACCGGGTGAGTCACGAATTGCGCTCGCCCCGATATTTCCTAAAATATTTGGAAGAGAAAATTGAAATTTGGAGGCCTTATTACACGACTAAAATGCCATCTTTTCAATAAAAAATCAAGTTTGGTGCACATCCGGTTTGACCGGAAATGCCCACAACTTTAGATTTTTAAATGGAACACCCTATATATTTTTCCATTTTTGGAATCTAGAGGAAATTTTGAATACAATACATCCATTTTGGTCACTTTTTGATAAACATTAAAAATTTTATTAAAAAATCTATTTCTGAATCCAGTGCTGTGGTGCCCAAAATATATTTTAGTTTGTGTCCTACGTTACTATAAAAAATAAAAAGAGCAATATGATTGCATTACTTAATTCTCTAGAGGCGTTTACAATTTTTAAATGTGATTTTTACCCACTAACTCGGTTTTTTAAATGGGAATTTAATCGTTCACCAACATTTTTAAATACCTCATTTTCATACAAATCTAATGATACCAAAATTTTGAAAATCCGCTCAGAAATATTTGAGATTTCAGCCAAAATACAATGCAACCAAGCTTTTAGAAACATGCGGCTAATAGATAATAGATTAGTGGGCTTTGGAAACTAAAATGGCACATTTCTGTGTAAATCTGGTAACCTAATAACATTGGAAAAATCATAGTAGCCATTGAATGTAATAAAACAATATCAGCTGTCAGACAGACTCGTGTAGTTATAGGCAATCTTGAGCTATCAAACATTTAATAATTGTGAACGCAAAGAACGCTACAATTAAGTTTAGCATAGGTATGTGGAGGTAAACACAATTACATCCACCAGGACATTTGCAATAGAATGCGACATCAGTTCGGTTTTCAGAGTTTTATTTAAATGAACATAAATATCGGGCCTATAAATAAATAAAAATCAATTCCGTTTGAACAATTAAACTTAAACTAGGTAACAGTAGGTATCTTTAAAATAATTAATATAATTAAACCATAAATTGACATTTATAGATATTATTCAAAATGTCCACCATTTTTTTCTATACACAATTCGGCTCTGCGTACAGTTGCTTGAATGGCTCTACGCAATTCAGCCGGCGTTATTTCATTAAGAGCCCGTACAACTTTATTTTGCAGCTCTTCACGGGTATTTGAAGGAGTTTTATAAACTTTGCTTTTGAGAGTGCCCCATACATAATAGTTGAGGGGTGTTAAGTCAGGTGACCTAGGAGGCCACCTGATATGATCTTGATTTGCGATAAGGCGTTCACCATGCAAGTTGTTTAAATATTCCATCACTCTTCTGGAATTATGTGGGGGAGCACCGCCTTGTTGGAAAAAAAGATTTTGTAAATAGGCAAGAGGAAGTAAGTCAAGAAATTCTGCTGTCTGGTTTTGTAAAAAGAATAAATATCGTTCGCCAGTAAGTGTTCCATCAAAAAATATGGGTCAAATTATTCCATCTCCAAGTACTCCAAGCCAACAGTTAAACCCAAATCTTTCCTGAATATTCCCCCGCCCTACCAACCTCGGATTTTCTTGAGCCCAGTACCTAGTATTATTTCTGTTAAACATAGCTTGGTTCGTAAATCTGCTTTCATCTGAATATAAAATATGAAAAGGAAAACCTGGGTTTTGTTGTACTGCATTTAAGAACCAGTTGCAATATACTAGCCTCCTGTCGTTATCATCTCCATAAAGATGTTGGTGTATTTGATATTTATAAGACCGAAACTTATGTTTCTTTAAAATTCTGCAAACCGAAGACTGACTAATGCCGCATTCCATTGACAATTCCCTTGTTGATGTTGTTGGGTGTACCATCACAAATCCTAATACATCAATTTCTTTGTCCTCACTTACAATAAATGTTTGATGGTCATCTTGTTGATTGGGTTCGTTTCATAATTCTCTGGCAAACAAGTGTCTGCTTGGATGGCGTCTGTTGGGATATCGTTGCTGATACAGTTCTGAAGCTGCAGTTGAAGTTTTTGAGACGCTCTCCATATATCAGTAACATATCGACCTTTTCATTTCTACTAAAATTATTCATTTTCTTTAATTTTTACTCAAAAAGATTTCCGCAACGCTTTATTTTGTATCTGTCTGACAGCTGATATTATTTTATTACATTCAATGGCTACTATGATTTTTCCAATGTTATTAGGTTACCAGATTTACACAGAAATGTGCCATTTTAGTTTCCAAAGCCCACTAATCTATTATCTATTAGCCGCATGTTTCTAAAAGCTTGGTTGCGTTGTATTTTGGCTGAAATCTCAAATATTTCTGAGCGGATTTTCAAAATTTTAGTATCATTACATTCGTATGAAAATGAGGTATTTAAAAATGTTGGTGAACGATTAAATTTCCATTTAAAAAAAACCGAGTTAGTGGGTAAAAATCACATTTAAAAATTTTAAACGCCTCTAGAGAATTAAGTAATGCAATCATATTGCTCTTTTTATTTTTATAGTAACGTAGCACGCAAACTAAAATATATTTTGGGCACCACAGCACTGTGGAATCTGAAATAGATTTTTTAATAAAATTTTTAATGTTTGTCAAAAAGTTACCAAAATGGATGTATTGTATTCAAAATGTCCTCTAGATTCCAACAATGTAAAAATATATAGGCTGTTCCATTTAAAAATCGAAAGTTGTGGGCATTTCCGGTCAAACCGGTTGTGCACCAAACTTGATTTTTTATTGAAAAGATGGCATTTTAGTTGTGTAATAAGGCCTCCAAATTTCAATTTTCTATTCCAAATATTTTAGGAAATATCGGGGCGAGCGCAATTCGTGACTCACCCGGTATAGATATACAATAGATAATATTTATGCTACGTACATTCAATCTCTTTACAATTTACAAATGGAATATTTTTACAACATGATATTTTTGTATACTGTTGATATACCAAAAGCTATATTAATTTTGAAATCTTTAATAAATATCACAAACATTTAATCGATAAATATGTCTATCATCATATATCCTGATAATGTACCAGTGGAACATTTCTGCAACATGAAATTCGTGTTTATATTTCTAATTTCAAAAGTTGGACACATACTTATGCATACACTACAATATGCAATAAAACTTGTAAATTAAATTTTAGAATGGGGTGCAAACATTTTTAGGTAAAATAATTGGCGCACGTATATTATATTATGTATACCCACCGACAAAACACACACAATAAAATTATTATTTTAATTGCCGAAACTTAAACCAATATAGCTCCGGTAATATTGCACAGCAATGTTACATTTTGCAAAGTAAGAACAAGATTTATGCTGTTTCTGATTGATTTTGACAGTATAATGTTGCATGCATTTGGACACTTCGCTCTACTATATAATCCCACATAATGGAAAGAAATGTTTATGTTTTATCCATCTACCAGAGATGTGAACCACGACTAGGTCATTATGTGTAATTGGTACAATCGACCAAATAGAATAAACGTTTGAATGTGGTGCCTTTATACCTAATAATTTGTTCAACTGAAATTCTGATAAGCAAACTTCACGAAGCTAACCTAAGCATTCAGTGGCGCCACATACATATTTACAACAGTAACGGTTTTAATGCAATGGACAAATATTTGCGGCTGCGCTGCCATAATGTGTGGAGATAATGTTGCCAGATTTAAGTATAATATTTTAAATTTAAGACATATGGTAACTCATGCATAATTAACTCAATCCGAGTGTTTTCATTTCTTTGAATTACGTACGTGCAAATTTACGAAATTCTTAAATACGCACGCCCCTGGCCTGGTCTGGCCCTGGCCCCTACCTACATTCAATGGCCTTGGTATAGGTATTTGGTTCTCAAAGTTTCCATGATTGCGTCTAAGTCTTGATAAATTGTTAGTGTATCAAAGTTTGGACGAGACTCACATGTTATGGAATAAACCATACAGTTCGTCTTTTTTATATTCAGTGATAATTTGTAGGAATCTAACCAATATTTTACCTCTATTAGTCTTAGCTCAGCTCGAGTTTCAGCCTCTTCTCATGCATGTTCCCTACAAAGATTAGCACAGTGTCCATATTCTATAAAGAAAATTGAGCAACTCTCGTCTAAAATATTTCTTTTTGACAATGCGTTGCTCAGTGGGAAATTTACCACCTTTTTGGACAAAAGTCCATTTGACGCACAGTTCTTGAGCAATTTCAATTTTTTTTTTATTACTAGAAGATAGTTTGCCCTCCAATTGCTCTAATTTAAATATCTATTCTTCTGATGAACGTATTTGATCCAATATCAGATCATTACAAAAAAAATTAACAAAAATAGTGACTGCCGTATATTTTAGGTCACCGCAATTTTATAATTGCATTTCATGTTTTTTGGGTCGTTGAGTAAGAGTATGATACGCAATTTGTCCAAAAGTAGTGCAATTTTTCAATATGGGCCATTTTTTGTTTTTAAGCAGTTTTTTGGGTTTTTCGATATACAGGGTGATTCAGAACTTATCCGGAAAAATTTAAGGGGATATACAACGGGTCCATATAAATATAATAGCGCAAAGAAAAAATTTTAAAAAAGCACTTTAAAAAATTTAAAAATTTTACTTGTACGCTACTGTTATTCTGGTCGACTGCAATAAAAATTGGAAACAGCATGAATCGTGAAAACAGCTGATATTGGATGAAAAGTTGTGAAATGCGAAAACATACTTGATGTTAAAATTACTGTTCGAAATTTTGTCCGCCGACCTGTATGCACTTTTGACAACGTCGTATCCAATTTTGCCGTACTAATGCAAATGTTCCCCCTTCTTGCTGTTCCTGGAGTCGTAAATTATTGGCCGTGTCGGGCGAGCTGTCTTGTACTTATACGCGGATTTTCGGCTACAATTTCCAAAAATTTTTCCTCGGCCTCGGCCAGGTCCCCTGTCTCTTCAACGATTGAGTTGTAAATTTCCAGTATCACGGCCACGTTGAACGACTGCCGTAAAAGTTTCTGGGTTAGACACATGTCTGTCGGGAAAATATTCCGCATACAATTCAGACGCTGCTAAAGCATTCTGCATTGCCTCACCGTAAGTTAAAATCATGTCCATATACTCTGCGTTACTATACACATAGCATTTTGAAAGAAACTCACTTACAGCACTAAAATTTAAAAAAATACTCACTAACAACGCGATTAAATCACAAACTGACAACGCACGGTACCGGAACTAGTTGCTACTTGCTTGATTGAAGAGATCTGCGCATACAGCAAGGGGTAGGTTAGTGTTTCATCCAGTCGCCCAGCTAAGTAGCGTTTAATAATACCATAACTTCAATATTGTTTTACGGCAATTCTGTTAGGATTTGATTATATATTTTTTTTCGTGGTATCGACTCTAATTTAAAGGGTGCATATCTCCTTAAATTCTTCCGGATAAGTTCTGAATCACCCTGTATAATTTCTTATTGAAACTTATTCTTTATAGGATTTTGCAAACAACAGAAAAAACAACTATCTATGGAAACTAAAAGAAAAACTATGTGTAAGAATAATAATGAAATCTTTGCATTCTTTCGATGACCTGAATTCTGGTTATGCTAGCAAATTAAAATCCTATAATGGATTTGTATAATCTCTTCTTTGAAAATTCTCATTCAACAACTAGATCCACACAGTCCCCTCGGCCATGCAGATTATACTAGTATCTACACGACCCCCTACGGTAATGAAGATTCAGTTAAAAATGAGAACAAAGGCCTAAAATGGATTTATTTACCTACCTTGTCTTACACACAGTTTTTCTTTTAGTTCCCATAGATAGTTTTTTTGATTGCAAAATCCTATAAAGAATATGTTTCAATAAAATTTAGCAAACAAATAATGATTCACTTTTAAACATGCATAGAGTATATAGGTATAGTTAGCCAATAGATAGGTGAAGATCTGTTATTTTTATCAGTCAACAAAAATAATTTATTAATTTAATTTAAAACATAAAACTATAATTTTTTACTCCCGAAATTATATTCTAAATTAGCAATGGCCGATATCTGAAAAAGGATCACTTTTAGATAAGTTGGTTACCCTGCTAATCATCAGCAAGCCAAATATAATTAAATAATCAAATAACACCACAGAGTAACAAATTATGTATGTATGTATGCATGTAAACTTTATTTATCAAAATCGCTTATTGTATTCGGATGACACATTGAACATAGTAATTATTGTAATATAACTAATTGAAAACTTGAATGATTTTAGGACAAATTGAATAACTTACTCGTAATCAGCAAACCAAAAATATTAAAATAATTCAACAACAGCCTATAGTTACAAATGATATATCGAAAACCCCGAGAAAGTGCCTAAAAACCAAAAAATGGCTAATATTTAAAAATTGGACAACTTTTGGATATTTTGAGTATCATATTCTTAAATATCTAGGGGAAGATCATATATTAATATAAAACTGCTGCCTAAGGAATCACTACTTCCACATCCAGATTTTTCATACAAGTCACTTTAAAGAAACATCTTGACTAGATTTGCACTCTAGTATGTGGAAATTATTGGTCATAGAATTTTAATAATATTTGGGGCAGATGTCATATAAAAGTTTGAGGCGTTGGTTTCTACCATATACGTTAAAAATGAAGTTTCTAGTTTACCCTACTTATTTTCCCCTATTCACAACCTACCACCTCCCATCCCTTCAATGTCATTACAATCAGATGTCATTACAATACATGCATGTAGTAACTTTCAAGTGAACATCTCAATTTTATGTTCAAACTTGTCAATCCCATTAATAATGGAGGTGGCGGGGTGAAAAATATTAGAAAGAAATCTGAGGCCTTGGTTTTTGGTACATACACCAAATCCCAATCTCTGTACTCTTACCAGTATGATTTACTTATTTTCCCCTAACTACTCCTCCCAGCCCTTCAACGGAATTATCTCAAAATATAATCTAGTTCCAGATGTCGCTATAATACACACCCTACCAAATTTCAAGAGAATATCTCAATTTTATTTTATCGACCCCTTTAATAATGGAGTAAGGGTGCTGCTGGGTTGAAAAATATTATTAGAAAATCTGAGTCCTTGCCTTCTAGGACATACACCGAATTTCAAGTTTCTGTTCTCTTACCAGCTTGCTTTACTTATTTTTCCCTATTTACCTCTACTTACCCCTACTCCTTCAACGCAATCATGTCAAAATATAATCTAGTTTCAGATATCGTTATAATACATATATGTACCAAACAAGTGAAAATCTAAATTTAATTTTATCAACTCTTTTAATATTATAAAAAATCTGAGGCCTTGGTTTCTAGTACATACCCAAATTTTAAGCTTCTGTACTCTTACTAGCTTGCTTTACTTATTCACCCCTATTTAACGCCCAACCCTTCAACAGAATAATCTCAAAATATAATCTAGTTCCCGATGTAGTTATAATACATACGTGTACCAAATTTCAAGTGAATATCTCAATTTTATTTTACCAACCTCTTCAATAATGGAGTAGGGGGTGGTGGTTGAATAATATTATAAAATAATCTGAGGCCTTACCTTCTAGTACATACACCGAATTTCAAGTGTCTGTACTATTACCAGCTTGCTTTACTTATTTTCCCCTATTTACCCCTATCTAACTCCTAACGCTTCATCAAACTAATTCCACTATATAATATAGTTCCTGATGTCACTATAATATATAGGTGTACCAAATTTTAAATGAATATCTCAATTTTATTTTATCAACTCCTTTAACAATGGATTGGGGGGGATGAAAAATATTATAAAAAGATTTGAGGCCTTGTAGTACATACATCAAATTTCAAGTTTCTGTACTCTTACCAGCTTGCTTTACATATTTCCCCCTATTTACCTCTATTTGCCCCCAACCCTTCCTTCCCGGATATCTTCAAAAAGAAAATCCAGTTCCAGATCTCATTATAATATACCCGTGTACAAAATTTCATGTCAATATCCTAAACCGTTCTGTAGAAAACGTGCGGACAAAAAAGTTACAGACAGACAGACAGAAATTTAAAATCTGGACGTTTCATAACATTCTAAACCTATTTCAAGAAAAAACAATTTCGATCGCCCTAGATTAATAAATTATGTATTAAAAATATTCAGAAAACTGCCAGGACCCGAAAAGTGTCCAATTTCTACAAATTGGACCATTTTTGGACAAGTTGGATAAACCGTTCGAAATCAACAATTCAAAATTAAGAAAATAATTAAGCAACAGCTTAAAGCAATCCAGAAATAATAAAATAATTCAACAACAGCCTATAGTAAGAAATTGTATATCGAAAAACCCAAAAAACTGCCTAGAAACCAAAAAGTGGCAAATATTTAAAAACTGGAATACTTTTGTACATATGTAGAGTCTTAATCAGCGACCCAAAAACATGAAGTGCAATTATAAAATTACGGTGATCTGTAATATAGGGCAGTCACAATTTTTATTAAAAAAAAAATTAAATCACCAGAAGAACAAATATTCAAATTGTGGCAATCGGAGGATAAACTAGAATCCTTCACGAGTATTTAAAAAAATATATTCAAATTGGCCAAGAATTGTGCGTCTAATGGAGTTTTGTCCAAGGAAAGTGGTAAATTTCCCACTATGTGTTGTTTTAGAGATATTTAACCATAAATACCATTATTAGTGACGCGTATCTGAAGCTTATTTACTTTAACAAGAATACGTCTAATCTATCTGCATTAATTTACTTGAGAAACAATAATTCTTAATAAATTGTTAAATTTAATATTTTTAATACAAGGCATATTACTATTCAATTAGGCCCTAACCCTGAACGGTTAAGAATAAATGGAAAAGAAACATTAAATAGAGATTATAATGGTCATTGGATGGGTTTCGCTGGACCCATACACTGGCCTGCTCGAACACCCAATTTAACGTATTATGAGTTTTTCTTGTAGCAATACATTAAGAATAAGATATATCAAAATATTCCAACTGAAAATATGGAGGAAACATTCCTAGTTTGTGCAAGTAGTGATTGAAAAATAGCATCAAGTGCTACCTTCTAAAATATTCTGTAGAACGTATTGAAGGTGATGGTCATTATTTTGATATTTATTGAGGCAATGAACAAGAAATTTTATTATCTAATTATTAATTTTTTTCAGACAGAGTTCCTGTTTTTATTTTCTTTTTTACATGAGAACTTATTCTTATTGTTATTCGAGGTCAGAGGCAAATTAAATAACAATACCTTGTATTAGAGAAATGAGATTAAAAAAATTATTAAGAATTATAGTTTCTCGATTTAATTAATGCAGTTAAGTTCGACGTATTTTCGTTAAAATCGATAAATTTCAGAAACGCGCCACGAAACGTATGTTCTTAAATATCTCTATCTAACAACGTATTTTCGAAAAAAGTGCTACAGACAAAAATTGTAAACACTTTTACAGAGAATTGATACAAATGGAAACATATATGATGTCCGTTTAATATGTTTCAATACAATTATAAGCAAACAAATAATAAGTCATTTTTAAACATACATAGAGTATATAGGCTCCAATACTAGTTAGCTAATAGATAGGTGAAGTCAATGTCAAATATAATTATTTTATATTTATTCATAGAATGGTTTTGGTTTTGCGTGAAACATCTTTACGCCTTTCTGATGAGCTCGAGAATAAGGGCGAAACACGTTTCAAAGGCTAAGCATTTCCAAGAAACAGAATGATAGATTTCATGAAAATGTAATCCATTTGAATGAAACATTTTTAAGATAAGGTAGATAAATAAATTCATTTTAAGCCTTTGTTCTCATTTTTAACTGAATCGTAGGGGGTTCTGTAGATACTAGTTTAATCTGCATGGCCGTAGGCGATTGTGTGGATGCTAGTGATAGAATGAGAATTGTCAAATAAGAAATTAAACAAATTTATTTTAGGATTTTAATTTGCTAGCATAACCAGAATTCAGGTTATCGAAAGAATGCAAAGATTTCATTCATATTTTTACACATAGTTTTTCTTTTAGTTATAGATAGTTATTTTTTTCTGCTGTTTGCAAAATCCTATAAACAATATGTTTCAATACAATTATAAGCAAACAAATAACAATTAATTTTTTTAATTTCCTTTTGATCTTATAACTGGCTAAAATGTGGACTCAGTCGCATATTCTTTTCGAAAAAAAGTTCATATCTTAAGTTTTTTGAGATTTTGAGATTATTCATTTTTTTGGTATCGGTAGATAATTTTACTCTCTATAGGAGGTCGTGATTTCAAATCAATAAAAATGACATACAGTTTCTGCAAGGAAGAATATAAATATTCAAAAAAGCCGAAGATCAGGTAGTCATGCTCTGTTTTTCATATATCCACATATCCAAATGGTGCTCGTTAGAGGGCCATAGTGTCAATACGACCAAAACAGTTCTTGTTCCGTTTACCAAAAGGATAAAACTAAGGTTAGGAGCTCATATGTTAAATGAAACAGTACTGAAATTTCCAGTGAAGTTAAATATCTAGGAGTACTTAATTCTAGATCAAAAACTTATGTGAAACTTACATCTAGAAAGAACACTTACCAAAGCCTCAGCGGCTATTTGGACGTGCCGCAGAGGCTGTTTAGTAAGATTGAAGTATAAAATCGGAAATGGTCTACCAGCCTTATCTCTCGGTCGTAAGACCCACGGTAACCTATGCCATCATATATATGGCTGCTCAAGAACTGAAGAAGAATAACACAAGGAAAGTTGCTGAAACTAAAACATATTGTCTGCTTAAGAATTATTGAGCAATATGCTCCTGTCCCACAGCAGCTATGGAAACAATGCTAGATATACTTCCTCTGCATGGTTACGTGAGGAAGGATGCGGCACTTCGTACCTTAAGGCTAGAGCAGGTACTTTCTTTCAAAGCAGGCGATCTGCGGAATCTAATTGCAGGCTATTCAGAGGGCCCCAATCATCTTCCAAGAAGAAATCAATGCTATAGACAGATCTATGTGCCCAGACATGCACAAATAAATATATTCGAAAGGCAAAGGTTTGTATACTTTCGAATAGCCAACCAGCGTTAATAATTCTGTTTTTGCACCTTTGAGTCTAAAATTGCCTGGGAACGCAGACAATCCCCGAAACAACTGGCAAAGAACAACAAAACTACCTTAATGTGGTTGCCAGAGGGCCCGAGAGAATAGAGAATTGAGGGAAATGTGGTGCTGATGCCCCATTTTTTGGGCCCGAACCTTTTTGTCTTCTCTAAGGGACACTGGATGGGAATGGAACAAAAAGCATCCTGCTGGAGGAATACTAAAGACGTGAAAATTCCATTTATTCGACATAGAATGCCAAAAGCTTTCTCGAACTCGAAAAGTCCGATTTAAAACTGATGATAAGCCTTTTAACAGCTCATTGTCTCTTGAGATATCATCTTAAGTATATGTTATGATTCTACAATAGAGACTGCGGAACATATTCTTTGCGAAAGCAAGTTGTTAGTTTGCATGAAACTAAGATACCTAGAAAAGACAGAATTAACACCTGAAAACATAGATAATTTATTCCCCAGTAAAATCACACAAGCCTTGGAAAAGACTTGGGAGTTCTGGGAAACAACTAATTGTAGTGTAATTCACAAAAGATCTTTCAGGTCGAAGTCAAGAAGGGCTGAAGGAGCCGAGCGACTTCCTAAACAGTCTACAATCTATAACTTTCATCTGAAAATGTTATGCATTATTCCAAAAAAGAAGAAAATTATCACTTGTAATTTCCCAAGTGCTTGACTTATTGCCGGAAAAGTAAGAAAACTTCACACCTAAATATATATTTTTATGTAAAAACAAATGTCATATGTGAATAATTTGACAGAAAAATGTCCACTTATTAATTTCGCTCAAAAAGAGGATATTTTTGGGTTGGTAACGAAACCAAGAACAAACTTCTAATCCGTTTTTTCAAAATTCATTTGGGTTTAAAATACTAAATGAATGATATTTTTAATCACCAATCTAGCTATATTTCTAGAATCACGATGTCTAACGATTATCACAGGTAGCAACCTTTTATCTCACCTTGACGCAAAAAATTCTCTGGTACTTAGCCTATTGTGCGTAAACAATGTTCTACACTAATTTCACAGATAACTATTCTTATACATCTTATGTATACTGTGTTTATCAAAGTATTAATTAAATATATAAATATTTATGCGTTAACATCAAACATTTCCTTTCCCAGCTGGTACGTATAATCATTGCATGGCATGTATATGAACAAACTGCAACCGCTGTAAAAGGGAATTCCCTCTAATTTCTCCTAAATACCTACACTTATTCGCACGCTTACATACCACCAACGTAGTGAAAGATTCTTACTAAAACCAGTCCTTATCGTTTTTGCACCACATTTTGACGTTACAGAAAACCCAACTCAAATCTAAATAAACTAATAGTTTCATCCTATCCAATTATTATCACCATGGTCATTTACCGTTTCTGACTAAGATGGGAAAGTCTGCAGCAAGGTCCGCACGTGACCGCTCTTGAGTCTAGTTAAAAACCTGAATCTCACCAATATTCCTCATTTGTGATTCAGTCGTGTAAATCGAATATATTTTACACGAGGAATCATAATGCCCGCTACCGGTGAAAATAATATACATGAGCTTGACGAACCCGCGTCGTACAGTGACGCGGTAGCTTCCTCTTCCGATGAGGAGATTGCCTATACCAAGGTAACCGAAATTAAATCTGGGCTGAGGACATTTTGCGCGCCAAAGAAAACAGCAACTTTTGAAAGTTTGCCATCGAAGAAGAATCACGAAGAATTCATGAAAAGTTGCGTCGAAGTGCTGCTTAGAGATGCCATATTCGAAGGAACTAATAGGGACAATAGAGTTTTAAACTACCGCAGCCCTGAAGAATTACAGAAGCTCTTCGATTTTAATGTCAAAGACGCTCCTTCCACTCACGATGATTTAATTAAAGTTTTGAAAGACACCGTTCAGTATTCTGTGAAAACCGGGCATCCCTATTTTGTGAATCAATTATTTTCTTCTCTAGACCCATATGGGTTAGTGGGGCAATGGCTTACGGACGCTTTAAACCCAAGTGTATATACCTACGAGGTATCGCCTGTTTTTACGCTTATGGAAGAAACTGTTTTGAAAGAAATGAGGAAAATTGTGGGGTTTAAAGACGGCCGAGGAGATGGTATTTTCTGTCCCGGTGGTTCTATGTCTAATGGATATGCAATCAATTGCGCCAGACACAGATTTATGCCCGATTTTAAGGTAAGAATAATTTTAAAATTATTATCTGTCTATTATTAGTCGAGTTAATGAAGGCTTTTACTCACAAGAACAGAACCGATTTTGATTAAACTTTTTTTTGAAATGTTTGTTATGTTACATATTTTGGAATCAAAAACATTCCAGCTGTCAGCCTAAAATATTTATATTAAACAATTACAAAAATGTGTATAAACAGTTAATTTTGATCAATGAAATTTATAAGTGATTTTTTTAAGAAATAATATTTTAGTAGAAAACAACAAAATCATTGAACATGCTAATTTTCAATTAACGATGGAAAAGATAAATTATAAAATATGTGATTTATCATTAGTGTACGTGTGTGTTAAAAATAATGAATTATGTATTTTTAAGTCTGCTTATTAACTGAGAAGAAATAATTTATCATTATGATAAATTCATACTTGTAAAACCATATTTTTTCGTAATTTTTGTAGGAGGATGTTAAAAAAGTGTCGATTTTTGCCCAGGAGTGTAAAGTGAATGAATGTTTAAAAATTCGTTTTTGCGTCTTAAAATTACGAAAGCGTAAAATATTGTTAAATTCCGAGTTTAAAGTCGGAATATAACATAATTCTGAGTTCCAAGTTAGAATTTAAGAAATAACAGTCTTTAACTATGCATATGAAGCATTACATGATTTTGTTGATTTTCGACTTTGAACTTGGAATATTGTTGTATTTCGAATTTAAACTCGGAGTTTAGTTAAATTCCGAGTTAAAAATCAGAATTTAACAATATTCTGAGTTTAAAGTCGGAATTTAAGAAAATTTCGAGTTTGAAGTCGGAATTTAAGAAGATAATATTTAAAATTTATTGTGGCCCTTCAACGCTTTCGTATAAAATGCTAGGAAAATAAATTTTCTTGCTTAAAGATGATGGTAACATTGCTACAATGGCCTAATAAATACACAAATGCTATTATTTATGTATGCCTGATTAATATTGAAAATGCATATTATAATTCTCTACACTTTTAAGAGAATATTTTTCCCTGTGTAAATTGCAAACCAATGAGTTTTAATATGACAGAAAATAGTATTTTTTATCTCTTAGGGATAGTAGCAGCATTGCTATATGCTCTAAATATCATTAACAAAATAATCGATTTATGTATCTTCAATGAATATCGAAAATTGATATTATAATTCAATACAGATTTGAAAAAATTGTTTTTTGTTTAAATTATGGACCAAATGGGTACTGAAATGATAAAATATAATATTTATATTTTTGAGAATGGAAACATTGCTATAATGGTGTGAATTTGAGCATTTGTCAATATTATTTAGACCGTTATAGCAATGTTCCTATCAAATATTGTCTAAATGTTATTTGTGGCATTATCTTAATTTTGTTTCCTGCTTCAATTCTTTGGGACTTCCTGCCACATGTATGTTTTCTTTTTAAGCGGTGCTAGGGGAATCTACAAAATATATCACAATTAATCAGTATATTACTGGTAAATAACCTCTACGCCTGCGACATTTACATCAAAGGATCAGTTAGAGGCTGGTTTTTTAAAATAAACAACACAAATAAGTATAAAAACTTGAAATTAAATATTTCACCGACGTTTCGGAAATCTGATCTGTTTCCTTTTTCAAGGAAAAATCTTTTTGCTGTGTATGATAAATACACAGCTCTAAGAATGTTTGTTATTGTTATTAGGACGATATTTCAAACAAGCAACATTTTAAGATCTATTCTGACAAAGACGAAACCGAAGAACAACGAGCAAAATCCAAAAAACTGCATTTATAGTATTCCGTGTGAGTGCAACAAACAACATGTGGGTGAGTCATCCAGACCTTTTTGTGTAAGATTGGGCAAACATCATAATTACATCAGAAAAAATTAAATTCAGAGGTCCAAGATCTGCGAACACGCGTGGGAGAACGGACATAGAATAAACTGGGACTCGGCAAAAATTTTAACAAAAGAGGCAGATAGCAAAAAAAGAAAAATTAAAGAATCCGCGATAATATTATTGAATGAGGATAGATGCGTGTCGAATTGTTCCGTAGATGTCTGTACAACTTGGTTGCCAATGTTAAAAGAAGAACTTCACAAACTTAACATTGTATAAAAACTAAAAAAACTGTTAACTATATCAACAGTTCTATGTAAATAGTAAGTATCTATGGATATTGAATATAACAAACATTCTTAGAGCTGTGTATTTATCGTACACAGCAAAAAAGATTTTTGAAAAACAGCCTTGAAAAAGGAAACAGATTAGATTTCCGAAACGTCGGCGAAATATTTAATTTCAAGTGTTTATACTTATTTGTGTTGTTTATTTAAAAAACCAACCTCTAACTGATACTTTGACGTAAGTGTCACAGGTGTAGAGGTTATTTACCAGTAATATACTGGTTAATTGTGATATATTTTGTAGATTACCCTAGCACCGCTTAAAAAGAAAACATACATGTGGCAGGAAGTCCCAAAGAATTGAAGAAGGGAGAAAAGAATGTTCCTATCAGTTCTAAGTAATAGAACTGTTTTTTTCCCGTCATTTTAGGACCCAAATAGAAGTTTTAAACATTCATTTCTTTCTACTCCCGGGTACGGATTAACAATTTTTTATCAATCTCATTTCTTATATGCTCGCAACGCGTATAAAGGACAAAACAATTGTCGTTTTACAAATAATTTTCCAATCTTGACTGAATTATTTGATGCGCATTGACCCAGTGGTTCTGAATGTTTTAGCTCTTTAAGTCCATCGTTTTCAATACTAAAGCAGTTTTTCCCTGGATTTTCCGCGCGTCAACGACGCTAGTTCGTCGCAAAGATTGTTTGTCGTTTTAAATTATTCAATCTAAATGTATTTTGTATTTAGCATATTCGATGTGAAAAAATATATATATGTAAACTTGGGTTAAATAAATATTATTATTATTATTATTATTTCGACTTTTCACACTCCTCAGTTAGCAACTGGGAAATTTCACCTATCCCGCGATCCTGCATGTCGCATAGGGATGAGGCTCGGACAGATGTTGGGTCCTTCGCTAACTGGCTTTAACGGTATCTCTGAAGGAGAAATTCATCTCATCCCAGAGAACCTAGGAACTTCCTGACAATGTGGCAAGTTTGCAGTACTGCGGCCTTTTGTATGGTATATATTAACATTTCAGGAATCTCTAATTTTTTCAAATTCTTAAGCAGATTTGTAGACATAACTCCGGTGGCAGAAATTACTATGGGTACGATCCGAACTTCACTTACTCCCCAAATGTGTTTAAGTTCAATGGCCAAGTTTTCATATTTATTTACCTTTTCTGCTTCTGTTTTTATTATGTTGCGCGTTAGTGGGCATCCTATATCTACTATAACAGCCTTCTTATTTTCCTTATCTATCAATACAATATCTGGCTTATTATTATTATTATTATTATTATTATTAAATTTTGATTGCTTATTTGAGACACATCGATCAAACGATTCTGAAACGTTTAGTTCTATAAGTACAATATTTTCAAGTCTAGAGCAATTTTCTTCCTTGGATTATGCATTGTCAAAAATCGATTCTCCTGGAAGAAAGTTATCAGTTACCAACAACAAATTTCAAATTTTAGAAAAAGTCTTTGGAACTTCTCGAAATGGGTTCATAAATTATTTTTATTTCTTGTAACTCCATCGCAAAAAATAGCCACAATCATAGTTTACTCAAAATTCTAGGAGATAATAAGAGAAATACACTGAACTGAGTTATGGGTTCCCTGCGAAACATCTTAGAAATATATCTTAAATAATTGATGGATTTAGCCGTTACTTCGTGGTAGTCGATCATAATGATTTATTAAAACACTTATTTTGTTTCTATCACTGTATTTTATTTTAACTTAAGGTGGCCGATCCCTAGAAAGAGACATCCGATAGGGAAACATTTATTATTTTTGCCTATAACTTTTTTTTTCTTAGTATGTATATTTAGAAAAACTATAAGAGTACCTAAGTAGAACCATAAGAAGGCTATTACTATAAATTTTCACTCAATAGTTTCAATGGTTTGCAAAATAGCTGAATTTAAAACTACGAAATAGGAAGATTAACATAATTTTTAAATTTAAATCGAGCTATTTTGCAAACCACTGAAATTATTGGGTGAAAATTCATAGTAATAGTCTTGTTATGATTCTACTTAGGTACTCTTATAGTTTTTTTAAATACATGTACTAAGAAAAAAAAGTTATGGGCAAAAATAATAAATATATCCCTATCGGATGTCTCTTTCCAGGGAATGGCCACCTTAACGCTACTATTGTTTCATTTACTTGAAACGCTTTGAAGATGATACGTTGAAGTATCGAAACTATAGTAGCGTTAAGTTACAATAAAATACAGTGATAGAAACAAAATAAGTGTTTTAATAAATCATTATATCTTAAATACATACAGGGTGTCCCAGCTCTATTTGAGACACGAAAAAGAATGTTAAATGGAAAGTTATTCTGTTTAAAAATATGCATTTAATCATTTTGTTTTCAAATATATAAGGCGCCGCAAAAAGGCAGTAAGTTATGCAACTTTACGTTGTTATTACGTACATTTTTATATTTTTGGATTCTTCTTTTACTTCCGAACAAATTTTATTAACCATGTCCTATACCTACCATTAACCATTCTTGAGCTATTAGCAATTGAATTTTTGGGATAACATTTTTTATTAACGTAATCATAAGTAATACAATACACAAAACAGTAACTATTATGATGTTTATAAAAGACGCTCAAATTGTCGCCCATATTCTATTTGACACAACTCATATCTCCTTAAAAGTGCTCGTGTACAAGAATTCCAACTTCTGGAGTTTTTGGCGGCAATAATTTCTTCTTTTGTAATGTAATCAACATCACTGAATCAAGATTAAACCGTTGTTGTATCGTAAAGATAGATATATAGATAGATAGATATTTTATTTAACCAAATTACATATTACAACATTTTTGTCAAAGAAAAACAATAAAATAACTATAACAATATAGAGTTATCGAATGCATACTGCGAAGGCATGCAGTTGTAAACACATTAAAATATGAAAATATACGCTAAAAGTAAGTAACTACAAGAACAATTTACATACTATTTGTAAAAACTCAAACAATTATCAATTTATAAAAGTGTGATGACGGTAAGCATTTCTCAGTATATAATTATGTATAAATATATAATTAAATAACAGGAGATATAATTTCAAAGGGGGTTTGCATATATTCCTGAACTGAATAAAAACAATGTATAAGCAAATGCTTTTTGATTATCCCCTTAAATGTATTCGAAATAGGCAAGAATTTTAAATAGTTTGGTAGATAATTGAACAATTTAAAATACAAAGAATTTTTTGTTGTTTTCGAAAGTCGAAAGCGTGGTGTTCTAAAATCATTTCTATTTCTAGTATCATACGTATGAACTTCAGCATTTGTTGCAAATTGAATCTTATTTTTATAAATTTCTAATAACGTGACATAAATATATAAAGACGGAAGAGGCATTATTTTAAGATTTTTGAAAATAGGCTTGCAGTGGTCTCTGAAGCCAGCACCGGCCACTATTCTGACTGCTCGTTTTTGTAGCCGGAAAACCTTATCCGCGTAAGAAGAATTACCCCACAGCAATGTACCATAACTAATGTGTGAATGAAATAGCGCAAAATAGCTCATTTTTAGAGTCTCCATTGATAACGTTCTTGTTAGATTACGTAGATCAAATACCGATCTTGATAGTTTCTGACTTAGTTGTGCGACGTGGGACGACCAATTTAGTCTGTCGTCAATAGTGACACTGAGCAGTTTTGCGCTATTTCCCTTAGTTATATTATGACTAGTAGAAAAGACTAGGTATTGAGTCTTTTCTTCATTGAGTTTCAAATTGTTAGATGTAAACCATTGTTTGGCTTGTGAAACAGAGTCGGCACTTTTTAGCATGAGATCATTCATGTCTGGACTTGAATTTATTATGGTTGTATCATCAGCAAATGCAACACAGGTATTAGGGATCATGTTATGGAATAAGTCATTGACATATATAATAAATAACAGGGGTCCCAAAACTGAACCTTAGGGTACTCCGTGTATGACTGACCTATAATCGGAAAAAATATTTTTATACATACGGTTTGTTTTCTATTCGATAAATATGATCTAAAGAATGTTTGAGATAAACCCCTAACTCCATAACAGTATAACTTGTTTAATAAAATATCGTGCGAAACACAGTCAAAAGCCCTTGAAAGGTCACATAATGTAATTGATACTAGTTCGTCACTCTCAAGACCACTGACTATGTCGCCGACTACCTTGAAAACTGCTTGGGATGTGCTGACAACAGTTTAATACGTTATTATATTCGAAAAATTGCACATGTCGCATTTTTAATATTATTTCAAAAATCTTGGAAATAATGAGGATGATGGATATGGGGCGATAGTTCTCTATTATCAAAATATCCCCTTTTTTAAAAACCGGTATCACTTTCGCAATTTTAAAAGCATCAGGATAATTTGCTTCACTTACACAAGCATTAAATAATATTGTTAAAGGATGAATAATTATGTCTGCAGTTGCTTTGATAATTTAACTATCCATGCCATAGACAGTTAATAGAGAATTTATTGGAAATCTCAAATACTGCCACGCAGTATTAAGGGGCTACCTTATTTTATTAGTGCATCATCCTTATTTTATCAACGAAATGTTAGTTAACACCTGCTTCGTTTTTCGTGTCATTATTTCTGTGCAATTCGACGCTTGCGCACTCACTCCCTAACCTTACAAAATTAATAAATAATTTTTGGAATCGGATCAGATACTTATAGGTTATATTATCTATGTATTATTGAAAGTTGCCAAATGTCAAAATACTGTAAATTTAACGCATTGCGGTATTCCTTCACAAATAAGGACAAGCACTATTCTTAATAAGAGATGCCTTATTTGCAGTTCAAACTGCGCCGGCGTACATGTCAAAATAACGCTTACTTTAATACTGCTTGTCCTTATTGCGCGTCCAATAATTCCCTATTCATATATAGGTATAGGACGTGGTTAATAAAATTTATTCGGAAATAGGAGGAGAATCCAAAAATATAAAAATATGCAGGTTGTTCCATTTGAAAAAGTAACGTTGCATAACCTGCCGCGTTGTACATTTGAAAATAAAATAACACAAATGCGAATCTGTTTTTAGTTTTGCTCTATCTCGTCAGGATTTTGAGATATTCTAACCTAAAAGTTGGACATACTTGAGGTTATGTAACATTGAGAATTTTTTTTCTCAAGAAACCATGTGTGGGATTTTAAAGTACAAGTCTTCATCTTTAAAATAATGTTGAGTTTGATCAAACATATATTTTTTTTTCGCCGAGATATTGCAATTTAAATAATGACCATAAGGTTTCCGCACTAATTAAATGTATTGGGAAAGATATAATATGAACAGACAATTTTAAAAATTCGATATCTCGGCGAAAAAAAAAGATATTTAAGCAAACTCAACGGCATTTTAAAGAAGAAGATTTGACCTTTAAGATCCTGTACATGGTTGTTTAAGAAAAAAAATCTCAAAGCTACATGACCTCAAATATATCTAACTTTTTGGTTAGAATATCTCAAAATCCTGACGTGATAGAGCAAAACTAAAAACAGATTCGAATTCGGAGTCGAAAAATACATAAGAAACGTATGGTCTGACCACAGATCCACACAACTTTTTTTTTGTAAACCTGTGTAATTAAATGTATCGCCAAAAGAATCCTTTTAGAACAGGATACTTTATGCTAAAAGTTTTAAAGTCATAAAGTATCCTGTACTTATAGGATCCTTTTGGCGTTATTTACGGTACTGGCTGGTACAGCTTGTACCATAAATTATATATAGGGCGTTTTGAGGGTCGTTTATTAAGAATTTCTGATCACAATTGAGAATTTCATAATAATTTTACAAAATTTTGCACGATTCTTAATACTTATTACAGCCAGTGGGTACCATAGATAACGCCAAAAGGATCCTTTAAGTAAAGGATACTTTATGCTTAAAGTCAACTTTTGGCATAAGGTATCCTTTTCTAAAAGGATCCTGTTGGCGTTGTTTATGGTACTGGCTGTAAGAAGTATTAAGAATCGTGCGAAATTTTGAAAAATTTTTATGAAATTCTCAATTGTGATTAATAGTATATTATGTAACAAGTTTTATAAACGTCATTTTAGTCACGAGTTTTATTAATCGCGAGCGACGCGTAGCGGAGCGAGTGTTTAATAAAATGAGTGACTAACAAGTTTATAAAACGTGTTGCATACTATGCTTTTTCTACGACAGCAAATATCTAAATAAAAAATTTGGAAGTTATTTTAATATTTCATTTATTAACGTATCAATAACATGGTAACAGTAAAAAATTACTAAACTATTGTTCTACTTATTGTATATATTAATGGTTACATTGGAAACATTTTGGCAATTGCTAAAAAAACTAAGTGATTTGGGCTCATTTTTTTCCAAAAAATACAAAATTACTTGTCTCTTGTCACAACGCGTCGATTTATTTTGACAGATTGATGACAAGAATTACGGAAAACTAACTTGATTTTTGCCATTAAAATATCTAGAATTAACCTCAGCCGTGACTAATATCTCGTTGCTAAGTTCAGCCTGTGACTAAAATGCACGAAGTCACGGTTTGTCAAAAGCGTGTTTAAAGGATTATTTAGCGTCATGAAAACGTATACGATAAACGCCATTTAAAAGATGGAAGTAGAAAAAAATTCTTAATCAGCGACCCCCAAAAACCCCTAGATATGATTTTATTGAAAAAAAAAATGTTATTCTCAATTTCCTAGGGGAAAAATTTTGGATAATCTGAAAATGATTGCAAGACTCAACCCTATTTGTGATAATATAATGCAAGAAACACCTCGTATACAGATTTTTCTAAACAATTTAAGTAAGTGTAAAAAAAGTTTTAATACACTCCTATAATTGCTAAATATTATTGAAGAATTCTGGGAATATTAGCGGTAACCCCACAGGACTTTCCAGATAATATTTTCTCATCGAAAATCGGACTTAATATATTGTTACGCGCTTGCACCCCCTAGGGGCTGGAGCTGATAGCTCATGAGTGGAAGCTAGCAACATGCAGGAAACTGCATATCTGAAATGTATTACCTATGCATGTCATTTTTGAGGAGCTAGTGTAAGATGGTTTCAGACATTACTAGAAATACTAGAAATGTATGGAGGTTTGCTGGAATGCTTCTAGATGTCTTTTGTAGAATATATAAGGCGAGGTTCACGGCGGGAAAGGGA
Organism: Stenurella melanura; assembly: GCA_963583905.1. NCBI lineage: Eukaryota > Metazoa > Arthropoda > Insecta > Coleoptera > Cerambycidae > Stenurella > Stenurella melanura. Next base: position 59,820,124 of record OY757309.1, read on the forward strand.
AGTTTTGTAGCGAAAAGAAAGATTAGAAGGCCGAAATGATACGAAGTAAATACAAAGTGTAAATATCAAGTAATAAATATCTTTAAAGATTATTTTAGTCAGTAAACGTGTATTTTAGTTAATAAAAGTATCGTGTAGTTCTCAGTAAGTTATTAAATAAAGTGTTAATGGTTATATCTTGTTATAATTGTTTGAACCCATGGATTCTGAAGGGTGGTTTCCTAGGGGTAGAAATACGTGACAATATCTAAATCTCTAAACTATACTTACTTTTTTAAAATCACTTTTCAAATGTTTTTAAAAAAAATTCATTTACATTGATTCTATTCTTGTGGGTTCCGAAGTATCGTCAATTTTTTGGCTTCATTGGCTGGACTATATTCTACTCTTCGTAAAGCGAAGTGTATATTGTATTTGCTGGACATTTTTTTAAGACCGTAATTAGGAAATTCTAACAAGATGGCCGCTGTGGGCAGACCCTCTGGTCGGTGTCATTAGAAAATAATTTGTAATACTTAATGACATAATGAGAACGGTAACATCAGGTCCATTATTTTCGTCTACACTTGGTGTAGAGCTTAAAGTGTAGTCGAGGTAAGACGGTTTGAAGATAGTTTTACAACTTTAGAACAGTACGTACTAGTTATAATAGTACTGTAGTAATTAGTGCAGTACTGGTGTAGCAGCACTCGACGAAAAGAATATTTTAAAAGCAGTTACACCCATCAAGAATAAAATATTCATTTACACCAATTAAACTTTTAGCACTATTGCACAAAGCGCTAACAAAAGAACGGACCTATCAACATTGTGTTCCCTCGTCGGCCTTATTGAATTACGTTTGACAGGTCGTTGGATTGCCTAATTATAGCTCGTAGAGAAAAAAGATCATATCACTGTTTTGAACAATTTTCAAAACGTCCGTCCGTCTGTCTCTGCGTCACGTTTCTTGTAAGCACGACAATTTATGGTGGTCATTCCCAAGACGAGACATCCGATAGGGCAATATTTATTATTTTTGGCCATAATTTAAAAAGAATACTATAAGTCTACCTATGTAGAGCCATGGCAAGACTATTACTATCAATTGTCACTTAATAATATCAGTTAGATTTAAATTTAAATTATGCTAATCTTCCCATTTCGTAGTTTTAAATCTAATTATTTTGGAAACGACTTAAATTATTCAGTGAAAATTCATATAAGTGGTCTTGTTATGGTTCTACTTAGGTAGTCTTATGGTTTTCTTTAAATATAAGTAGTGAGAAAAGAAGTCATGGTCAAAAAGAATAAATATTCCCTTATTGGATGCGTCTTTCTTGGATATGTCCAACTTAAGAATATTTAGTACAACAGTCGTTATTGAAAAAGCAATTAGTTACTGTCTGCCGAAGAAAAAGTCTGTAGTTTATAAGCAATATCAGTTACTAAATGTACAGGTTATTAAACATTTTAACAAGTAATTACATGAACAGATTTGCGAGCTTGGATCAAATTATGCAAAAACAGAAATAATGCACTATATACTGACGACCGTTTCGCAAGTTAGGAAGTTGTTAACGTTTAAAATTGTTTCGAAGTATGCATTCAGTTACAGCTTTATTAATGTATTTCTAAACAATTGTTGTGTTGAAGAATCGTATACACTGTGTCCCACTTTTCATGGAGCCACCCTCATATCTCGCTCACCTGATATCCGAATGTTTTGAAATTTTGGTGGTGAAGATATGCCTATAAAGTGAGTCTTTAGACGTAACCACATTCGACTGTAGTCAGTGGAGTTCGATTCTATCATGGAAAAAGGGGTCGATTTTTTAATAAAAAGTATTAGCGATTTTTTAGAGACAAACTAGTAAAATATCCCTAATCAGCACCTTTAGAAACCCCGTTGTACAAGATTACATCGTTGTGTGTTCAAAGGTGTTTGAGATATGGGTCCTTAAAAATCAATTTTTTTCAACTTAAAATAATTTGTATCTGTGAAACGGATTGTCATATGAAAAAAATTTATTCTTTATTTTTTGTTCAGAATAATGTATTGTACTAGTATGAAATGATTCTACAAAAAAAATACTATTTTTTTAATAAGGCAAAAATTCTAATTTGTACATACCATACCTACCATGTTTCTAACAAATAATCTGCACAAATAATTTAATTATACAATACTTTGCGTTCCTATGTTACCTACCACCATCATTCCGAATACATTTCTCAATCCGTTTTCTTACATGCCGTACAACTTTTCTAATCTCTGCTGGAATGATTTCAACGCATGCCTGTCTAATTCTGATGATTAACTCATCTTGGCTACGTGGTATGTTATTATACACTATATTTATTAGACGACCCCACAAATAAAAATCAAGTGGTGTCAGGTCTGGAGACCTCGGGGGAAGCTCCTCAACTTGACTTCTTAAATCTATCCATCTACCTGGAAAATTATCTTCTAGCCAACCACTTGCAACATTATGAGCCGGGGCACCATCAAATTGATAATACAAGTATCTTCTGACATCTTGAGGCAGATTATTGAGAAAGGGTTCAATTTCTCTTTGCAACAAATTTAAATAAGCTTCTCCATTCAATCTTGGAATGAAAAAAGGCCCAATAATCTGATCCTTCCATAAACCACACCAAACGTTAACTTTTGACACATATTGTCTTTTAGTACTGATAAACCAGTGGGGATTTTCGTCAGCCCAAAAACGGCAATTCTGAGAGCATACTACCCCATTGGTAGTGAATGTTGCTTCCTAAGTAAAAATGACGTTTTTCAGAAAATTAACATTGTTTAAAAATTCACCCTGGGCTCAAAAATAGAAATCTAATCTTTTGTATGTATCTCCATCTTCTAGGGTATGTAGAAATTTTGATTTGAATGCTTTTTTTCTATGTTTTTTCAGGCAACGCCAAACGATGTTTTTACTAAAATTTAGATTTAATGCTACTTGCCTTATGCTAGATCTTGGATGTTCTCTAAAATATTATAAAATGCGTTCCTCGTTTTGAATTTGCCGATTTTGTAAATTATAATTCTTTGGTTTTAACTTACATACATTTCCTCCATTATTAAGATTTGTATTAATGGTTGCTACCAATTTATGGCGAATGGGAGGCTGACGGCCTATTAATTAAATTCATCAGCAGCTTCTCTAAATGATCTGGCATTATCTCCGACTAAACGAACCAATTCCACTTTTTCTTACATTGTTAAACGTTGAGCCATTTTCATAAAAAAAAATCAGTTTACTTGTTATGTAACATTAATCCATCATTCATTAAATTTTTATATTGACTTTCAACAATACATTGACACTTGCAATAACTTTTATTTTCATAGCTTACTTAGGTCTTTATTAAAGATTATTTGTTAAAAACATGGTAGGTATGTACAAATTAGAATTTTTGCCTTATTAAAAAACTAGTATTTTTTTGTAGAACCATTTCATACTAGTACAATACATTATTGTGAACAAAAAATAAAGAATACATTTTTTTTATATGACAATCCGTTTCTCAGATACAAATTATTTTAAGTTGAAAAAAATTGATTTTTAAGGGCCCATATCTCAAACGGCTTTGAACACACAACGATGTAATCTTGTACAATGGGGTTTCTAAAGGTGCTGATTAGAAATATTTTACCAGTTTTTCTCTAATAAAATCGCTAATACTATTTTTCCAAAAATCGACCCTCTTTTTCCATGATAGAATTGAACGCCACTGACTACAGTCGAATGTGACGTCTAAAGACTCACTTCATAGGTATATATTCACCACCAAAATTTCAAAACATTCGGATATCAGGTGAGCGAGATATAAGGGTGGCTCCATGAAAAGTGGGACACAGTGTATAACATCAAAAAAATTCTTTGTGAAGAAAATATGATTATTGATGAATTATATATGATTTAAATACAATTTAGTAACATTAACAAAATACAAGTTTTAAATTTATTCAATTAATATTTGTCTGAAATTGCATAAATATTTGAAAGAATAGTATATTGTGTATCTAGTAGTAAAAGCAATACATTCCCGGACGACGATGTTAATTGAAGTCCGGGAATGTGCTTTTACTACGAGGTACACATACTATTTTTTCTGAAATCGCAATCAATATTATTATAAATTAAGGAATTTTTATAAATGCATTACCATACAATTTCCTATGAATTCGTTTCTTGACAACCACTGTTTGTTTATTGTTGTGATAAAAGTCAGAGATTCAGTATCTATTTCGCTTTAATAACTACTTATCGCTAAAAAATATTAAAAGCCAGTACGGGAAATTTACCTACTTTCCCGGCTTAGGACGGAAAAAACTTTCCCGGGCTGTTTTCTGATGGTTGCTTAGCAACGGACTAAAATACTAGAATAGCGTATTTTGGGATCTGAAATTGCGCCGAGAAAGTTGGCATTCTTGACCGATTTCAGAAAAATATGGATCAACACTTTTATGGTACTTATTAAAAGCAAGTTTCTCTTGAAATAATAATTTTTTGACCAAATGTATTTACTATAAAATATATATTTTTTAATACGATCATTTCGTTTGAAATTAATAAAATATTTCTTCACGCAATGACAGTATTTTTAACCGACTTTAAAATTTATTTCAAAGAAGCAGGTCCTCAGTTCGACCCATATGTATGTTTTTTATATAAGTTTGTTCAATAATTTCTCTGGAATAACTTAAACAAGTTCTATGAGTGATTCCGATGAGCGACTCGGCCATTGGATAGGTCTAAGCGAGGATTGCGTGTTTAACAGTAGGTATTTGATGTTTAATTATAATGACTAATTATAAAAATACCTTGTGTTGATTAATGTTTTATTGTTTGTTGTGTTTAATACAACATAATAGAAATTTTTGCATTATTTACACCTATGTTCTTGTAATATATATAATGAAAAACACGGCAAAAAGAACAATAAAAATACCGGAGTTAAAGATGTTAAAGATATTATTATTATAAAGATTTTATAGTACAATACTAGTAAAATCAATATCAATAGACAGTATATTACTGGTAACCAAAAATAAATATTGTTACTGTTGTCGCTGTATATTGTTTCTAGTGTTGGTATTTATTTTTTTTAGTATTTATTGTAAATTACATCCCTTATAGGTGGAGAGCCGGCTGTATAGATTTCCTATGAATAAGATACATGAAAATCTTTATGTGAGTGAGTAAGTACTACCACAGACATACAGGGAGCCACTTTTCATTTTTGCAAATTTTGCCCGCGTCATGGAATTCTGACGTCACTTCCGGTCACGATTTTTTGTGTCGTCGAATACATGAATAAAACTTACGTCAAAATGTAAGTTTTGAGGTATACAATGAGATTGTAGTGGGCTGCCAAGCTTAATTTGCCCGCAACCCTGAGACACCCTCGATTTAGTATCCTTTTTTCTGTTTTCTTACGTCATCGAATACATGAATTATTATTTTTTTTAAGTTAAAGTATAAGCCTTCTAGTTATTAAAAAAAATAGGCTGCCTCTTCTTATTTGCCCGCATCCTCCCATTTTAACGTCACTTCCGGTAAAATTCCATGACGCGGGCAAAATTTGCAAAAATTAAAAGTGGCTCTCTGTATGTCTGTGGTAATACTTACTCACCCATACAAAATTTTTCATGTATCTTGTTCATAGGAAATCTATACAGCGGGCTCTCTACCTATTAGACCCTTGGCCATTGAATGATCTACCTCCTTTGATATTCCCTTGTCTCTAAAATTTTTTCTTTTTCTAAATTTTTGTTGAGAATATTCACTTTGTGTGACCCCGCACCTTCTCTATAGTTTGTGACTTTTTCGGTGACCCCCTGCCCCCCCCTAGAAGTCAACGTATTTGTTGAATAATCCCATCGAGTTATTTTCAAAACGTTTAAATCATTTTTAAAAGTTATGTAGATAAGTATTGAGCAATTTTTAGTCAAAGAAATCAGCATTGCTTTATTCTTACGAAAAATGTTATTTTTGTAGAGCGCTCCGTTGTGCGAATGATTTAGTTACGAATAAAAATCATTAACACATAAACCCATAAACAAAAATATAGACGATATACATAAAATAGCGGGTAAATAAATGAAGTTAAATTTACTTCTTGTGCATTTAACCAATGCAGTGTCGGAGAACAACTGTACAAAATAAACATATTACAATCGTAAAAAAGTTCAAACATTTTTCTTTTTAAAATAGGTTTAGAATATCGTGAAACGTTGAGATTTTAAATTTGGAAAAAAAATGTCTGTCGATCTGTCTGTCGGTTTGTCTATCGGTCTGTCTGTCTGTCTGTCTGTCTGTAACTTTTTTTTTGTGTCCACGGTTTCTCTGAAACGGCTTGAGATATTGACTTGAAATTCGGATACAGGGAAGAGGGGCATGAAAATTCTAGATTTTCTGTGGACGTTATTTGTGAATGGCCCCTAACTCAGAAACTGTTTTATTAAACGAACAAATAATTATACAAAGCAAAAATAATACGTGTGAGGCAATATCTGATTATTATTATTATGTTTTTAATGTCTGCAAAATTAATAGTTTCGGAAATATTAGACTTCAAATGTGGCGTTTGAACGTTAGTGGCTAACAAATATATTTAATATCAAATTTCTGGAAAACTTTAGACTCTAGTATAAAATAATAATAACAATAAAATTAATACAACCACTAACCTCGCGGCGTGTGGGGAAAGGCCGTAGATATTTTGTTGGCGTTCTTCCCATGAGGATGTTTGTCGGAGCCTGTGGGAAGCCCGATGCGTTGTAATCGGCGTGCCGAAATATCATTTCAAACCCTACAAAATACACTTGTTTATCATATATGGTGCGGAACAATAATGAAAGAGGGTGAATTTTCATGCTACGGGTACGGACACGCGTTTTCATGACAGCGCTTTTTTGAAAATGAATTTTATGTACGTGTGTGGTCAGTTCGACAAGAGTGCTTGACATCTCTGGAATATTTTGCCAATAAGGCATAGTTTCTAAAAAAATCCCAATTCCTCAGTAATATACAATACATTAACCCTGACCATTTGCAATAAAATTATCAGATTTATGAACATTTTTGAGGACCTTATTTTTATAAATAGGAACAAAAGGGGAAGGGATGAGAATAAGGAAAAACCAAGTTTCAAAATTAACTTTTATCAGAAAACACCAATGACGGGTTGCAACAGTCTAGATACAGGCGGGAATCATTGAATTATCGCTCTGAGAGTCACTTGTGATTTGCCACGGTAAGGACTCCTATAGCATGAGATCTTGTCCAATTTCTCATGTGTTGGATAAATAGAACTCCAGACATTTTGTCTTGAAGATACAAATTATCATGATTCTCACAGTGCAATGACCAATTGTCATCTTCCTAATAATTATTTTTTATACCATGTCGACAGAAATGTCCCAATTGGGTGTTTTCACTATGTGCAAATTTGCTTCTTTGATATTATTAAAATGAAGTACTTGTTATACTAAAGCACTTATTGATATTTAAACAGCATTCTATCGTCCATCAAATTAAAATTTCAGCAAATAAATAACATAAAGTTCTAATAATTGAACGAGTACGCAAAACACGCGGTGACGTCATCGGTTATATTAATTTCTTAAATCGCGTTTAACAATTGTTAAACACAACATTTTATTCACTTTATTTACGTTTTACTCGTGATTAAATAAATAACGCCTACCTAATACGAGATTTGTAAAAGCTACATTAGGAAATTTATCTGCAAAATAACGTGTTTATAAAACAAAATGACGCTGACAATATAACTGATGGCGTCATGAGTGCGTAGTGAATTCATGTAGTGTTTTTGGTGAAAAAAATTCAATACAAACTTAAAATGGCTTATTGTAAGGTATTATTCGACTGTTTCTCAAAATTCAAGTGTTTTTAACTATAATAAAGCATTATCTTCACAGTGAAAGTGAATTTAAAATTTGTGAAAACACCTAATTGTATAAAATATGCTCATAAATGTGTTAGAAAAAAATCTTTCTGCTGATTTAGTCAAAATATTGCAGTTCAAGTGAACACATTGCATTTTTCAAAATAATCAAAATTGATTTTAACATTCAAATGGTTGTTTTTAATGCTGTACATTATCATAAATGTAAGTAATTTGAAAAATATTCTTTTAGATTTTAGATTGACCTATTTGACGGGTTGGTTGATTGGAGTTATAGTATTTCTACTGTTATTTTGAAAATTCAGTCTAAAGCGTTGCTACCAGGACCAGTCATTACAAAGCCTGATGTGATAGAATAAGAGCTGAGACCGTGCTTGAATATTGCAAACGATATCTGTATACGAATATAGTTAACCAGATATATTATGCGCTTATCTCTAACAATTGTTTACCTGGCCCACCATTACAAGTGCCTCATCTGCATTTGGTTCATTCTTAATATTTCCGGTAGCATAGCCGTAGGTTAAATAATATTTATTTACTATAATTAATTAGTATAAAATAGTAGAACAATATTTACAATAATTAAAGTGATTCTAAAAATTGTTGGTCGACGCTGGTGTCCGTCACATTTTCTGTAATCACAATAACTTAAGAAAGAATACTTCGATTGTATTGGAATTTGCCAGTAAATTAGTGTTAGCTAGAGAAAGAGCCCAAGTTTTTTAACAAAATCGATCAGTAAATAAAAAAATATTGATTATTTAAATGGGCTTGTGCCATGATATTCTTTTTATATGGTTTTTATACTTTTTCGTATAGTACTCGATATTCTCATTATGCACTTAAAATTTCGTATTATTAACTTTTTCCGTTCTCGAGATATAAGGAGTTGAAATTAGTAATAGTTGCAAAAACAGAGCGCTCATTTGTGACGTCACTATACGCAAGTGACGTAGGAAAAGTGGCTTTCTGGGATTTTTCAAATTTAACCTGAAAAGTCGAAAAACATGAAATTTTCAAACGCTGGTAACTAAATAAATACGTCGAGTGGAAGTTCGTTCTATGTCTCTATGGGAAGAAGAAGGCCGGCGATGAATCCTAATCGTAATTTGCAGGGTCATAATCAAAAATTCGTCCCGACAGGAGCGAGAGAAAATTTTAATTTTTTGACATTTCACCAAATTGTACTCCGCTACTGTCAAGAATTAAGCAAAACAAACAATACTTCAAAAAGGCTTATAATTGTAACAACTAAGGAGCATCACGTCTATTGAGATCGCCGAGTCTATGCGTATAGTGACGTAACGCCTGGCCACGCCCCATTTTCGCGACGACGAAGTTTGTTATAGTTTTTAAAATACTGAACGTGCGAATAAGATTCTGATTTTTTGCAGATCCATTATTTTATACTTGCACTTTCGATTTATGAAATAAAAAAAAAATGCCGAACAAGCCCATTTAAAACATATCAAATTTGTTAAGTTTTGTAATTAAACAAAACTTGTCTAAAGAAATGCTAAGAGTATCTCGTATAATGTGCAACAATTATATAAAAAAGTTCAGTAAATCAGCGAACAGTATGTTTACTCTTGTTCTTACTGCCATTTTTCCAATATGGCGTTCGCTACTCACCGAATTATTTTAGATTTTTACACTATCTCTGCAAATAATTTTCCTTTTTTTACTCATTTTTCAGACTAAAGGCCTTCACTCTTTACCCCGACTCGTACTTTTCACTTCTGAGGATGCCCACTATTCCGTTAAAAAAATGGCTTCGTTCCTTGGAATTGGATCAGACAATGTGTATTTAATTAAAACCGACGCCAGAGGAAGAATGGATGTTACTCATCTGGCAAATGAAGTAGAAAGGTCTTTATCTGAAGGCGCAGCACCCTTCATGGTTAGCGCCACGGCTGGAACTACTGTGATAGGAGCCTTTGACCCTTTGGAGAAAATTGCCGAAGTATGTAAAAAATATGGTTTATGGCTTCATGTGGATGCTGCTTGGGGAGGTGGCGCCTTAGTTTCTAGAAAACACAGAGGATTGCTTGCGGGAATAGAAAGGTAAGAATTTAAATTACCTAATTAATTATTTCGATCTTTAACATGAAAGCAAATGAAATGCCATTTTTTGAAACCATTACACCAATAAAATCATTATTATAGTCGTAAAATAAACTAAATCGACTTTTGACAGTACAAACACGTAGTTTTATCATTGAAAAACACGCTGTAGCCTGTGGCAGCTTGTTTGTCTTCAAATTATTAAGATTCTTAAAATGGAAGCAAGAAACGAAAAACATTTGGGTTGATGGATAATAAAAAAAATGTTTTCTTAACCGTTTCTCAAGTCACCGAGGTAACTCCTTGAAAATCCAGAATGAAACGAGGCCCTACAGTTCATAGTAGAGTACGAACCACATCTTGGGGATAATTTTATAATTAAAATTATTTCGCGGAGAGCAGGGATTGAACCTGCTTCGCTAGGTATGCCAGTATGCAAGCTAGAGGCGCTAAACCACTGAGCTACCGTTCCCTTTAATAAAAAAATAAATTATTAAGAACATCAGATATGTTTATTATTATAAGAATGTATATGGTCCTATAATAATTATTGTATCATATCCGTTTAATATTTATGGAAGAAATGTATAATCCTTATATCATATATAATATATACATCAGAACCCTGTCAACAAAATTATATATTTTTATTATAGTAAATGCATTCATACTATAATTAATTACCCCGATGTGAGTGGTGGTAGCTGACGTACTTCGAGGAAGAGGCAAAAAACAAAGAGCCGCTTAAATATTACAAAAAAAACTTAAAAAATTCAGGCACATCTTTTGAGCAAAAGTAAGTATCTTTTGTCTCTTGGTATTTTTTTCCAAAGTTTCCAAAATTGGAATACTACTTATTTTTTTGGGAGAAGGAAGCATTTTAGCGAAAAGTTGAGGAGGTAAAAGTGGTTCATTTCTATCTAAAAAATGTGCCTGCATTTTTCGGAATTTCGGAAAAGAAAGAAAATAAATTCTAGTGAAATTCTTATTATTTTTTGGCTAAAAAATCTTGAGAAATAAGCAACTTTTGGATCTAGGAGTTTTTCTCTAAAGCGCTTCGTTTACCATAAACTTACTACGTCGGTTTTACTTGCCATTCTGTTTCTGCAGATATTTGATTGACAAATATCTCATTTAAAGGTTTTACAGCATTCTTTGCAATTATTTCTTACCCAGACTTACACAAAAGCATTGCATCTATACTCTCACAATTGCTGCACTTTGCCATTACTCAGTCGTTATTAGGTTGTATGTTTGATCCACTGTGTAAATTACTTTATGGTTTTTAATCAGTTTCTCTGTTAAAGATACATTTTTGTTGACACTTTTAACTCCTTCGCATTCAAGGTTATATATTATTTATTTTAAGGTTCTAAAGTAATAAATATTTCATTTTCTTTTTTATTACTAGATCACTTAGTTGTTAGTGCACACTTTGATATATATTTTAGTAATTATTTCACCACTGAATGGTGAATTATAAGAGCAGTCTAGATTCTACCAGTAGGTCATTTTATCACTTTTTACAATAATGACTGAGGTGCGATAAAGGCACGGCGCGCACCAAAGTGGTGTGTGGCAAAGGAATGGTGGGGGCATTGAAATGGTGAAGACGTGGTGTGACAGTAGAATGGCGACAAAATGATATCAAAGTGATGTAACGCGTACCGAAATGGCAAACAGCGCCATCCTGCCATTGCTTTATCATTTAGTAAAATACCGTCAGAGGACGAGAATACTTTTGCATTGGTTCTGTTCTAGTACATTTACAAAATCGATATAAAAGAAAAAATCATTGGATCCATCCTCTATGGCAAAAAATAGGGAATACGGCATATACAATGTGCATAAAAATGAAAAAAATCTCGACGTATTGTCATACAGACAGACATGAGCCTCTACAAGGCCTACAAAATATATGTTGAATTTCTGGTCGTCTTGCATTATACGATAATCGTGGAAAACACTCGAGATGCAACCTCTTCTCTAGGCAAGTAAATACTAAATACAAGCACCACTTACCACTTGCCACTCGAAAATTAAACATGTCCGAGACTAGTGGTGACCGAATGGCACCACCCCACTTGCAAAATATCACGCCACCGCCACTCCGCCTCAATGCGCGCTGCAGCATTTGTTTATATGGGTTTTAAAAATTCCACCTGCCACACAGCTATCACGTCACCTAAACACCACTTCAGTGCGCGCCGGGCCTAAGGCACGGCGCGCACCAAAGTGGAGTGTGGCAAAGGAATGGTGGTGGCGATGGAATGGTTAAGACGTGGTGTGGCAGTACAATGGCGACAAAATGATATCAAAGTGATGCAACGCGTACCGAAATGGCAAGCAGCGCCATCCTGCCATTGCTTTATCATTTAATAAAATGCCATCAGATGATGAGGATGCCCTTGAATTGGTTCAACTAGTAAGTTTACAAAATCGATATAAAAGAAAAAATTTTTGGATCTATCCTTTATGGCAAAAAAATTGAGAATACGGCATATATAATGTCCAGGTCCGCTTTTGAACTTGGCTAATGTGGTAATCATCCCGCGTATTGTCATAGAGACAGGTATGAGCCTCTATAAGGCCTTTCAAGATGTATATTGAATTCCTGGTCGTCCTTCATTATACGATAATCGCGAAAAACACAGGAGATGCAACCTCTTCTCTAGGCAAATCAATACTAAATACTAGCACCACTTACCACTTGCCACTCGAAAATTAGGCCCGGCGCACACTGAAGTGGTGTTTAGGTGATGTGGTAGCCTTGTGGCAGGTGAAATTTTTGAAACCCATGTAAACAAATGCGGCAGCGCGCATTGAAGTGGAGTGGCGGTGGCGTGATATTTTGCAAGTGGGGTGGTGCCATTCGGTCACCACTAGTCTCGGACATGTTTAATTTTCGAGTGGCAAGTGGTAAGTGGTCTTGTATTTAGTATTTACTTGCCTAGAGAAGAGGTTGCATCTTCTGTGTTTTCCGCGATTATCGCATAATGCAGGACGACCAAGAATTCAATATACATCTTGAAAGGCCTTATAGAGGCTCATACCTGTGTCTATGACAATACGCGGGATGATTACCACATTAGCCAAGTTCAAGAGCGGACCTGGACATTATATATGCCGTATTCTGTATTTTTTTGCTATAAAGGATAGATCCAAAGATTTTTTCTTTTATACCGATTTTGTAAACTTACTAGTTGAACCAATGCAAGGGCATCCTCATCATCTGATGACATTTTATTAAATGATAAAGCAATGGCAGGATGGCGCTGCTTGTCATTTCGGTACGCGTTACATCACTTTGATATCATTTTGTCGCTATTCTACTGCCACACCACGTCTTAACCATTTCAACGCCACCACCATTCCTTTGCCACACACCACTTTGGTGCGCGCCGTACCTAAGGTAGGTAGATAACAACAATAAACATATCAATGAATATTGAAACATGGATCTGTCGCCTGTTAATAAAGGTGGATATATAAGATCTATTGATCGTTTAACAAATTATAATCTGTATTGTTACTATATTCGTAAATTTCTAGAGATTCTAAAATTCACTGTGTTTTAATGACTAGTTGAAACTGCAATCACATACTGTAACTACATAATGGTAGATAGAAATCATAATAGTGCGTTTCATTTATTTATACAAGATGATAAACTACCACAGAGTAACGGCTTCTTCAATTAACATATTTCTTTAATTATATTAGATATCTGATACAATGTATTCAAAACTAGCAGATTCTCATTCTTCGCACCAGTCTTGATATTGGAAGTTATCCATTTAATCCATTCATTGTGCCAAATTAAGAGTACCTATCTAGGTTTCCACTAAAAGAGATACAATCTATTGGTCATCTCCAGCAATATTTAGAATATCCCCTTTGCTTCAAATGAACATAACAAATCTGAACGGTCTAATGACTCCGGCGTAGCTAGAAATGGTGTATTTCGTACGCGCCAATGTTCTTGACTAAAAATGACGATCTCGGATGATTAGGGGTCGAGCTTGAGCTCTTTGCCCCAATCATCGCTGTAGACTTGGACCGGCCTCGTAAGGGGTGAGCCTGCCTTTTCGCCTACCCCACCCGCAAATGCGGAAGGTGTAGGCCATATTAGCAGACCTCCCTTGGTCCTGGCTGTTGGACCCTGCCAGCTGGGTCGTTTCTTCTGACGCTCTTCTGTCTTGGTCTTCTTTCTTCGCTGGCATGTCGACTCCCGGGAGCGTATTTTGTCTGTAGTGAGAGGGAATGGTTGTTGCCAAGCCCTCTCGAAGTATGAGGTTTGGGAGGTGTTGACTAGTCGATTTCGTTTGCATGCGGATAATTTCTTAAATTTGTTAACTCCAGGGTGTAATTTGGTGGAAATTGTTCACCATGGATTGTGGCCGCATTAGCTGCGTATGTAAATCTTCTCATTGAAGCCTAAAATGTTTGGAAAGCAATTATGTAAACTTTCAGGAGTCCCAACTAGCATTCCTTTACTGATACACTGCTTACAATTTACGAAATTACTCTATATATTTAATAGAGAGCTGTGCAAGTACAAGTACAAGTGCAAGTACAAGTACAAATTGTACTTGGTAGCACAAGTAAATACTTTTACATGTACTTGTACTTGTACTTAAGTACAATAATTACTGAAGTACTTGGTACTTGTACTTTATTAAAGTTAGTGAAGGTACTTGTACTTTGTACTTGCGGTTTTTGTTCTCCTACAAGTACAAGTACTTTTATAAGTACAAGTCCTTTTATAAGTACAACTCCTTTTATAAGTACAACTCCTTATAAAAGAACAAGTACTTTTACAAGTACAAATACTCACATTTTCAAGCTCCAACCTGCAAAAGGTTGTTATTTGGTGAATCTTGTTATCTAAAAGCGAAGTCAGTGTTTCTATGACCCAAATTCAGAGAAAGATAATTTCAGCATGTGAAGTAATTTCAGAATCAGAAGTAAATGAGGACCGTGCGGATGCGGATGAGGGCACTTCAGAATTTTTCGATTTTAATGAAAGTTTTGACCAATTAACTGCAAATAAAAGTACAACATAACGAGCAAATATTGAGGTTTTGCAGTACTTAGACGATAAAAGAAAAACCTTAAATATGTTAGATAATTACCCATTGGCAGTGCCGAATTTCCCAATAGGCATTATAGGCAGCTGCCTAGAGCGGCAAATTCTTTGGGGCGGCATTCGCCAAAATATTAACAAAATAATAATTATTATCCGTTTTATGATTTTTAAAGAAATGTACACACACATTTAAATACCTAGTTATAGTCCAGTGTTTGGCGATTTTTCGCTCAGAATTATTTCGGACCAAACCGATTGACGTGAAATTTTGACAGTAAGTAGGCAATGGCTCAAGGAACAAAAGTTATATAGTGCCGATGTGTACTTGTACCCTGGGGGGATGACATTCCTTCTCGTGGGTGGAAATTAATACAATAAAAACAACCACATAAATCCCTAGGGGAATGAACTCTAAACCAAAAATGTTCTATGCAGTTTTCTCGATAAATCTAAATTTTTCGATTTATTCGCGATTGAAAATGTTGATTTTTTCATTTAAACATTTCATGTTAGAGCGACTTTTCACGAATAACTCAAAAACCTTACGTTTTATCAAAATAATTATCAGAAGCAAAAATGAAGCTTATAAAATGGCAAATCTATTTTTTTTTTATTTCTGTAGATGCAATATAAACCGAGTTATGGCTCGGTGACTGTTTGTTCGCCGAAAACTGAATTCAAACCTTTCAACGTTAAGTAACGGAGAAACGACAAAATTTTGGAAGGAAACTTGTTCGACCTTTTTTAAAGTATTTGAAAAGACCTTTCAAATGAGCTTAAATACTGTTAGCATAAAAACTTACGAGAGTTATGATGAAAATGAAATGGTTGTCTCGTTTTTTCAGAGGAAAAATCAGTAATGAAACCAATGGCTTAACTTCCTCAATTTTTAAGATATCCTAATCGCTTTGAAAAACATTTTGCAGGAAATTTCAATGGCTACAAGGTTTGTGAAGTTGAATTTTTGAACTCTTCGTTTTTGAGATTTTTGAGTTTAAAGGGCTCAGGGTAGGTGGTCCTCCCAGAGAAATTAAAAAACCAACATTTTTTTGCAAGTAAAAACCTAAATTTTTGTACTCTTGCTTTGATTACATATCATCCTCTTTAGTTTTTGAGTTATTGGGATAAAAAGACATTTTTTCAAAAATTTCAAAATTCATTTCAAAATTGAATCAAATTTGTTTTCAAATGTAGGCATTCTAAACCGTTCAAACTCCTAGAACATATTATTAGTATCTAAATAAAGTAAATTGTAAATTGACTACGTTTCCTTTCAATTCTTGGGGTTAAGCCATTGGTTTCATTGCTGAGAGACAACCATTTTATTTTCATCATAACTCTGTACGTTTTTATGATAATGACTTTTAGTAAAGCTCAATTTAAAGAACTTTTCAAATACTTTAAAAAAAGATCTGACAAGTTTTCCTCCAAAATTTCGTCGTCTTTCCTTTATTTAACATTGAAGGTTCGAATTCGATTTTCGGCGAACAAATACTCACTCTCAACGACCATAACTCGGTTCGTATTGGATCTAAAGAAATAATCGATTTATCATTTTATAACCTTCATTTTTGCTTCTGATTATTTTTTTGGTAAAACGTTAGGTTTTCGAGTTATTCGTGAAAAATCGCTCTAAAGCATGAATGGGCTTGTTCAGCATTTTCTTTTTATTTCATAAATCGAAAGTGCAAGTATAAAATAATGGATCTGCAAAATATCAGAATCTTATTCGCACGTTTAATATCTTAACAACTATTACAAATCTCCACCTTGCGAAAATGGAGCGTGGCCAGGCGCTACGTCACTATACGCATAGACTCGGCGATCTCAAAAGACGTGATGCTCCTTAGTTGTTATGATTATAAGTGTTTTCGATGTATTGTTTGTTTTGTTTACTTTTTGACAGTAGGGGAGTACAATTTGGTGAAATGTCAAAAAATTACAATTTTCTCTGGCTCCTGTCGGGATAAATTTTTGATTTTGACCCTGCAATTTACGATTAGGATTCATCGCCGATCTTCTCCTTCCCGTAGAGACATAGAACGAACTTCCACTCGACGTATTTATTTAGTTACCAGCGTTTGAAAATTCCATGTTTTTCGAGCTTTCAGGTTAAATTTGAAATGTCCCAAAAGCCACTTTCTTACGTCACTTGCGCATAGTGACGTGACGTCACAAATGAACGCTTTTTTTAACCCCTTATATCTCGAGAACGGAAATAGTTAATACGAAATTTTAAGTGCAAAATGAGAATATCGAGTACTATATGAAAAAGTATAAAAACCATATAAAAAGAATATCATGGAACAAGCCCATTTCTTAGATGAAAAATCAATATTTTCAATCACGAATAACTAAAAATATTGATTTATCGAAAAAACTTCATAGAACATTTTTTGCTTAGAATTGATCCCTCTATAGATTTCTGCGAATATTTTGAGTGTTCTAATTTGCGCCCCTGAGAAGGGGTAGCATCCACCTCCAGGCGCACATCGGCACTTATTCCTTAAACTATTCACTACTTACTGTCCAAATTTCACGTGAGTCGGTGTTATCCGAAAGAATTCTGAGGTAGTAACCTATTCTTACCGTCGAACTCTGGACTATTAGGTTTTTGTCCCAAAAAGGGCGTCAGTTTCAATCTGCCTACTGGTGAAAAATTACAAAATCCGGCCCTGCCCATTGGCGAAGCAGTTATTTATTAAATATAATACGCCTTTGCCGTCATCCGCACCAATGGAGAGACTTTTCTCATTTGCCACTATTGTGAATGCGTCGAAGACGCATGCACTTTCAGATAGCCACTTTGAACTATTAATGGCAATAAAAGCAAACTGTGTGTCGTTTGAGTAGGCTATACCGAGGGTGAAATTTTCAGATTTTTTAAAATTTTTCCTTTAAAATATGATTTATTTAACATTTATAGATTATTTAATTTATTTTTGATGTTCTTATGTTACATTATAATTACATGAAAAAATGTTTAGTTGTTGTTCTTATATTACGTTAAAATTACATGAATAAATATTTAGTTTCTGACTTTTCTAAAAAGTTTTTCCATTATTCAATATTACGGTAATTATTAACGTACCAACATACTTGAAAGTCCATTTTAAACTATATGTACTTGTACTTAAGTACATTCTGTTCCTAAAGTAATTATTTCCGTCAAGTACATTTTTTTTTAAGTTCTTGTACTTGTGCTTTTTTTGGGTACTTGCACAGCTCTGATTTAATAGCGAATTAGCGCTTCGAGGTCGCACGATAATATTAATATTAATCGTTGGTTAAATTAAAGTCAAGGTGTATACCAATCAACGAGGTATATCAATCTCATAAATGAATAGCAATGTTGCACCAGTAATTAAATATTAAATCTAATTCCTCAACAGTTTTATTGTTTTAACAATTATATTGTGAAAATATTTTAATTGCTATAATAGGTAAGTATTTTGTAGATAATTGTTACTACGAGAAGATGATTGATTCACGATATAATTATTATAATTATTTCTTGCCACTGAGTATGTAGTAGTTTTATTAAGGTTATAATTATTATAATTATTTTTCGCTCTTCTCATATATAACTAGGAATTTATTAGTGCCGCGCGGCAACTTCTCTAATGTGACATACATCAGAGAGATGGATAGCTATTGGCCATTTTGTTTACTTATAAGCAAAAAATGTTTGTGATAACACAGCCCCACAAAAAAAAGTTTCGGGTCTGAATGACTGACCATGATATTTCTATATATTTGTAAATTCTTATACCCTTCTCACTTCTTATCTCTTGTACTTTTCTTCTTTAAAACCAAGGGCTTCAGCAAAGGGGTAACAATTCTCCCGAAAGGGTTGATACACCCGCTGCACCCCTTCTATACCCTTCAGGACATAGAACTGTGTCATAAAAGCATCTAGCTTATAAGTTGAGAAGGATATAGCAGAGGGTGAATGCCGCCCTGGAACCAAGCCTTCAGAAGGGTATATATAAACTGCCCCCTGCTATATAAGGAACACAGTGGTGAAGGGAGATCTGGGAGAGCAAGTGTTTCTTGTTTTCAATGCAGAATGGTCGCAGTGCAATAACGAGAACCTCCTTCAATTGCCTTGACCGCATCTTGCAAGGGGCGAAAACTAACCCCAAACCCCCAAAACGGGTTTAGTCCAGTCAGTAAAGACAAGCGAAGTGCAAAACCCCGAACTACGGTTGGGAAAGATCGATTTTCATGAAATAAGCGGCATTCGATTCGTAATTATTGATAGTAATGCTAAGTCTACGTGGTCCGAAGGTGTGCTTTTATGGGTGGATGCCAACCCTTTTCGGGGGTGGAAATTAATAAAATGAAAATATCCATAGAAATCGATAGAGGGGTGAATTCTAAGCAAAAAATATTCATAAAATATAATCAAATGCAAATGCAAATTCCCTATAATGTAAGAGTAATCTAAAATAGAATTGAGGAAATGAATATATTACTAGCAAAAATACTCGTAATTATTTCAAACTCTTACTAAAGACTTATCATAGATAAGTACAAAAACATATATCTTTCTAAACAAAATACTTTGCTGGCTACATGCCACGAACAACATTGAATTAAAGAAATAAATATGCACATTACGTACAGGTAACTGTCACAATAAAGTAAAGTATCCTGTTCAGCAAAACCAAAAAACAACCAAAAACTTTTAAAACTTTCACAGACACGTGTTTCGGTGTTTAGTTCATTTTCAACTTTGGAAGAAGTAGCACTGAAGAGTATATCCTTGGTGTAGGATACCGAAACACGTGTCTGTGGCTATTTTGAATTTCCCAAATTGGACTTCAGATTGGTGATCAGGGACCCCAAAAACCCCCTGAATAACCATTTTCGTGTAATTTTTTGGCATATCGTGTATGATAACAAATTTTTCAATTTATTTAATTAAATTGGCCATTAATATTAGCTAATATTTTTCTCGAGACGCGCATATGAGCTGTAAACACGGAAATATCATGATTACTCTGCTTCCTCTACATTAGTGAACATTAAGGCGTATCGAGAAAAACTTTTTTCGGAAATTCCAAATTCCAAGTTGATAAAAAGTTGTCTCTATATACACCACAAAAAAATTTGGCTCAATTGAAAAAAAAATTGATCTCCCGCAAGAGGCCTAAAGTTTATAATTTTCTTCAGAAACTGCATTTTTCCTTTTTTTTTTTTTGAATGAATAATTAAGTGATATTTTCAAGTTGAAAAATTTTAACAATGAGGTGTGAAATGAAAATATTTAAAAAAAAGTTACTTTAATGAGACATTTAGGTCTCTCGCATTTTATTTGTGTTCTTCTTAATTTAAAAGATTTTTTAAATATCGATAAAAATTTTCTTAGGCCGTTAAATATTTTATTCTTCATCATTATCATCATAAGTATTCTGTCCTAAGACAGGTCCTTAATCAATCAAAAAAAAAAAAATAAAAAAAAATCAATTTTTTTAAGAAAATTATAAACTTTAGGCCTCTTGCGGGAGACCTAACTTTTTTTTAATTGTGTTAATTTTTTTCTGTGGTGTATGTGGGTTCATAGAGACAACCTTTTATCAACTTGAAATTTTGAATTTCCAATAAAAGTTTTTTTTCAATACAGCCTAGTGTACATCAGTATATAAGTAGTGAAGGTATCAGTAGAAGTTGTAGTTGGTCATGACCAGAGATCGGATTTACCTACCGAATTCCAGGGGATGGCTTTTACTGATATTATATATTGTAAATACGCACTCAAATGTTCCCAAAATATAAAAACAAAGTCATGCAACATACTAAATTTTTTTGTTATCTGAACTGTAAATAGGTACTGATCAATAATAATCACCCTTTATATGTAAAAATATTCATAACTGGCCAAAACTTTTACCGGTACGACTGTTATTTCAACAAACACCAATACAGTTGCATATAAAAACACAGTTGTCATTGAAGAGACGAGAATTATATTTTATTAACAGAGAACACTACAAAATACATATATATTGAACAAAAATTAATTATTATCAGCTATAAACCTTAATATATACACATTCCCATTAACAACCAAAACGTTCTTTAACATTTATCCATAATCTTGACGTTTTAAAAGTTTTCTCATTCAAGGCTCCTTTCCTTACACCATTCGTTAAAAACCGCTGCCTACGGAATCACTACTTCCACATCCAGATTCATTCTAGATTTGCACTGTGGAAATCATTGGTCATAGAATTTTAATAATATTTGGGGCAGATGTTATAGAAAAGTTTGAGGCGTTGGTTACCATTATATACGATAAAAATGACGTTTCTAGTTTACTTATTTTCCCCTATTCACAACCTGCCACCTCCCACCCCTTCAATGGAATCATCTCAATCTGATGTCATTACAATATATAATAATAGTCCTAACTTTCAAGTGAACATCTCAATTCTATGTTATGAATCCCATTAGTAATGGAGCGGAGATGGCGGGGTTTGAAAAATATTAGAAAGAAATCTGAGGCCTTGGTTTCTAGTATATACACCAAATCCCAAATTTCTCTACTTTTACCAGCTTGATTTACTTATTTTCCCCTATATACTCCTATTTAACCCACAACACTTCAACGAAATCATCTCATAATATAATCTAGTTCCAGCTGTCGTTATAATATATACGTCTACAATATTTCAAGTTAGTATCTCAATTTTATTTTATCATCCCCTTTAATAATGGAGTAAGGGTGGTGCGTGGTTGAAAAATATTTAAAAAAGCTGAGGGACATACACCGAATATCAAATTTCTGTGCTCTTACCAGCTCGCTTTACATTTTTCGCTATTAAAGGTATTACTTTACCCCCCACTTCTTCAACGAAATCATGTCAAAATATAATCTAGTTTCAGAAATCGTTATAATACATACGTGTACCAAATTTCAAGTGAAAATCTAAATTTAATTTTATCAACTATTTTAATAAGGGCTGACTGGTGATGGTGGGGAATGGAAACTATTATAAAAAAACCTGAGACCTTCGCTTCTAGTATATACACCAAGTCCCAAATTTCTGTAGTCTTACCAGCTTGCTTTACTTATTTTCCCCTATCTACCCCTATTTAACCTCCAACCCTTCAACGAAATCATCTCAAAATATAATCAAGTTCCAGATGTCGTTATAATACCTACGTGTACCAAATTTCAAGTGAATATCTCAATTTTATTTTATCAACTTCTTTAATAATGGAGTAGGGAATATTATAAAAAAATCTGAGGCCTTGGTTTATAGTACATACACCGAATTTCAAGTTTCTGTACTGTTACCAGCTTGCTTTACATATTTCCCCCTATTTACCCCTATTAACCCCCCAACCCTTCACCGGATATCTTCAAAAAACAATCCGTTCCAGATCTCGTTATAATATATACGTGTACCAAATTTGAAGTCAATATCTTAAACCGTTCCGGAGAAAACGTGCGGACAAAAATTGTTACAGACAGACAGACCGACGGACAGACAGACAGACAGACAGAAATGTTTTTTTCCGCTCAAATTTAAAATATCGACGTTTCGTGACATTCTAAACCCATTTCAAGAAAAAAAAAATTTGAAAATTTTTTTGCGATTACTATACTTCCAATCCACTACGTGGATGTGGAAGTAAAACGGGGTAGTTATTTATTGTACTATAGTGGAGTAAAAAAAGGACATCGATGTGTATAGTTTTGTAACAGCAATGTTACGATTTCATACCATCTGGGGTATCACCACATGTGGTATCGCCAGGAGCATATTTGAGTTTTGAACTTCGAAAACCTATTACGTGTTTTTTATGAATAATTTTGTTATTTGAACAGCGTTTTTTAGGTAAAGAGGTGAATATCTCCGGTTCTAGAGGCCCGATCGGGACATACTGAACACCAGAAACCTTCGCAATTAAATTCCAACAAATCTGCGTACGTACAAAATAGAATAAACTGGCTTTAAATCGTTTTTTTTTTTTTTTATTCTATCGCCCAGAGACGTCAAGAGCTCGGATCAGCTTCAAACATTCAAAAAACATACCTTTTATTGAAAACAATACATACTGAAATTTTGGTGCCCAAATATTTAACATTGTGGACACAAATGAATTTGTTATCTGAAATTTGAATTGCCCTCCATTTTGTGACATTAAGTCCAAACTGTATAATTTTTTTTCTCAAAATGTAGTTCTGGACGCCAGCTTTGCGATTAGATTAAAAATAATTTTTTTTAAAGTAATTATAAACCAAATGACAACAAATAGATTTTGTCGCCCATTTTGAAAAAAAAATTAAAAAGGCCCTTTTATAGGTAACAGGTGCAAAAGATACATAAAACTCTAGTAACATACGTTAAAGTATGATAGCTAGTATTTATATATGTTTGACAGAATACTGTTAACAACCAACAATCATTATTGCCACTTTCCATGGGCCCTAACTTCCGCCACCTAACCTAACAAAAACTTTTTTAAATTTAAATGCATAATTACAACTAATCTAAATACCAAGATTAATGAGCAATACATATCTGATAATATCTTAATAACTACAAGTTCTGTTACTCCATGATGTCCTCAGATTTTTTTATAAAGATGCACTTCACACGCACACAGTGCTCTGCTTTTACACCCACTAGACTAACTCAAAAAGCTTCGTCCTTTTGAGCCTTCTTATTCCACGTTGATTAAGCAGCTGGAATGATTCGATATTAACGTGATTTCGCTCTTCATGACTGTGCAAATCTTCTGACTTCGTCCACATCCAAGTCTCTATATAGGTCGTTATTTCGTACATACCAAGGAGTATTGACCACTCCCCTTAACATTTTATTTTGAAAACGTTGAATTATTTCAATGTTACTTGCACAGCCCCAAAGTTGGATGCCGTATATCCACACAGGTTTTAAAATTTGTTTGTATAGGATTAACTTGTTATGAATAGACAGCTTAGATTTTTTCCTAGCAGCCAGTACATTTTTTTTTGTTTAAGATTCAATGCATCTCTTTTCTTCTTTATGTGTTCCTTGCATTTTAGATTAGCATCCAGGTTCATACCTAGATACTTAGCCCTGTTTGCATATGGGATTATATGATTGTTGAGAGTGATTGCTGTTCTGTTCAGTTCGTCTATTCATGAAGTTAATGTGCAGTGATTTGCTTTCGTTAAGTTTAATGTGCCAGCGTTTTGTTCATGCATTAACTCTATTCAAAGCTTCTTAGAGATGTTCGTTAGCTTCTTGTTAAGTTTTAGCAACTGCCAATATTCCCGTGTCATCAGCAAAGGTGGCAATTATAGTTTGTTCTGTTGCTGGGATATCACTTGTGTATAATAAATACAGCAGTGGAACCAAAACACTGTGGTTCTCCAGCCTTTATTGGTCTCAAAGTATTGATCCTGACACTTGATTCTAAACATTATTTCACTGATATATGATTTTAGTACGAGACTGTATTGTTTTAATAGAAGTTGTTCTAGGTTGTGTTCCAATCCCTGATGCCAGACTTTATCGAAAGCCTGGGCTGGGCAGTATCTAGGAATACTGCTGAACATATCGCATTTTCTCGTCAAGTGCTTTCTCTAGGTGGTCTGTGAGCCTATGAACCTGGTCTGTAGTCAGATGCTTTTCTCTGGATCCAAACTGGTGTATCGGGATTATGTTCGTTTCCTCAATTATGGGCTTACTCTTTTCAAAGGCAGTTTCTCATACAGCTTTTGATATCACTGGCAGCAGTAAAATAGGTCTGTTAGAGGAAACTTCATTAATTGGTTTTCCAGGTTTGTTAATTTTACTACTGCTTTTCTTGGCAATTGTTTCAGTATTTCGGCAGTTATCAGATCGTATCCTGGCGCTTTTTTGGTAACAAAACATAATAAATATTTTGTTTCATTGTGTTTTAAAATAACTGTGGAATCAAATCTACTACTAAATATTATTATGTAAAATAACTACCGACCTAATTTATGTCAAAAATTGTGTAGTAACTTCCAATTTATGATATCGTTATCAGATCTACAAAAATCGGCTATTTTATACAGGGTGAATTAGGAAACGGTAAATCTGCGTGTTCACACGTTTCCCAATTGAAACGTCCTGTATCCTATCATGCCTAAAGATAGCCCTGTAGAAGAGTTTTCCACTAAATAAGTTTTCAACTCTATTCTAGGCACTATTTACGTAAATTCCACAACTCTCGTCAAAACGTACATAAAAATAGAATGAGTGTCTGAAAGGACCGTCGAAAATGCCAACATTTTCAATCCTCATGACTCAATCAATTATTATACAAAAACGTCAAATTATACGGAAATTTACAAGCTTTAAAACAGGTAAATACAAATATTTCCCTAAATCATTATTTCTGCCTACAATTTACGAGATTAGTGTAATCTATATACTAATAGCGAATCAACATGCTGCACGATAATTGATCACATAAATTGTTAGTAAATGTATTCCAATCGAGTTGCTTGTATCCCAGGTAAAATGGTGCATCAATCACATCAATACATTGCAATATTGCATAAGTTCATTAAATATTAAAATGAATTCTCCGATAAGTTTATTGCCTTATACATATTGTAATTGATACGGGTATTTTGTAAGTAATTCTATGATTGAACAAAGATATAATTATGTACTTATTATAATTATGTCTTGCCACTGAAAAATTTCATTAACAATATAATTACTATGATTATTTCTCTCATTTTCATACGTAACTTTCTAACTATACAAGGTATCCACCAACGTGGGCCGGGGGCGGTCGCAGGGAGATTGTCCCCACTATTGTGGAATCTCCTGCCTAATGGGCTACTGTCCGAATTGAGCGAAGCGGATTTCTATGCGTAAGTATAGGCAGACGATCTGACTATCATGATAAAATATTAACTTAAAGTGATTATCGAAGGGCTCAGGCAGAGGGCTTTCAACATAGTTCGAGTGCCGTATAACAGGCACCGGCTCTCTGTAAAGCCTAGCAAGACAGAGAGCTAATGCTGTTAACAAAAAGAAGAAAAAAAACAATACGGTTAACCCATCCACTAGCAATCCAGGAATTACATACTTCTATGATAGCCCAATGGCGATGCTGTACTCCTTTGAGAATGGAAGTTCAGCCATCACCTCAGAGATGTCTCTAGAGAAGAGAAATTATAGAATCCTATTCTAGGAGATCGAAGTATTCGGGAAATGCCATCTGTGAGTATATAAAGGAAACAGTTGTCCACCGAGTCGGATAAGTAGAAGTAAGAAGTGAGTTAATAATTAACGGTAACAAGTACATACCGGTTGCCATGGAATATTTTAGTAGGAGGCCGGAAGCCTATACTATTCTAAATCAGGAAACGGAGACTGTCGCCAAAGTATTGGTATATAACTTTGTATATTGATTTGATGTACCCATGAAGCTACATTCCGATCAAGGAAGATATTTTGAATCAGGGGTGTTTCAGCAAATCTGCCAGTTATTGAGAATTCGCAAAACAACAGCTCTTCGCCCTCAATCAGCTGGAATGGTGGAGCGTTATAACAAACCCATGAAACATATTTCTAAAATGGTTCGTAAAAATCAACGATTGGAATCTTCACATACTATACCTCCACTTGGTATACAGGGCTGCCAACCACGAGACTACGAAATAGACCCGTGTTGTATTTGGACGTGAGATCGGACTGCCTTATAATTTGTTTGGAACACCAGGCGTAGAAGCATTTTCAGTGATCGGCTATGTGGATTAAATGAGTGAATGGCTAAGAAATGTGCATGAGCTAGATAGGAACCAAATCACCAAGCTAGTGTCCGAATGAAGGCTCGTTGTGGCCGTAAGAACAGTTCAGGAGGATTCAAGGTGGGAGATCTGGTTTGACTGTATAATCCACAGTGGAACAAAGGAAGGCCTCCGAAACTTCAACTGCCTTGAGAAGGATTGCATATTGTTTTTACACGGGTCAAATGTGTTGTTTATCGAATTCGATGAGGTAAAAAGTCAAAGTCTATAAATGTCCAAGATATGGGGACGCTATACTTATTTAAGAATGGAAGTTCCGTCTCCACATAAGAGATGGCGCTGGAGCAGCGAAATTGTAGAATCCTACTCAAGAAGGACATAGGAATATCCAAGAAATGCCATCTGTGGGAGAGTTGGCATAAGTTCTGATTACTTCTGAATTTAAATAAGAAGTGAGAACAAGTGGATTCGAAGAAGGCGATCAGAAAGTAAATTAATTGTTAGAAATAGTGCTTAGTGTCATAAAAGTGAAGTAATAGGTATTGTAAGTGGTTAGCGTTAGTAAAAAAGTACTAATGTTATCTCTGTTATAATGCCCCAACCCACGGTTTAGGGATGTTTTCTAGGAGGTGCAAAAACGTAACAATATATTTTCAGCTGCCTTCTCGTATGGCTACACGTTTGTGTCTTTCCCGTACAGTTAGGTGTCTGGGGGTAACATTGACTCCAAACCATCGCGAAAGAATCACCCGGACAAGTTCAAACAAGAAAAGCTTATGCATCTCAATGGATATACAAGCGCATCCTCGACCTAAAATGGGAAGTAAGCCCAAAATACTCTCAGGGCGTATACCCTTATGGTAAAATAACATATGCGACAGTAGTAGTGTAATTTAGCACTCCACATTTAGGACTCGTCACATTTAAAGACTAGGAATAGCAGGAGCAATCAGAACCACTCCAACGGCTGCCACGGGGAACATTCTTGGACTCACTCCTTTGCATGTTAAAGTAGAAACAGTCAGTTTAAAAATGGAATGCAACGGGGCATGCCAAGAATCAACCTGCAAGGGTCATCACTCAGTCAGAGGATGACCAGTGTCTCCCTGACTATGGATTTACAAGTCATATTCTGTAGTGTGAGATGACTAGGAATGAGATAAAAGCCATCTTCTAAGTTCCGGAAGTCTGGAATAGATCAAAGACGGATCTAAGACTTAGGAGAGAACCGGTGCTAGGCGTGCACGCATGTAATTCAAGGGGCCGGGCCGCGCCGTATATCGGCGCGAGTATCCTAGCGTATTCCAAGCAGAGGTGTATGCTATATTACTGTCAGTAGAAAAAATCTGAGAAAAGTTCGCTGA
Organism: Stenurella melanura; assembly: GCA_963583905.1. Lineage (NCBI taxonomy): Eukaryota > Metazoa > Arthropoda > Insecta > Coleoptera > Cerambycidae > Stenurella > Stenurella melanura. The sequence goes on from OY757309.1 coordinate 59,848,310, forward strand.
CACATATATTTAAGTATACAGGGTGCAACATAAAAGTTGGGAATAAATGAACGGTGGATTTTTTTCATATGAAATTATGCTCTACGGATTTTCGTTTCCAAGCTAAATAATTTCAAAAAATTTAGTTTCTCTCTAATAATTTTCGAACATTAGAAGAAAATGGAACGAAATTTTAGCCGTAGCTTAACTTGATAATGCCCTAGTAGCGGAAAAAAGACGCCACTGGTAAAAAGAGTTTTTTAATATTTATTTAAGATCCACTTTTTATTTTAAACAAAACTACCCTCTTGAGTTTTATTTGTATCTATTTTCATTTTCCCGTAATTAAAACTTTTGTAAATATCATTTTCTCCCACTGCTAACATAGAAAAATGAAAATAACAAAAACATTATCAAGTATGCTTTCACTCAGCCACCGAAAATGGTTTCCAGATGTTGTCAGACAAAACGTTGTCAGTTAAAACGTTTAGCTTTTCTTAAAAGGTTGTACTTTGGTTGAGATCTGTTGGCTGAGTACCTGATACTGAATCTGATGTCAAAAGTTAAACATTCAGAATAATGTGTTCAATATCGCTGCCATAATTCCATAACTTTTTCAGACTGATCTCCCCCATTCAAGTGGGGACATATAGCCAATTTTGATCGCTTATTTTAGTTACCAAATGCTTGACCTGTGCTATAATTGTTTAAATACATTGTTTTAGGGCTGACTCTGTAACTTGGAATCCTCATAAACTTCTAACTGCTCCACAACAGTGTTCCGCATTCCTTTTACGACATGAAGGGATTCTCTCTGCTACCCACTCCACTAATGCCGCATACCTTTTCCAGAAAGACAAATTTTATGATACAAAATACGACACAGGTAAGCATCTACATTGTACATTATACAGAATAGAGTTAGGCAAAAGGCAAACCTAGACCATGAGCAAACTTTTAAGTGCATCGTAGTGCACAAATGTATCAGTATACTGTGTGTGCCAACGAAGTGGAGGGGAAAACCCTCCACCTCGTTGGTGTGTGCTCTATTGTCACTCAGAATGCTAGCGTTCAGTTTCGCCTTTGATTTAAAATCAAAGGTTTCGCTAATAAAAGTAATTTTTAATTAATTAATTTCGAAAGGAATCAATACTAATTATAGCCGTTGGAAAGAGAAGATTCTACTCTAAATCATGCTCCATTTTTACAGGTATATGAACTTTTATTAAATTCTAAAATATGTATCGAAAATTGCCATAAGTCTCCGTCAGGTGGTCTGTATGTAGGAAAGTACTCTACAGGTTGCATTGTACTTTGAATTTTAGTTTTTTTGTTTACGATCAGAATAGAACTCTATTGAATTTGACAATAATCCGTTAAGCATTGTAATTATTATGAATAAATTGTATAACGTTTTCGTGGACCATTTTTTTGTTCGTGGCGTCTCTTGGATAAACAATAATATTTAAACTCACGAACAAAAACGTGACAATTTTTTTATCACACTGTCACTACATGCTTGTTAACAAAATGTGTTAATATGAAGAGAAAACTTTTGGTTTTCGAGAAAAATCGTATGTGGAAAAATGTAACCAATGAACTAATCTTATTATTCTGCAAGTTTGCAACAGGCCCTGTTCAGTGGTAACTAACCAGTCCACTAGAAACTTACGGCAAGTATATAGGCTTGCATTTGGAAATCTTGAAGCTTCGCACTTCATAGCCTGTAGTAAGTTATTTGTATCAAGCATAAAGTACTATTTTAGTACATTCTGTGAGTCGGATGGAATTTCGAAAAACATCAATTTTTGTTAGCTTAACGAGACTCTACTCCCCCTCCCCTCCGTTTTCGAGGATACTGAATACGATGGCGGTTAAATCTCTTTGCAAGGTCACCCCACCCCCTAAACGGCCAAAAATGACCCCCGAAAGGGGTAAACCACGTATCCGCCGTCTCCCACCAACCAAACTTGTGTTACCCGGTTTTTGAAAATACTGAACACGAAGGTGATGTCGAGACCTCTCCTCGATCTCCTCCAACCTGCTCAGACGGCCAAAAACCACCCCCGAAAGAAGTGAAACGCGGATAGGCCGTCTCCTGTCAGCCAAACATGTGTTACCCCCGTTTTTGAGGATACTGGGCGGTGTTGATATCGATACTCCTCCTCGGCCCCCACCAACCCCCCAAATGGCCCCTTTCGGTGTGAGCTGTGAACTTACTCACTAACTTCATAAAGGAGGTGTTTCAAAGAGGTAGTTTTTGTACGTTCGAGGGGTCGGTTTGCCTCGGGGAGAAGATCCAGCATCACCATCGAGCTCGGCATCCTCGAAAACGAGGGATAACATAGGTTTGGCTGGTAGGAGACGGCCTATCCGCGGTTATCCCCTTTCTGGTTTCCATTTTGGCCGCTTGAGGTATTGGCGGGGGTCGAGGAGGGGTCTCGACATCACCATCGTGCTCGGTATCCTCGAAAGCGGGAGGTAACACGAGTTTAGCCGAAAATAGACGGTCTATTCGTGTTTCACCCTTTCCGGGGGTGGTTTTTGTCCTTCTGTGGGATTGGCGGGGGTCGAGGAAGGATTTCGACATCACCATCGTGCTCAGCATCTTCGAAAACGGGGGCAACACAAATTTGGCTAGTAGGAGACGACGAATACGCGGTTTACTCCTTTCGGGGGTAGTTTTTGGCCGTTTAGGAGGTGGGGAGGCCTCGGAGAGAGATTTAACCACCGCCATCGTGTTCAGCATCCTCAAACACGGGGGGGTGGAGACATAGTCTCGTTAGGCTAGGAAAAATTTATATTCCTCTCCGACTTATACAGAATGCTCTATTTAGAGCGAAGTTCTTTAAAATTCCCCAAATCTAAACTATTCAAATATAAAGCCACTTATATAAATCTGGGACTATACAGGGTGTCCCAGGACTATGGGTCAATAATTCGGAGCGTACAGTTTGGGTCGAAATAGCATTAAATGTATTTGTATATTTTTTTCCTAGGGCTCCTCCATTCGGAGCTATTCACTCTTAAAGGTTAAATTTTGAAAATGTTCTTTAGTTTTTTGGCTCTAAACTGCTTCATTAATTGTAATAAAATTTGGACATTATATTTTTACCCCTAAATTCTAACATTAAATACTTTTTCTGCAACTGTCAAAAAAAGGTTATGTGTGCGCATTAACAGCATGAGACATTTTTTCATTGACATTATTTTGTTTGCGTTACCATGTCACCGTGCGCAAAATATTTTGCACATTAGGGTGCAAAATATTTTGCACATCACAGAATAAATCATCTTCACTTTCGAGACGGCGTAATTATCTTATGTATTATTTTACTTTAAAAAACTCAGTATTCAATATTCACACCCACAATATCTAAAACGTCAGTGAAAAATGTTTGTTGTCAAACATATTGGTTTCCATGGTTTACACCTGAGACAGATCTCCTACTATGTTTTTTTTAATTAATTTGCATTAAATATTATAATACAAGATATCGTTTTATTGTTTTAATTTAATCAAACTAAAATCGTAGAAAAAATATTGTTTGCATCTCGTGTGCGAAATTCTGTGGTCATCTCGAACGATTTTTTGACTCGGCTACACCTCGTCAAAAAGTTTTCGTTCTCCATCATCAAAGTAGTATTTCGCACCCTAGACACAAAAATAACTGTTTTGAAAGTTGAAATGAAATTGTAAGAATCATTAAACAATTTTCTAAAAGAGATACTCTTGTGGGCAGTAATTATGGAGATAATAAATATCTACTTATTAACATGAAATTATTGCTAAATAGCTAATTTCATGGTAATAAGTAGGGGACATTCCATATAAATCTGTAATTAAATCATTAGATAAAATATTATTGTATTAAAAGTACCCCATATAAATAAACCAATTATAAAATAACACAATATATATTATGTTGATATTTCGGAAAAATAATTTATTTCCTTTAATTACGAGTATTTATACATTCATATTACTAACCGATCTTTAATTTAAAGGTGACAAACACATTCAATGTGGAAGGAGGGCGGACGTACTTAAATTCTGGTTTATGTGGAAAGCTAAAGGAACATCCGGATTCGAGCAACACGTCGACAAAGTTTTCGAAAATTCCAAATTTTTCATTGAAACTATCAGGCACAGGCCAGGATTTGAACTGGTCATAGAAGAACCTGAATTCACCAATATTTGTTTCTGGTACATCCCTCCCAGTTTGCGTGGTTCAAAATCAGACCCAGATTACAGAAAGAAACTTCACAAAGTCGCGCCAAAAATGAAAGAAAGAATGATGAAAGATGGAACCATGATGGTTACTTATCAAGCACAGAAGGAACATCCGAATTTTTTCAGAATTGTATTTCAAAATTCAGGCCTTGAGAAATCTGATATGATATATCTCATAGAAGAATTTGAGAGGCTTGGAAAAGATCTTTAACATGAAGTCAGTGATACCTGATGATGTCAATAATTGTATATTATTAATTTATATTTGTAACTTAAGTGCTTCATTATAACGACTTTCAATTAAATAAAATGTATATAGCAATTAGCCAACCAAAGTGTAGTAATTCAAGAGAGAGAGTGCAATTATCTGATACATTTATATCAGCTACGCTAGACATATGTTTAACCCTTCACAGACAGTAATTGTGATATGTGAAATTTTCTCAATGATGGAAACGAATCTATAACTTACCAGTGAATACAAAAATGAGATTGGCAGACTTTTTGAACCGGCAAGCGACAAGCTATATCAGCGACAGATTTTTCGCGTTAATATCTATAAAGCTAGATTTTTCCAAAGAGAGTTTAGATAGTATCTATAATGAAGATGCAATCCTACCAAAGTCTTAGTGGTGCATAAATGAGTAAAAAATTAAAGAATAAAATAGATGGACGAAAATTTCGTTTTTCGAATTTTCACGAATTGTCAAAAAATTACGATTCGCCTTATCTCCTCCCGACCCCAGTTTTCGATTTTCACCACGAGACTCACGGTGTACGGTCATTGCCGACCTTCTCCTCGTCTTCGAGACATAGAACGGATCTCCGATCGCCGTATTTATTCAGTTCTTACGTTTTAAAAATTGACTGGCGGTCGTGCTAACCGGCGATTATTTTTAAATGGTTTCTCGAGTTCGAATCCCGCCCGGGAATACTTTTTTTTTTTCGTTTTCAATTTTTCGGCAGTTACTTTTCATTCTATAATTGCTATTAGCTCCGTTCTATTGCATTTCTTGGAGAAGAATGGTGTAAGTTCGTTAACGAGATGTAGTAGTACAAAAGCCATCTGCGATTGCTGACTACAATAAATGCAAAGGTTTCATAGACATTTCGGACCAGATAAAGTCCTACTCGACTGTATTAAGAAAGTCGATAAAATGGTATAGCAAAATAACAATTGGACGGCATTAAACAGAAAGGAGCCAACCCACAAAATCTAAAAAAATTGTTTCTTAATTTATTTAAATGTAGAATATCGTAATGTGTGTTCCAAAGAATTTTTGGTGTGTGCAGCTGAAAAAATCCAACTCATCTTCCTTATAAAAAATTTAATGGTGTAGTTTCAATATTGTAATTAAGATGCAAAACCATTCTTTGCAAGCCTATTTCTTAATTTTAGCTGAGAGTGCTGGTTCCTTTCTGTTTAATGCTGTTCAATTGAGCTTCTATTTGGGTCAGCACTACATAGTGCACCAGAAAATCACAAATCAGAAACTCTCTATCACTTCTTTCAAAGAGGAGCTGGTTAGCCATTTCTTGGATTTTTCTCGCAAAGGTCACCACTTAGAAAAGGTTCCATCTTCTGCCCGAAGAAGATGTGTGACAAAACTTTCCTCCGAAATTGGACGAAAATTTGCACAAAACATAACGCAGTTTTATCGCTTCAGATGTATTCAGTGCGACAAATTTTACTGCATTATGTGTTCTTGTAATATTTATAGTTGCAATATAGGTACCTATAGGCGGTTTTTGATATTAGAATTTTTTTTTTAATATATTTTTTCACTTATAATTGGCTTGGTATACGTATTCTCAGGGCCGGATATAGGGGGGTGTATGGGGGGGTGTCACACCCCCCCAAGTTGGAAGCCAATTCGGCAAATCGTTTACCATTCGGCACTTTCAGCGTTCGGCAATTATGTACATAAAATCATAGAAAAACTCAAAACAATAGAAACTCAATGTCATAAATAATTATTACTTGTCAAACAACCGCTATCTTGTATCTTGTATTTGACTTAAAATCATCCTCTAAACACAGCAGCTCGCAACAGCTAGGCCAAATCTGCTTGTTCTAGCATCTAGCGTTGATCACGACTTACATCTCTAGATAAAATTGTTGAAAAGGCTTATGAACTAAAGATCATTCTACCATTGTGTTACAAATTATGTACTATAATTCAAACGGTGCTGGTGAGTGTGGCTTCAAATGAAAGGAGTTTCAGCAAACTAAAACTCATAAAAAATTTTGTTAGAGCAACAATGACCGATTCACGTTTAGACTCATTATTAATCTTATCATCAGAGAGGGATATTCTGGAACAAATACCTTTCAACATTTTAGTTTCACGATGGGCCACTTTAAAAGAAAGAAGAGTTAAAGTTGCTGAAAAAAAATTAAGTTGTATAATAATATATCCGTTTTATTTATAATTAATTTGTGGCAATATTCATTTATTATGTTTGTTGGGTATGTTGCCACTGTAAAAACATGTAAAAATTTTGATGAAAAAAACCTCTGCGCCAAAAGGATCAGACAGAGAGAGGCTGGTTTTTAATCATTCTAGCACAAAATGTCACACAAGTGAAAGTTTTGATAACGGAAAAAGAAATAGTTTCCTAAACGTTAACAGCCTTCGATTTAATTTACTTCATTATCATTTAACAATTTTCTTTCAGTTTATATATTTTTAGGTTTGACTGGTGTGAGACATTTTGTACTAAAAATATTAAGAACTATCCACTCCCTGTCTGATCCTTTTGGCGCAGAGGTTTTTTTCATCAATATTTTTACATATTTTCACAATGGTAAAATACCCAACAAACATAAGGAATAACCGTTTTATATCTTTTATATTTTGCATTTTAAGGTTACATTTTTGTGTATCCCAAAAATGAAATGAACTTTATATACAAATAAAACAGAGGACCAGATGAGAAGAAGTCATTCGGCATTATAACAATTTCACACCCCCCCATATAAATTGCTTAAAACCGGCCTTGCGTATTCTACGGCGGAAAATGCAAAACTTCTCCGAGAAATGCAATAGAACGGAGCGAACAGCAATTATAGAATCAAAAATATCTACCAAAAATTGAAAACGAAAAAAAAAGTATCCCCGGGCGGGATTCGAACTCAAGAAACCGCTTAAAAATAGTTCAAACGTAAGAACTGAATAAATACGGCGAGACCCGTGCTATGTCTCGATGGCGACCAGAAGGTCGGCAAGACCGTACAACGTTAATCGCAAGATGAAAATCGAAAATTGGGGCCAGCAGGAGCAAAGGCGAATCGTCATTTTTTGACATTTGGTGACAATTCGAAAAACGAAATTTTCATCCATCTGTTCTTTTCTTTAATTGTTTACTCATTTATGCACCGCTAAAAGTTTGGTAGAATTGCACCTTCATTATAGACACTATCTAAACTCTCTTTGGAAAAATCTAGCTTTCTAGAAATGATTTCACGAAAAATGTCGCTGCATCTCGAGCTATTAGACATGACAAATAAGTATCAAACTGATTTCTTTGTTATCGATTAAGCACCACTTGTAATTACAAAAATACGACCGGCATACATCCAGGTTAGTGAAGGTCCAGAGTCAGGCATATATGTCGGTTAGTGGAGGTCCAAAAGCAGACATTTTAAACTTCCAAAGTGTCTACTTTTAAGTCATGACTAGTTAATATCAAGCGGATTTTTGTCAACAATTCAATTTATAAATTAACTTTCCGCCACTAACGACAATTCTAATATAATTTCTGTTGTTTGTCAGTTTGCCATGCTATGGCAAAGGATTATTCTTGTCTTTAGCTGATGCAAGGTGTCAGGTAATTGCGCGCTGGCTCCTATACTATAAGTTATTACTTTTATATTAGTACAATATCTATCTTGATTAAATCATTGTCTAACTTTTGACGATTAATTAGAGTTATTTAATTTATTCACGTATTAAATCAATCACACTTTGTCTATCTATGGTAAATATGTATTATTTCTGTAATAAACTGATCAGTGCAAATAAATTGTATTTTTTTTTTGCGGAGAAATAATGCAATACATATTTATGTACACTTACATAATTTGCAAAGATTAAAAAAGGTCGACACAATAACTGTTTTTGCGTTCTAAAAGTTAGTTTCTAAACAAGCTCGTTGCTTTTTGATATTCACCTGTAAAGCTGTAGTACCCCCCCCCCCCCCCCCCCCCGGTTATTGCTTTATAGTTATTGTTTTCTGTGTACTTTCATATAATTGTATGTTTGACTAGTTTTAATAGTTAAGAATTTATGTAGTTTCGGCCCACCCGGTATGTAAGGTATTTATGTTATAGCCGGATGGTTAGTCTGACTGATAAGAAAGTGCCGAATTTCCGAGCCTGGATAATGGGTTACTGATAAGAGACGTGGGAACGAATTGAAAAACAATTCTCATATGTGCTCGTTTTGTATTGAGTCAGCAATATCCACATAAATTTATTTGGGATCAATTAAAGAATCGGTATATGCAACGGCCTCTAGGCGGAAAAGAAGGAACTTTTAATTGTGGTTTAATGCTCAAAAAGTTATAGACGGTTGGGTGAATTGCCGAGATCCGCTGAGATGGTGCGAATACGAGGCGGATAGAAGTAAGAATTAGGCGCGAATTTGTGAACTCAGCGAAAATATATAAAAAAGAGGGGAGTTTCTTTTAATGGCGAAACGATTCGGTTTTAGAAAAGGCAGTCAGCCGGGCGCGTTAAAAAGGGGCAGTTGACGAACATAAGGGCCCGTCCGACGGGAGAGCGGTTGTTTTAGAGTTTTTCTGCGTATTTTGATTGAAAAGTGTTTTGTTGTAGTCAGCCGGGCGCGTTAACAAGGGGCAGTTGACGGAAAACGGGTTCGTCCGACGCGAGGGTAGTTTTCTTAGTTTCGTACAGAATCTTATGGTATTATAAGTGAATTTATATTCTTGAGAGTTTATTTTTACGTTATTTTGGTGTAGAGTCTACCAATTTTACTTTGGGGTTTTATTTGATAAAAGTGTCTTGGGTAGAGTCTTTTAGTTTGGGGTTATAAAAGGAGTAGTTTTAATATAAATTAGAAAGTGGATTTTCTTTTGTGTGGTTTCTATCTGAGTGTCCGTTCAAATTGGAAGGGCGCTTTACGGGTGCGTGGTGTTGCACTCATAGCAAGGATATATATCTACCGGACGGGAAATTAGCAACAGGGTAAGTCCATTTTGGGTATTAAGGATATTTAATATGGTTTATGTTACTTACTAATACCTTTGATTTTATACCATAATACTAACAGCCAGATACAATCCTACGAGGGCTCAATTGTGTTAGGGAATTGCTTATCGCTTTCAGGTTAGACCAAAGGCACTTACAGGTATTCGGGTCTCCCAGGGGTCTAGTATAATACATTTTATTTCATGACATTGTGAAATTCTATCACAAAACAGGCCCAAGTACCGGGTGGAAGTTTTAATCTTTGTGGGTTTTTTTATGTTATGTAAATATATAATATATATATTATACCTATATATTTTCTTTTGTTGTGGTTATTAGTTTTGTGGACGAACATAGGGGTAAGGTCCCACAGTAAATGACATTTAGGGTTTTCTTACATAGCCTTGTAAGTGGCGTAGTTTAGCATTCTATATTTACTGTTGAATTTTAAGCTACATAGGTATCTGGACTTAAATATTGAACATAAAATTTTCCTTGTCTGAAGTGTAATAATTAGTGTATTTAATTTTGACCTTAAATTCTCATTGTCTAAAATGTAATAATTTTCAACATAAAATTTCCATTATCTAAAGTTGTAACTATTAGTGTATTTAATTTTTTACATAAAATTTTCATTGTCTGATGTGTAATAATTACTCTTTTTTATCATTATACTTATATTATTCGTAAGTCTGTGGCCTTATTGAACCTGCCCATTAATAGTTAGACACCCTTGAACACAAAATCCACGTATGTAAACCGTGGCCGGGTCTACACCCCCGAAGAGAATATTGGTGCCTTTGGTAAAACTTCTTATTTCCGAGGTCAGGCGGAAATCTGGAATATCCTGACCTGGCGGCAGCAAATGCTACCTCTTCAAAAAAAACAATAACTCGCCCGCCTGCTCCGGAGGGGGGATTGCACCCTCGGAGAGGGGGTGGTTTTGTTACAACTGGTGGCAGCGGTGGGATATTCTAAAAGTTGGGATGTTTAAAGGGGATATTTTTAAATAGGGTGATTTAAGGTGGGATTTTTTCTAGGTCGTCCTGGTCTGCCAGTTCTCTTAATTTGTGGTCTTCTAGGAGCTCTCTTCATCACTGAAAGTGGTGTATTTCCTTTTTGTTTTTCTGGTTGTACCAGTTGATTTACGCCATTGTCTTCTGTATTATTTCTTGGGATGTCGTCTTCGCTTTCGATTCCATCGAAATGAACGAGTCTCTCGTAATCAGAAGGTATAGATTCAGAATCGTTTTCCGATGAAACTTCTTCATTCATCAAATTTTCTCGAATTCGATTATCCCCAATTACATAATTTATTGACATGACGTCTATTTCAGTCTGACGTTTATTTGTCATCTCATTTAAATTTGGTGATTTCCGATTGATTTCTTCCCCAAGAATTTCCTTGGTAACGAATTCTTCATATTCGCTTTTGTGGTTAAATTCGAATTTCACATCTCGAGTGATATCAATTCTACGATCCTCTGGTATCCAGACTCGATAAGCTTTGGACTCTTCTGAATAACCAACCATGATTCCTTCCTTTGAACGAGGCTCAAACTCAAACTTCCCCCTAGTTGGACTTCTATTCAGAGTGAAGTCCAAATATTTTAAGATGTTCCACATTCGCGATTTTTCCTGTCCATTTTTCAAAAGCAGTTTTTCCTTTAATACTTCGCGTGGGACACCTGTTTCTTATGTATGTTGCAGCTGCTACCGCTTCCGCCCAAAATGATGGAGATAGACCTGATTGAATCAACATGCATCTTGCCATTTCGGTTAGAGTACGATACTTACGTTCAGTTACTCCGTTCTATTCTGGCGTGTAAGTAACAGTAAGTCTTCTCTTGATTCCGTTTTCTTTCAGATAATCATCGAACTCTTTATTACAAAATTCTTTGCCATTATCTGACTGTAGGCTTTTAATTTTTCGTCCCGTTTGCTTCTCCACCAAGATTTTGTAGTTCTTGAAAACTTGGAATACATCATTTTTGTTTCTTATGAAATGAGTTTCACACCATCTGGAGTGATCGTCGATAAACGTTACGAAATATCTCGATTTTCCATTAGATTCGGTCCTCATGGGTCCGCACAAATCTGTATGTATTATCTCTAATAATTCAGTACATCTTGTAGATTGTCGTGGAAATGACATTCTTGTCAATTTGCCCCTTAAGCAAGTTTTGCACTGTGGCATTTTTCCATCTTCGAATTTTAGACCTCGTACAAGACCACTATTTTTCATTTGAAGGAGATCTTTTATGTTCAAATGTCCGAGACGCTGGTGCCAATCTTCAATTTTGGACAATGAATCGATAGATGTGGTAGTCTTTCCACAAACATATGACATATCTTCTTGTATTTGGTACAATCCACCAACTTGTTTCGCAATCATTTGAGTATTACCTTTTGTATCGATTACCATAGCTAAATCTTTCTTGAAGATTACGTCACAACCTCTGTCAGTAATTTTGCTTACAGACATCAAATTTACACGCAAATCGGGCACATGCAAAGTTTCTCTCAGATTTACAATCTTTTGTTCCATTCCTACTTTTGTTGAGAACGTGACTTTGCCTTTTGCAGTAATATTTGTTGACGTATTGCTTGCTAGGTTTAGAACTTCGTGTTCTGTTTCTAGATCTTCGAATCTCTCCTTACTTCTGCAAATATGTGCAGTACTTCCACTGTCCAAGCACCAAATATTGCTTGTAGTGTTTTCAACTAATTTCAATTTTAAATTTAAATTTAATTATATAATTTTAAATTTAATTTTAATTTTTAAATTTAATTTTAAATTTAACTTTAAATTTAATTTTAAATTTAATTTTAAATTTAATTTTAAATTTAATTTTAAATTTAATTTTAAATTTAATTTTAATTTTAATTTTAATTTCAATTTTAAATTTTAATTTAATTATATAATTTTAAATTTAATTTTAATTTTAAATTTCATTATTAAATTTTATATTTCATTTTAAATTTAATTCTAAATTTATATTTAATTTTAAATTTAATTTTAAATTTAATATTAAATTTAATTTTAAATTTAATTTTAAATTTAATTTTAATTTTAAATTTAAATTTAATTATATAATTTTAAATTTAATTTTAATTTTAAATTTAATTTTAAATTTAATTTTAATTTTAAATTTAATTTTAAATTTAATTTTAAATTTAATTTTAAATTTAATTTGAAATTTAATTTTAATTTTAAATTTAATTTCAATTTAATTAATTAAATTTAATTATATAATTTTAAATTTAATTTTAATTTTAAATTTCATTATTAAATTTTATATTTCATTTTAAATTTAATTCTAAATTTATATTTAATTTTAAATTTAATTTTAAATTTAATATTAAATTTAATTTTAATTTTAAATTTAAATTTAATTATATAATTTTAAATTTAATTTTAATTTTAAATTTAATTTTAAATTTAATTTTAATTTTAAATTTAATTTGAAATTTAATTTTAAATTTAATTTTGTAATGAAGCATCCTAAAGTCATACCTCATTACTAAGAAGTTTCAGTGTAGTGCCGTGTGCACATTTGCCACACGACGGCGATTCATACTCGATATACTAAATTTGCACACCGCCCGACTCCGACCGTCTCAAAAAGGAGGGATAGTTTCGTGTATAAAAGCCCAGCCGCGGATCGAGAAGAGCACTGGGTACATCTCTCCGTAAATTGCCGATGGCGCGCTGAGCCGAAGACACTTTGCTGATTTATGCACCAAGTGACGTGACTCTCCGGAGCGAATATATCTTGACCTAGAAAAGTTCTACGGCGCGTTGAACCGAAGAACGGACCTTGTGCCAAATGTTATTTAGTCCAGCGATGTCCCGTCGTCCCGACGAAACCGACACGGAGCAAATATAAATTAACAGGGGAGTGACCCGGCGAGTTGAGCCGATAACTTGCTCGGGTTGACGGTTATTAGCCCGCCGCCGTTTCCGCCGTCAAAACCCCTACTCGTCGCATCACTGCATTACACTCTCGTCGTCTCTCTCACTCATACGATTTAAATGTCACCTGATTACCAATAACTGTAAAAGATACGGACCTGAAAACCGATAACCTGTAACTATTGTATATTATGTGAACCTGCATATTTTACCTGTTGAAGATAATAAAATTGTTAATTTTGATTGGGTTGTCTTATTAAACTAATCTGGATCCTGAACTAATCTCCGACTCCAGCTACCCAGAGCAAAACACCGTTACATAATTTGGCGCCCGAACAGATTTTAGGACATTAGTTCATTCCAGATAACCCAAAAGGTGACATTGACAAACGAGAGATAGACAAATCGAAAGAGTGTAACATAATTTAACACCCGAAACAGATTTTAAAAGGTAGATTTACTCCAGACAACCCAAAAGGATTCATTTACACTAAGAGAGAGATAGTAAAATTTTTAGAGGGAGACACAAAATATTCCAAGCCGTAGAAATGAGTTTGTCAGACACAGATGGTGCTTATGGACTAGAAGTCGCAGATACCACAGTAGGATGGATATATAAATTAAAGAAAGATGAACTACTAGTAGAATTATCCAAGTAAATATCAAAATAAATTTCACTACAGAACAGAAGTTATACCGAATATACTCAAATTTAAAACCAGGATACCAGAATACCAGAATACCTGAATACCAGAATACCAGAATACCAGAATACCTGAATACCAGAATACCAGTATACCAGATTACCAGAATACCTGAATACCAGAATACCATCGTCGCCGCCGAGGTTAGACATGCCGTCCCTGCTGCCGTCCCCGAGGTGTCCCTCAACCTCCAGACCTGAGCCGTCCCCCTCACCGCCAGTCAAATATGTGCCGTCCCCGATACCGTCCCCTGGGCTACAAATGATGTCTCCACTGTCCAGGTCAATGGAAGTGAAGTTCAGGGAGTTATTTGGAGAAAGCCCCAGCCCTCCAAAACCACCGACCCCAGGTAGGTCAATTCCCTGCCTTAGGGCCTTGTTTCAGGTAGAGGACTCTAAAATACCAAAACGGAGACGGAAGTTCAGACACCGCAGCAGCGACGGAACAACCACCCGCATTCTGGGAATCACCGCCCTGACCGTCATCAACCCCTGTACGCCAACACCCATGCCGCAGACGTCCGCTAACGCAACCCCACGAGTGCGCGGGAACGTCTAAGTGCGCGGCATACGAGTGAGCGAAAAACTTATTAAACGGAATTTGTTATGTTATGTTATTTTCCGATGTGTAAATTTTGTTAATTATGCTTTAGAATCCATTTGTTTTATCTTTTATACCAATGTTTTCTTACGATTTATTTCGATTTATGCCATACCTAGTTGAGTTATTTTTTGCATAGTACATTTTATTTTCCCTGTTATCTCTACCGTTGTTTTACAGATAGATTCCTGTTGACAAAACTTCAAATTTTATATTCACATGTTTATACAGGGTGTCTACGAAAATTTTACCATGTTTTCATTAGTTGGATAAAAATGTATAATAGGTTAGGATTTGTTTTAAAATGTTTAAAAATTGTATATTCACATGTTTATACAGGGTGTCTACGAAAATTTTTACCATGTTTTCGTTAGTTGGATAAAAATGTATAATAGGTTAGAGTTGTTTTGAATTGTTTAAAAATTGTTCCTGATGTCAATTTTTTTCACCCGACGAATGAGGGGAGTGTAATGAAGCATCCTAAAGTCATACCTCATTACTAAGAAGTTTCAGTGTAGTGCCGTGTGCACATTTGCCACACGACGGCGATTCATACTCGATATACTAAATTTGCACACCGCCCGACTCCGACCGTCTCAAAAAGGAGGGATAGTTTCGTGTATAAAAGCCCAGCCGCGGATCGAGAAGAGCACTGGGTACATCTCTCCGTAAATTGCCGATGGCGCGCTGAGCCGAAGACACTTTGCTGATTTATGCACCAAGTGACGTGACTCTCCGGAGCGAATATATCTTGACCTAGAAAAGTTCTACGGCGCGTTGAACCGAAGAACGGACCTTGTGCCAAATGTTATTTAGTCCAGCGATGTCCCGTCGTCCCGACGAAACCGACACGGAGCAAATATAAATTAACAGGGGAGTGACCCGGCGAGTTGAGCCGATAACTTGCTCGGGTTGACGGTTATTAGCCCGCCGCCGTTTCCGCCGTCAAAACCCCTACTCGTCGCATCACTGCATTACACTCTCGTCGTCTCTCTCACTCATACGATTTAAATGTCACCTGATTACCAATAACCGTAAAAGATACGGACCTGAAAACCGATAACCTGTAACTATTGTATATTATGTGAACCTGCATATTTTACCTGTTGAAGATAATAAAATTGTTAATTTTGATTGGGTTGTCTTATTAAACTAATCTGGATCCTGAACTAATCTCCGACTCCAGCTACCCAGAGCAAAACACCGTTACAATTTCAATTTTAAATTTAAATTTAATTATATAATTTTAAATTTAATTTTAATTTTAAATTTAATTTTAAATTTAATTTTAAATTTAATTTTAAATTTAATTTTAAATTTAATTTGAAATTTAATTTTAATTTTAAATTTAATTTCAATTTTAAATTTAAATTTAAATATATAATTTTAAATTTAATTTTAATTTTAAATTTAATTTTAAATTTAATTTTAAATTTAATTTTAAATTTAATTTTAAATTTAATTTTAAATTTAATTTTAAATTTAATTTTAAATTTAAATTTAAATTTAATTTTAAATTTAATTTTAAATTTAATTTTAAATTTAATTTTAAATTTAATTTTAAATTTAATTTTAAATTTAATTTTAAATTTAATTTTAAATTTAATTTTAAATTTAATTTTAAATTTAATTTTAAATTTAACTTTAAATTTAATTTTAAATTTAATTATAAAATTTAAAATTTAATTTTAAATTTAATTTCAATTTTAAATTTAAATTTAAATTTTATTATTTAATTTTAAATTTAATTTTAAATTTAATTATATAATTTTAAATTTAATTTTAAATTTAATTTTAAATTTAATTTGAAATTTAATTTTAATTTTAAATTTAATTTCAATTTTAAATTTAAATTTAATTATATAATTTTAAATTTAATTATATAATTTAAAATTTAATTTTAATTTTAAATTTAAATTTAATTTTAAATTTAATTTTAAATTTAATTTTAAATTTAATTTTAAATTTAATTTTAAATTTAATTTTAAATTTAATTTTAAATTTAATTTTAAATTTAAATTTAAATTTAATTTTAAATTTAAATTTAAATTTAATTTTAAATTTAATTTTAAATTTAATTTTAAATTTAATTTTAAATTTAATTTTAAATTTAATTTTAAATTTAATTTTAAATTTAATTTTAAATTTAATTTTAAATTTAATTTTAAATTTAATTTTAATTTTAATTTCAATTTTAAATTTAAATTTAATTATATAATTTCAAATTTAATTTTAATTTTAAATTTAATTTTAAATTTATTTTGATTTTAAATTCAATATTTAATTTTCAATTTAAAATTGAAATTAAATTTAAATTTCAAATTAAATTTAAAATTAAAATTAAATTTAAAATTTAATTTAATTTTAATTTTAATTTTAAATTAAATTTCAATTTTAAATTTAAATTTAAATTTAAATTTAAATTTCATAATTTAATTTTAAATTTAATTTTAAATTTAATTATATAATTTTAATTTTAAATTTAATTTTAAATTTAATTTTAAATTTAATTTTAAATTTAATTTTAAATTTAATTTTAAATTTAATTTTAAATTTAATTTTAAATTTAATTTTAAATTTAATTTTAAATTTAATTTTAAATTTAATTTTAAATTTAATTTTAAATTTAATTTCAATTTTAAATTTAATTTCAATTTTAAATTTAAATTTAATTATATAATTTTAAATTTAATTTTAATTTTAAATTTCATTTTAAATTTAATTTGAAATTTAATTTTAATTTTAAATTTAAATTTAATTTTAAATTTAACTTTAAATTTAATTTTAATTTTAATTTCAATTTTAAATTTAAATTTAATTATATAATTTTAAATTTAATTTTAATTTTAAATTTCATTATTAAATTTTATATTTCATTTTAAATTTAATTCTAAATTTATATTTAATTTTAAATTTAATATTAAATTTAATTTTAAATTTAATTTTAATTTTAAATTTAAATTTAATTATATAATTTAAAATTTAATTTTAATTTTAAATTTAATTTTAAATTTAATTTTAATTTTAAATTTTAAATTTAATTTTAATTTTAAATTTAATTTTAAATTTAATTTTAAATTTAATTTGAAATTTAATTTTAATTTTAAATTTAATTTCAATTTTAAATTTAATTTTAAATTTAATTATATAATTTTAAATTTAATTATATAATTTTAAATTTAATTTTAATTTTAAATTTAATTTTAAATTTAATTTTAAATTTAATTTTAAATTTAATTTTAAATTTAATTATATAATTTTAAATTTAATTTTAATTTTAAATTTAATTTTAAATTTAATTTTAAATTTAATTTCAAATTTAATTTTAAATTTAAATTTAATTTTAAATTTAATTTTAAATTTAAATTTAATTTTAAATTTAATTTTAAATTTAATTTCAAATTTAATTTTAAATTTAATTTGAAATTTAATTTTAATTTTAAATTTAATTTCAATTTTAAATTTAAATTTAATTATATAATTTTAAATTTAATTTTAAATTTAATTTTAAATTTAATTTTAAATTTAAATTTAATTTTAAATTTAATTTTAAATTTAATTTTAAATTTAATTTTAAATTTAATTTTAAATTTAATTTTAATTTCAATTTTAAATTTAAATTTAATTATATAATTTCAAATTTAATTTTAATTTTAAATTTAATTTTAAATTTATTTTGATTTTAAATTCAATATTTAATTTTCAATTTAAAATTGAAATTAAATTTAAATTTAAAATTAAATTTAAAATTAAATTAAATTTTAATTTTAATTTTAAATTTAATTTCAATTTTAAATTTCATTATTTAATTTTAAATTTAATTTTAAATTTAATTATTTAATTTTAAATTTAATTTTAAATTTAATTATATAATTTTAATTTTAATTTTAAATTTAATTTTAAATTTAATTTTAAATTTAATTTTAATTTTAAATTTAATTTTAAATTTAATTTTAAATTTAATTTTAAATTTAATTTTAAATTTAATTTTAAATTTAATTTGAAATTTAATTTTAATTTTAAATTTAATTTCAATTTTAAATTTAAATTTAATTATATAATTTTAAATTTAATTTTAAATTTAAATTTAATTTTAAATTTAATTTTAAATTTAATTTTAAATTTAATTTTAAATTTAATTTTAAATTTAATTTTAAATTTAATTTTAAATTTAATTTTAAATTTAATTTTAAATTTAATTTTAAATTTAATTTTAAATTTAATTTTAAATTTAATTTTAAATTTAAATTTAATTATATAATTTCAAATTTAATTTTAATTTTAAATTTAATTTTAAATTTATTTTGATTTTAAATTCAATATTTAATTTTCAATTTAAAATTGAAATTAAATTTAAATTTAAAATTAAATTTAAAATTAAATTTAAAATTAAATTAAATTTTAATTTTAATTTTAAATTTAATTTCAATTTTAAATTTCATTATTTAATTTTAAATTTAATTATTTAATTTTAAATTTAATTTTAAATTTAATTATATAATTTTAATTTTAAATTTAATTTTAAATTTAATTTTAAATTTAATTTTAAATTTAATTTTAAATTTAATTTTAAATTTAATTTTAAATTTAATTTTAAATTTAATTTTAAATTTAATTTTAAATTTAATTTTAAATTTAATTTTAAATTTAATTTTAAATTTAATTTTAACTTTAATTTTAAATTTAATTTTAAATTTAAATTTAATTATATAATTTTAAATTTAATTTTAAATTTAATTTTAAATTTAATTTTAAATTTAATTTTAAATTTAATTTTATTTTAATTTTAAATTTAATTTTAAATTTAATTTTAAATTTAATTTTAAATTTAATTTTAAATTTAAATTTAAAATTATATAATTAAATTTAAATTTAAAATTGAAATTAAATTTAAAATTAAAATTAAATTTCAAATTAAATTTAAAATTAAATTTAAAACTAAATTTAAAATTAAAATTAAAATTAAATTTAAAATTAAATTTAAAATTAAAATTAAATTTAAAATTATATAATTAAATTTAAATTTAAAATTAAATTTAAAATTAAATTTAAAATTAAATTTAAAATTATATAATTAAATTTAAAATTAAATTTAAAATTAAAATTAAATTTAAAATTAAATAATTAAATTTAAAATTATATAATTAAATTTAAATTTAAAATTGAAATTAAATTTAAAATTTAAATTTAATTTTAAATTTAATTTTAAATTTAATTTTAAATTTTTTAAAAATTAAATTTAAAATTAAATTTAAAATTAAATTTAAAATTAAATTTAAAATTAAATTTAAAATTAAATTTAAAATTATATAATTAAATTTAAAATTATATAATTAAATTTAAAATTATATAATTAAATTTAAATTTAAAATTGAAATTAAATTTAAAATTAAAATTAAATTTCAAATTAAATTTAAAATTAAATTTAAAATTAAATTAAAATTAAATTTAAAATTAAATAATTAAATTTAAATTTAAAATCAAAATTATTTTAAATTTAATTTTAATTTTAAATTTAGTTTTAATTTTAAATTTAATCTTAAATTTAATTTTAAATTTAATTTTAATTTTAAATTTAATTTCAATTTTAAATTTAAATTTAATTATATAATTTTAAATTTAATTTTAATTTTAAATTTAATTTTAAATTTAATTTTAAATTTAATTTTAAATTTAATTTTAAATTTAATTTTAAATTTAATTTTAAATTTAATTTTAAATTTAATTTTAATTTTAATTTTAATTTTAATTTTAATTTTAATTTTAATTTGAAATTTAATTTTAATTTTAATTTTAAATTAAATTTCAATTTTAAATTCAAATTTAATTATATAATTTTAAATTTAATTTTAATTTTTAAATTTAATTTTAAATTTAACTAAATTTAATTTTAAATTTAATTTTAAATTTAATTATATAATTTTAAATTCGCAATTTTAATTTTAAATTTAAATTTAATTTTAAATTTAATTTTAAATTTAATTTTAAATTTAATTTTAAATTTAATTTAATTTAATTTAATTTTAAATTTAATTTAATTATATAATTTTAAATTTAATTTTAATTTTAAATTTAATTTTAAATTTAATTTTAATTTTAAATTTAATTTTAAATTTAATTTTAAATTTAATTTTAAATTTAATTTGAAATTTAATTTTAAATTTAATTTTAAATTTAATTTTGAATTTAATTTTAAATTTAATTTTAAATTTAATTTTAAATTTTAAATTTAATTTCAATTTTAAATTTAAATTTAATTATATAATTTTAAATTTAATTTTAATTTTAAATTTAATTTTAAATTTAATTTTAAATTTAATTTTAAATTTAATTTTAAATTTAATTTTAAATTTAATTTTAAATTTAATTTTAAATTTAATTTCAATTTTAAATTTAAATTTAAATTTCATTATTTAATTTTATATTTAATTTTAAATTTAATTCTAAATTTAATTTTAATTTTATATTTAATTTTAAATTTAATTTCCATTTTAAATTTAAATTTAATTATTTAATTTTAATTTTAAATTTAATTTTAAATTTAATTGTAAATTTAATTTTAAATTTAATTTTAAATTTAATTTTAAATTTAATTTTAAATTTAATTTTAAATTTAATTTTAAATTTAATTTTAAATTTAATTTTGAATTTAATTTTAAATTTAATTTTAAATTTAATTTTAAATTTTAAATTTAATTTTAAATTTAATTTCAATTTTAAATTTAAATTTAATTATATAATTTTAAATTTAATTTTAATTTTAAATTTAATTTTAAATTTAATTTTAAAT